>CM064869.1:705000-745000 GCA_032719365.1 Prinsepia uniflora | reverse complement strand
AGCCCAATATCGGAACTTGAAGCAACTCATCCTCATCTTCTTTTCGCACTTGCTCATTTTGCATTACTCTTTTTTAAGAACGATCCTTATGCAGTAAGAAATTTTCTGTTTTGTAGTAGGTTGGGAAATAATTTTCGCACTTGCTCATTTTGCATTACTCTTTTTTTTTCTTTTTTTTTTTCTATCCATTGAATCATTAATTCAGCTTCGATTTACTCAATCTACACATATTAGAAAAGTTATAAGAATATATAAAAAGGAGATGAAAAAGGATACAAATCAGTTCTCTACTAAGAATTTGATCCACCTATATACAATCCAATAAAATTTAGTTCAATCCGAATTAGTCAGCTTCTTGGATCAGTGTTGTAGATTATATCCACAACATTTCATTATGATGGGCCCCTCTCTTTTACTTTTATGATTGTTTTTTATACCACCTATGTAATTGCTCTTGGCTACATGCAAACTAGTGCATTGAGTCAAAGGCATGATGCACCGTAAGAGAATATTTCAACTACATGCATGAAAACCTGAACATATTTCATTTTTCTTGTTTACATTGCAAACTTCTCCTTCTACCCAAAATTAATTTTATACACACGCTTTCTCTTTCGATGTCACGTAAATGGAGCCCCATAAGATGAAACCTCCCTATCAGTTTTAAAGAATAAATGAATGGAGGCAATATGAACAGGAATAAGAAGCCTGAATCATAAATAAAACAAAATTGAAAATACAACAATAATGATTGGAACAAATGAAAAATTCTCTATAAACAACACCGGATTCTTTGCTCTAATGCCACGCAATCCATTCTGACCGGGGCTACCAACCTTTTTCTACGCATTAGCAACCAGCAGCCTTCAAAAAGTTATCATATGGGCTGGATGCCGGTAGCTGAAAGTGGGGATATTGCTGATACTCAGTTGCACAAAGCATCAGAGCATTGCCAATAGGTTGGTTGAGTGGAGGAAAATTTGAATCTAGGAACGGATTTAAGCCCTGCAGACCCGGATGATTTTGAGATATCGAAATATTAACGGATGCTAAAATAAGTGAATTACGTATAATATGTTAAATAGGTGAGAGGATATATGAAATGGATTGGCATCAGGAAATTTTTTTGATGTGTGTGTAATGGTGTATGATGATGGAACATACCGTAGAAGCACACAGCGGAACAACAGGGGGAATTTCCTTTTCCTGGTTGTAATCATGAAGAGTAAATCCAATCAAACGTTCTTGCCTCAGTTGGGCAGCCATGAAGGTGGACAACTTCTGCTGCTTTCCCATTTGAAGGGCCTCACAATTGCCAGCCATTTCCATGTAAGGCATATCTGTAGCAGCCGAGTTTGATAGTCTTCCAATTTACTTGATTTGTTGTTTCCAAAACCTGCAAACAAATCACTTTCTTGCTTAGCAATGAATTCAATTGCTTCGCGTCTTCTGAATTTAGACAACAAACTGATTGAACAAGAGGAGTGAATCTAGATTAGGCCATCTTTTTAAAGAGTTTGAAAAAAAAAACAATGACTGCACAAAGTCCGCAAACCATAAACAGAGTGACCAAAATGGCACACGCTTACTGAATTTAGAAGTTCATCAACACTTATGAGGCTTAGACTTTCCACTGCAAGTTTTGTGTCGGGATCTTTCTGATCTTCAGATGCATTGGGTAAGGCCTCATCCTCAATTGTGAACAAAGGAGGATCAGCCTGCAGAATATAACTGCCTTGTACACTTTCGCACAATAAAAAAAATAATTAAAAAAATGGTTGCTTTAGCAACTTACCGTATCAGGAGCTCCATTACCTTGTACATTCAACTGGTATATTTGCAAAGGTGTCTCCAGGCACACCGGAGCTCCCAAAGGACATGCATCATCAGGCAGAAAATCATGAAGCAGTTGCTGTCTCATGGTTGATGACTGCTACAGTACAAAACCTAGATAGTCAGTATCACAATCCTGATTCCTAATTAACAAAGAGCAAGACATGGATCCTCTAATCAAAATGTGATAAGAAGCTTACATCTGATGAAATTCTCAATGTCTTCACTATCAGGGTAGCAAACGACTCCTTAGATTGGCTCTCGGATGTTTCGATCGCAGAAAGAGACCTTAACACATCCTCATCATCTTCCTTTGATCCATAAGCAGGTCCGGGCTTGAGAGATTGCAACTTGGAATCATCAACCAACCGTACAAATGGATCAACCTTATGGCAAATCATCAAAGCACACGGATCAATGTCGAGTAATATTAATCTTGAGCTAAAGTAGAAATACGTTAAAAGTTCCACCAATTTAACATTTCATGGTAATGACGAAAGAGTTTGGAAACTCTGCTGCACCTACTGTTTCATTTGTAAGTGTTGCTTTAGCAGAAGGAGCAAGAGCAACAATGTTGTAGGCTTTAGCTGAGAAGATAATCATTGATGTTGCCAAGGTAAAGAGGGATCCACGTCTTGATGGTTGCAGCCCTGAAAATATGAAATTCCCTAGTTAAAATACCGCCATCAATTATTTCAATGCAATGAAAGTAGTCAAATATATCCAATTTATACTTAAAAATTTATAATATCTTACTAAATATTATATCCTTTTGCTTTTAAGTAAGACAATACAATCAAATGGACACATTTAACAGAAACTGCATCACTGAAGGAAAATTGTTTGTCAAAATCCAAGCCCGCTTATAAATGATGTGCTTTAGAATCTTTTTTATATTTTAAATCCTTGTAAGTCACCCTCCTTAGAATCATTCACGGTTGGTTGGAACTTGGGTTCCATTCCACATGTATATATGTATATATACACACTTTTCCACTGGTTTCTCATCATACCATTCAATCCATACCAATTAAAGCAACCGAGGATTGAGCCTTTGCTTCTCCAGCAAGAAAGGTGACAACATCAACAATGTCATCATTCTTATGATCAAAATACATAAATGATTCGGATTTGAACAATAACAAAGAGCCTATGTTGGTATTTTCAGAACACGGGTGTGGAAGTGTGAGCAGAACACAGCAGAGCACAAGGTATGATTTTCTTAACTTGTAAATGGATGATGATAGTGAATTGAATCTGTGTGATTAGCAATATGTTGCTGTGTTGCTTAATGCACACCATGTGTTTGATGATTTGCTTGTTAGAGTTTCTTAGTGAGAATTGTATGAAATTCTTCTATTGATTCAATTAAATAGATTACATGAGAAAAGCACTGCGTACATGACTGCAGGTCGGTTAGTATGGTGGAATCATTGTGATGAGAATGCAACAATTATACAACTAACCAAGCCGATGGTGATATGACACCTAGCATCCTTGCTCTCCAAGGGAATCCACCTCACTTGAATTCTTGCTCTTCTGTTTTGAATGATATCACAACACATCTCTGACTCACTTGAATGCCACCTCACAGGTCTACTTAGTACCTCACTCAATCTATATCATCTTCCTCATAAGCACATAAGTAATCTAGTGACTACAGTACAGAAAAATTGGGCAGCAAACTTGAAGCCTAGCATGTCAAATTAAATTTCTGAGCTAAATTAATTGCACCCTTCCCCATTCACACACTCCTTGTGCACATAGGGAATTCCTGGATTTTCAACTAACCTACACAGAAAAACCAAAAAGAAACTGACACCTACTGAGTCATAAATTTTCACATTTTGGTTTTGTTTCAGCAACCTTAAGATAGGGAGGTTTTGAAGGATTTCCACCTTAGAAGTCGTGATTAGCATCTTCAGGAAGTTCCCCATGAACGAATGCAGCATCTTCAGTCACCATTTCATTATCATCATCTTGAGCTATCAAATATGAGAGTTTCAATAGAATATTTATAGTGCAGCATAATATATGATAATTAAGTGAAAAATTTTATCACTCGTGAAACAGAAGGTGAAATGACAGTAATATGTTTCCCATGTACTCTATACACTAGTTATATAGCTGACATCCCACATATCTATTACATGATTTATGAACACAGAGATTTGTCTGTTATTAACATAAAGATATGGCGGAATAAGGAATCAGTCTATATGGTGAGGAGTAAAGCCGTAGTCTTCATTACCAACAATCTAAGCAACAGCTAAGCACAATCCTAACTGTCATAACAGATTGTACAACAATCTAAAACCTTCTAACTATAAGCTAGTCGGCAGCCTCATCCAAAGTTTTCATTATCTTCAGCCTTAGACTTCATGCTAACATCCCCCCTCAATCTGAAGGAACATCAGATTGGAATTATGAACAAGGAACATCTTCTCATCGAGAGCCTTGGTGAACATGTCAGCGGTTTGGTCAGCAAAGGAAACATGTTAAATATCCAAGTCACCGCGAATGACACGCTCACAAACAAAGTATTAGTCCACCTCTATATGCTTGGCTCTAGAGTGGAAGACCGAATTGGCTGATAAGCTAGTGGCAGAGGTGCTGTCACAGTAGAGTAAGGGAGGGGACAAAAGTGGAACATGAAGGGCACAAAGCAGCTGTCTGATCCAGGCGAGTTCTGCAGCTGTGATTGCAAGGGCCCTGTATTCAGCCTCCGTACTAGACTTTGAGACCGTAGTTTGTTTCTTGGAAGACCAAGAGACCTGCTACAATAGGTTACCATGTCAGAAGACCCCAAAAAAAAAAAAACTCTTTAACACTTGGAGAAGCATGTTAAATATTTGGATGGTATTGGACCATGGCCTTCCTTAATGATTTGCTTAATGACTTTCTCATGACGGATTTCCACCTTGGAATCAACTTTTGGAGGGCTACTAGCATCTTGAGGAGGTTCCCCATGAACGAATGCAGTATCTTCAGTCATTATTTCATTTTCATCATCTTGAGCTACAAAGAAAATAAAATAAGAGTTTAAACATAACATTCATAGATGATATATGATTATTACGTGAAAATATATTCACTCGTAAAACAACGGGAAAATCACAATATTCTCTTTCCCCTGTACTCTATACCGGAGTTATATTGCTGACATCATAAAACAAACTATTGGGGAATGAGGAATCAGTTAAACAAGCAGAAACCACAGTATTCACTTTCCCCTGTACTATATACAGGAGTTATATAGCTGACATCCCCACATATCTATTAAATGATTTATGAACACAGGGATTTTCCAGTTATCAACATAAAGATATGAGGGAATGAGGAATCAGTGTATGGCGAAGAGAAAATCCGTAGACATCATGACCAACTATTGCGTTCCTTCTCTATATATAATTCATTTCCATAATTTTATCAAGTTTTAAATAATGTGCCTCCAATAATGTGCTGCCTTGATAATGAAACTATAAGAAATCAAAATGGGAGACTTTTTTTCCCTGCAGAAATTAAGTACAAAAGGATAAGAGACATTTTTATGTATTCAGTCTCATTCAATCACTTATAATAGCATGAAACTCATAAGAGAAATTTAAGAATCAGTTTAATCCTAATATTAACAGAAAACACCGCTGCCAGAACAAGAATGTCCACGAAGGCAGTGACATCAACTAGGATCAAAATCTTTCTAATCCTCGTAAGATTTAACACAAAATTGATTTTACAGCACCGAGTACCTAAAACACTTAGGTGTACAAAGTATGAATTGTTTGTATGAAAATGAAAGTCAAAGTATGATTAAACATACCAAGTGGTTCATGAAGCTCCTCCATTACTTCAAAATCTTCAGAATCCAATGGGTCTTCTCTAATTTCTGCACGAACCCAAATAAAATACCCCAATGAGCAAGCAAACTTTAAACTTTATTATGAAATCAGGGGCGGATCTATTACGGGGAAAGGGTGTTCAATTGACCACCCCAACCCCTAAAGTACTCTAATAAGTGATTGACCTTACCTTTTGTGTCCCCTCTAACACTCCTCAACACTGCCTCTGCGCTCCAATTTTGAGGCAATTACACCGATGAGCTAAGGAAATCAACTGTAAAAAAAATGAAAAATCGGAGTAAGATGAAAAACTGATAGCTGAGAAGAGAAAGCGAACAGATGAACCGGAGAAACCAAAGCCCTTGCCGCCTGCAGCCTGCAGGTGAAGTTAATGCCGGCCAAATCGCGAGAGCGACGATGAGAAAAGGGGAGAGGGGAGAGGGGAGAGGGGGAGAGGGATGATGTCACGAGTAGTGGGAGGACTAAGCTATGTTTTGCCATTCTCAAACCTCCACAGTAAACTCAATCCTTCAAAAAATTATCCTAAATAATTAATTTTATATTCAAAATTACAATTAAATTCAAACAACAAACTTTGTATTATATTTATTTTTAATAAATATCACTCCATAAAATAAGAGAGAAAATTTAATTTTGTGTGTTTTAATCCAATTTAACTTTTCCGTTTAACAAAAGAAATAAACTATTAATGTATTAAAGAAAAATATGGCTTTGCATAGAATTGTAAATGACAAAATAATACATAGATTAAAATTAAGTAAGTAACTCTATTAAGTTTTGACAAATATTTGGGTCTTAACAAATATTAGAATTTATATATAGATTAAAATTTGGGACACTTCCACAATATAATTACAAAGCTTATTCGCCTTGGATTTGGACCGTCCCTAAACGTAGCTGGGAATATAATTAAAAAACTTTCACTATTAACACTTAAACTTAATACCTACTACTCAACATAAAAAGCATCATCAGATTGAAAATGTATTGAAACTCTTATTTTATAGACTTGAAATTTATCAAGTTGAACTGGGAAACAAATGAAATGTGAGAATCGTCGATTCTTGAAAATATTGGATTGTTTAATTGTTTTATAGGTATGTATATTGTTTTGTGATCGAGTAGAGAGAGTAGTGGAAATCGTACCTTGTGTGAGTTGAGCTTCAAATTATCTCATTATTTATCCTTATGCGAGGGATGTGGGATATTTTGGGCCAGTAACTAGTGTATGGTGAGTAATAGCATCCTCCTCGCCCTTTGGCTCTTGTGTTGGGATGTTGGCATCGCTCTGCTAACAGAGGACAATGGAAGATGACAAGTGCCGTAAGTGAAAGAGGCAGTCCCTCATCTGGAATGGACGCTAGTTGTGGACAATTTTCCAATACAAGATATTGAAGAGAGGTGAGGAATTGAAAGCCCTTTCTGCTGCTGCTGCTCAGTTTCTTCAGATTTGGGAACCCCCGAATTGTGAGTTCAGTAAGAGATCTGGGAAACAAACGAGTCTCCATCGAGTTCACCATCTCATTATTATTCTCCTCCTCCCTGGGCTCGTCGTCGTCTTCAGGTGGAAACGACACTACATCTGGGTCTTTACCGTACATCGACAACTCCCTAAGAGAGGTGAGTCTGTGCAAATGCAACGACTTCCATACCTGCTTACAACTCTTGTTGCTGTTTATCTCGTCAATACAGAGTGAAGTTAGGTTGGGAGGAAACCAACTACTCATCAAACGCCCTTCACCGCCTAATTTACATATACTGTAATCAATGTACAATGCCTGGAGAGAGTTGAGTCTGTGCATGCCATCTCCAGAAGATAACTCCTCCAACTTGTCGCACCCATGGATGTGGATCTTTCTCAAACTCGGACCCAATCTCGGGATGGAAACAAGACTTCCACATAATTGAATAATTAAGCTTTGAAGATTGGTGAGGTGGCATAGGCCTTCCGGTAAGCATCTCAGATTTGGGCATGAGTAGATGCCAATAGTTTCAAGCCGACAATAGTAATTATTATTAGTACTACTGTTGGACAATTCAAATCCAAATCCATCCCACCTTATTGACTCCAGCTGTTCACAATTCCTTATATAAAGACATTTAAGCGCCCTGGGAGACTGGCTTCCTTTTAATGATGATGACGTCAGAGATGGACAATCCACTAATGATTTCAAACTTTTACAGTTGTATATCCCTATTTCTCTCAGATTAGAGGGAATCTCGTATTTTGCAAAATACAAAAGCGAATTGCACTCCTCAATCACTATGAATTGAAGAGAAGCTGGCAGACCCACATCAGGAAAACAAACTAGATTTGGACATTCGTATATGTAAAGCTTTCGAAGAGAGGCTAGCTGATGTAACCCTTTTGGTATCTTGGAAAGACTCCCGCTTATCTTCACATATTCTAGCTTGGAACCTAATATCGGAACTTGCAACAACTCATTCCCATCCTCGACTTCTTTTCCTAATAGTTTTTCTACCATGGCAGAGTTGTCTCTGATATCCAAATGATCAATAGAAATCAACTGTTGCAATAATAATAATCCATCTTCATCATTCTTCAATGAACACATCAGCCCCTCACAACCAATAATCACCAAATTTGTAACCTTGGTTAATCCTTTCATGAATTCCCGTGTTTGGAACCTACTTAGCTCTGAAATATTTGACAGACCCAAGGTCTTTAATAACTCAAACTCAACTGCACCTGTATGCACCACTTCTTTGCAGCCATTAATGTCCAACTTACGCAGTTGTTTATACTTGGAAATTGATGAAACCACTAATTCCCCACATTCAAAAATAACAAGCTTTTCCAATGAATCAAGCTTCTCAGGCAACATACCTTCCAAACTAGGGCATCTTTTGATTGATAGCTCTTTCAAGCAAGGAAAAACGCCATTTCCCTGCTGATGATCATGATCACCAAAAGGAAGCCACTTCTTCCATTGTTGCATATCCTCAAACTCAAGAGTCTCTAACACCGGAAAAGGTAACTTATTATCCTCTCCATAAAACTCAGGACCAACACTTTCCACTGCACCCATGTCTTTAATATATAGCTCTTTTAGACAGGGCAATTGTCCAAATGACGGTAGCAACACACAGTTTTTACAGCTCTGTAAGCTTACACGTACCATGTTAGAGAATAAAGGAACTCTAATCCATGTTGAAAACTCCTCTCCGCCATAACCCTTGATGGTAAGCTCTTTAATCCTTCCATGAGGTTGTAGCCCTTCAAGCACGTTAACAGATTCCATGTCTCTCGTCTCGTTTGAAGAAGACCATTCTAGCATCAACGAATCAAGCTTGTCCTTGCATTTTAAGTTGGCGTAGCTAGCATCCTCTGCATCAATCACATTCTCCAATCTTGAGATGCGCAATGTCCCTTTCAGATGCAGTAAGTGACCTATCTCTGTTATCCTTGAGTAATCACTACCTTTGCCCACTACAAAATTGGTCAATGATTGCAGATTCGTCAACCGACCTAAACGCAAAGGCATTCCTTCCAATGAATCCATACCCGTATAGTTCAGATGGCGTAGATGGATGAGATTACTCATGCCTGCAGGTAGAGCCTTCAGATTTGAACAACCTTTTAATATCAAGGTTTGCAAGTTGTATAGAGTAGTTATTGATTCAGGTAAACTACTTAGCAATGTGCCAGAGAGATCGAGATACCGCAGATGCTTCAATTTACCGATTGTCTTTGGAAGCTCAGTTATTTTATAACCATCCAAAGAAAGCACCCGTAAGCGCCTCAATTTTGGCAATAAATCAAAAGTAACCTTACGACTTAGAAAATTCATACTGTAATGTGGTGGAATTGGCAGAAATGTCCGCAAATGTCTTACTTCAAAAAAGGCCTCAAATCTGTCAATCGCATCAGAGTCACTGCAAACGTAAGACGCATGGCGTGCCTTTGGCGATACATTATTTTGCATATCTTCCTCAAGTCTAAAGCAAATTTCTCCTGCTGCCCATCGTGACAAATCACCCACAAGGTCATGCATTACATATTTCAAACTATTGTCGCTTGATTTTTGAAAGAAAGACCTAGAAACGAGCTCCCGAAAATAGGTTGCACCTACATCTTCGATTTGCTTATTATCTCCTGGTAATAGAATCATACCCTCTGCCATCCACAATAAGATCAACTGATTTTCCTCAAACTCATAGTCATTGGGAAGTATTGAGCAATAGGCAAAGCATCTTTTCAAGTACGAAGGAAGGTAGTGATAGCTTAATTTGAGTACCGGAAGTATGTCACTTTCTGCTAGATTCCACATTGGGCTGTTCAATATCCCTTCCCATTCGTCTTTTTCTTCACAACGCAAAAGGCCACCAAGACTACTTGCGGCCAAAGGCAATCCATTGCATTTTTCAATAATTTTCTCCTTGAGTAACTCAAAATTTGGCGGCTTGGGATCACCAACATTCACAAATGCACGTTGCTCAAATATCTCCAAACAAGCATCATTCTTCAAAAGCTTCAAGCTATGAACATGAGTGGCTTTTACCGTTTTGGAAACTTTCTCATCACGAGTTGTCACAAGTATCTTGCTTCCTGGTGCTGCATCACGAAAAGGGGACTGAAGTTTGTCCCATAGAGCAGGGCTGCACGTGTGCCACACATCGTCTAGAACAATCAAAAACTTCTTCCCTGCTAATGCCTTAAGCAGACGGTCTTGAACCATGTTGAAATCTTCAGTTGGAGAATGCCCTAGGATTGCTTGAAAAATCTCCTTTGTCACTTTTTCAAGTCTGAAGTCATCAGACACGCATACCCAAATTGTTGGCTCAAACATTCCAGTTGCCTTTAAATCATCGAATACTTGTCCAGCAAGTGTTGTCTTTCCAAGTCCACCCATACCAACAATGGCAAGTACATCAAAATTGACATCCGACCGACACTCTTGTGTTGACAGCAACTCAACAATCTTCGTTTTTTCTTCATCCCTCCCAATCACAGGTCCATCTGGTAGACTCGAACTCAGGCGTATATTTTCGTGTTCATTAGTACCATATGGCCTCGAACCCCCAGTATGAATAGTATTCAAAGGAAGCAGTTCTTTTTTTTGACATATCTCTTGAAAACGATCGGTAATCTTTTGTATCTCTGAGTTCATTTTGAAGTTGAAAACACCATTAGAAATTGAGAACTTCGAGAGCTTGCTTCTTATTGTGCTGGTGCTGGCAATTGCATGTTGTCCTTGCTCCTGCTGCTGTTGTTGTATTTGGCGTTTGAGCATTTTAGTTTCGTACTTGTCCAATATGTCTTCCACATCATAAGCCAAGTCCCTGAGATCATTAAGCCAAAGCTTGATTGGCCTGTCTTCGGTTGTTAGTTGCTTCTTTTCCGCCTCATTCACAACCTCCAGGATCATAGTCAACTTCTCATTCCATTTGTTCAGCTTTTGGTCAGGGCCTTTTATGCGTCCAAAGCACTTGATAACGTCACGACGTGCCAACTTGTCCACCAACACCTGAAGGAAGGCCACAAGAAAAGCCTCTCCCATTGTTTCTTTGATTAGCCGATCAAAGAATTACAAGCAAAAAAGCTGGTGCTTGGAAGCGAGCTTAAACAATATCGAATCAAGACTCCGAGCTCACAAGCTGATCACAACTGCACAAAGTTACAAAATATATAATTGATGAAAAATAAAACAAGTTGAATTTCATTAACACATATATTAAGCAGCACTTACATGGAAGTGGTTTTCAGATCTTGATGAGATGGAGGACTTGTTAATTCCAAGTCGACTATGGCGCCCTTCGGATCAGCAAACTTGAGGCCTATAATGATATTGAGTCGGATCAGCAAACTTGAATGCAATATATGCACATACATATTATTTAAGTTGTCTTAAAATGAAATGAAAAAAAAAATGAAGGAATTCAATAACCATATATGCACACACTTAAAAAGAATAACTTACATGGAAGTAAACGTTAGTTTCAAATCATGATGATGAGAGTACTTGTTGATTCCATATGGAAGGAAGTTTTATAAATGATGAGGAGGCCGCTAGGAAGTTTTATAAAGCTAGCTTGATTCCAAGCATGGAGCTGATGATGAGCAACAAACGTCAACTATTGTAGCTCCAGAATTTGTTCATGTTGATGGATGAAGGCAATTGATCAAAGATAAGACTTGCTAGATATTCTGCACAAATTAAGTGTATATATACAGTTATCTAATTAGGTATCTATACCATCCCAATTCAAACAAAGCAAGACAAAATAAAACAAAGTTGAAGTAATTAATTAAAATGAACTTACACGGAGATGGGAGATTTGCGGAAGCTAGTTTTGATTATGTATCCGATTTGAAATGGATCTAGCGGATGAGCAAATGCAGATGGAGTTGCTGAGAGGGTGGAGATGCCAAGAGCTAAAGTTGAGTCTCCTTGTGTAATGGTCAAGAGAAAAGAATCTGCTTTTGGGGTCTAAGAGATAAGGAAGATGCAAATCATGCAGTGCGAAGTTGCATGCAGTCCCCACCACCCCAATCACTAAACAAGGATTTTAACCTGCCAACGCCAAAGTTACAAAAGTTTACCATTACAAATATTTTTCACTCATATTTTACCATTACACTCATGTATATGTCTAATTATTAAACAATATTTCCAATTTGAATGATGCTTTGCACAGATGAAACTTACAAAATCATTAGGCAAATGAGTTATTTTGGTTATGCTGACACGTGGATAATGGAAATTCATTAATTATAAATGAAAAATAAGGTGATGATAAATTTTCTCAAAGAAGGACGCAAGTATTTTCATTTATAATTAATGAATGATAAAAGGGCCTTAATTCAAAGTGAACGTATGCTTTATCATACAACATTGCAAAGCGATTTCGAATAAAGGCACAAAAGAAAAGACTCTGCTTTTGGGGTCAAGAGATAAGGGAGATGCAATGCAATGCTGCATGTAGTCCCCACCACCCCCCAATCACTAAACTAGGATTTTATTCCTCCCACACTGACGTTACAAATATTTTTCACTAAGCGTTTTTTTTTTTAAAAAAAATAACTGAGAAATAAGAAATGTTTCGTTTTGTTTTAAGTTGGGAAATAATATTCTTTCTTTTCTCTTTTCTTTACTAAGACTTTGATCAATTATGTTATTTAAATTTCAATTCATATGAATCATACAAGTCCAAATTATGCACAATTCGTAATTTGTAATGTGCATGGAAGGAGAAAATGAGCTAAATTCCTTGGATCAGTATAGATTGTATCCACAACTTTTCTTTATAATGAGCCCATCTCTTTTTCTTTTTGGATTTTTTTATCACATACTTATGTAATTACTGTCTGATCTCTTCACTACATGCAATTTACTAGTGCACTGAGTCAAAGGCATGAATGCATGTATGAGAATATTTCAACTACATACATGAAAACCTTAACATTCTTCGCTTTTCTAGTTTACATTGCAAACTTCTCTTTCTGCCCAAACTTAATTTTAAACACAAGCTTTCTGTTTCGCTTTCACTTCACAACAATGTAAATGAAGCCCCGTGAGGAAAAACTCCCCTTCAAAATTTAAAGAATAAATGAATGAAGGCGCTACAAACACGAATAAGAATCCTGAATGAATAAAACAAAATTGAAGATACAACGATAGTGGCTGGAACAAAGAAAAAATTCTCTTAAAAACAACACCAGATTCTTCGCTCCAATGCCACGCAATCAATTCTTACCGGGGCTACCAACTTTTTTCTACGCATTAGCAACCAGCAGCCTTCAAAAAGTTATCATCTGGGCTTGATGCCGGTAGCTGAAAGTGGGGATATTGCTGGTACTCAGTTGCACAAAGCATCAGAGCATTGCCAATAGGTTGGTTGAGTGGAGGAAAATTTGAATCTAGGAACGGATTTCCACCCTGCAGACCCAGATGATTTTGAGATATCAGAATACTAAAAGACGCTAAAATAAGTGAATTATGTACAATATGTTAAATATGTGAGAGGATGTATGAAATGGATTGGCATCAGGAAAATGTTTTGATGTGAGGTGTATTGGTGTATGATGATGGAACATACCGTAGAAGCACACAGCGGAACAACAGGGAGAATTTCCTTTTCCTGGTTGTAAACATGAAGAGTAAATCTAATCAAACTTTCTTGCCTCTGTTGGGCAGCCATGAAGGTGGACAACTTCTTCTGCTTCCCCATTTGAAGGGCCTCACAATTGCCAGCCATTTCCATGTAAGGCATATCTGTAGCAGCCGAGGTTGATAGTCTTCCAACTTGATGCGTTGTTTCCAAAACCTGCAAACAAATCACTTTCTTGCTTAGCAATGAATTCAACTGCGTTGCGTCTTCTGAATTTAGACAACAAACTCACTTAACAAGAGGAGTGAATCTAGATTAGGCCATCTTTTAAAAAAGATCGAAATAAAAAAAAAACAAGGACTGCACAAAGTCCGCAAACCAAAAACAGAGTGACCAAAAGGCCACACGCTTACTGAATTTAAAAGTTCATCAACACTTATGAGGCTTAGACTTTCCACTGCAAGTTTTGTGTCGGGAACTTTCTGACCTTCAGATGCATTGGGTAAAGCCTCATCCTCAATTGTGAACAAAGGAGGCTCAGCCTGCAGAATATAACTGCCTTGTACACTTTCGCACAATAAAAAAAATAAATAAATAAAAAAAAGGTTGTTTGAGCAACTTACCGTATCAGGAGCTCCATTACTTTGTACATTCAACTGGAATATTTGCAAAGGTGTCTCCAGGCACACCTGAGCTCCCAAAGGACATGCATCATCAGGCAAAAAATCATGAAGCAGTTGTTGTCTCATGGTTGATGCCTGCTGCAGTACAAAACCTAGATAGTATCACAATCCTAATTCCTAATTGACAAAGAGCTAGACATGGATCCTCTAATCAGAATGTGATAAGAAGCTTACATCTGATGAAATTCTCAATGTCTTCACTATCAGGGTAGCAAACGACTCCTTAGATTGGCTCTCGGATGTTTCGATCGCAGAAAGAGACCTTAACGCATCCTCATCATCTTCCTTTGATCCATAAGCAGGTCCAGGCTTGAGAGATTGCAACTTGGAATCATCAACCAACCGTAGAAATGGATCAACCTTATGCCAAATCATCAAAGCATACGGATCAATGTCGAGTAATATTAATCTTGAGCTAAAGTAGAAATATGTTAAAAGTTCCACCGATTTAACATTTAATGGTAATGACTAAAGAGTTTGGAAACTCTGCTGCACCTACTGTTTCATTTGTAAGTGCAGCTTTAGCACAAGGAGCAAGAGCAACAATGTTGTAGGCTTTTGCTGAGAAGATAATCATTGATGTTGCCAAGGTAAAGAGGGATCTACGTCTTGATGGTTGCAGTCCTGAAAATATGAAATTCCCTGGTTAAAATACCACCATCAATTATTTCAATGCAATGAAAGTAGTCAAATATATCCAATCTATACTTAACAATTAACATTTTAAATATCATCCTTATATCTTACTAAAAATTATATCCTTTTGCTTTTAAGTAAGACAATACAATCAAATGGACACATTTAACAGAAACTGCATCACTGAAGGAAAATTGTTTGTTAAAATCCAAGCCCGCTTATAAATGATGTGCTTTTTCCTTTCCAACTAAATATAGAATATCACTACTCACTCGGGATTAAATCAACACCATGGAGTATATACGAAGAAAAGAAATTGCATGTAACTTAAGGTTATCAAGGTCCAGGGAAAAAAACACAATGCAAAATTTACTGCCAAAATTTCAAGCAATTAATCTCCTACTTTGGACTCATTCTTGCTTTTAAATCAAGTCAGGCACATTATCACACATGCCAGGCACAGTTTCAACAAACTCCTAATATAAACTAAACCACGAAGTTAAAAATAGCTTATCTTACAAAACAAGAGGGAGGCCAAAATTAATGTGCAATCTAACCTACAGCTCATTCCCCTGTTAATGTACAAGTAATTCACATGCTTTGAACTTAAACATTTCTATACAAACTTTGGATCTTACAGCTTTGAGCAAGAAAATTACGAACTATGCAAGCAAAACTTCTCATTGCACCATAGCATGAGCATTGTGTTTGTGTTTAAGCCTTAAAAAATTATGTATGGAAAACATAATTTGTTTTTTTAATTTGAGGGCTTACCTCCTCCAAGAGAAATGCTCCTTAAGGAAAAGGCTAGCTGAAAACTTCGGATTAGAGTCTCATCCGAGGTGTTCTACAGGCCAGTGAAATAGAATAAACAAAGTGAAAGAAGGGAACCAAATAAGAAAGGTAACTACTTTGGAATTTAAGGATAAAGTGATTTTGTAACTTTGCGCAACCCACTAATCTTAAGAGATCATAACCCAAAACAATTTTCTGAGGCACAAGGAATTTCATCTATACCTGTCCCTATACATGGGTTGCACCTCCTTAGAATCTTTTTTATATTTTAAATCCTTGTAAGTCACACACCCGGAAATAAAAGTAGTAAATTTTTTTTGTTGCCCACTTGTGTTTCCAAATTATGAAGACCATGCAAAACATCATCAGCCCATTGTCTTTAAAGTTGAAAGAAAAGGAGTGACTTCAACCATATTATAATTAAATCATAACAGCGGGTAAATTTCACATGAAAAGAAAATGAGGATAATTTAGACTGCAGCTTAGCAGTCATCCACCAAGTTTTTTTCGTATTATTGCTAACTGCAGGAACAGATTTTATACCTTAGTTTGAGCATATAGTAACACAAGACTGTAGGTATGACTGTAGAATTTCTGGAATGTGTTGTTTACATTAATAGCCGAAGGGCTTATTTATACAAGTCTGTGAGAGAGATAACTCAGAACAGTTATCTCTCTTTATCCAGAAATAACTTCTTAAAACTGTCTAGGTAACTAACTATGGACATCTGTCCGAAACCTGTCCTAACTGTCTACATGTGTATAAGTTGTACAAGTGTACTGTCAGATAAACCTAACTAGTGTATGCGGCTAGTGTATACATATATCATCTTACATCCCCCCGCAAACGAGGCACCCCTTGGGTGACGAGTTTGGATGCAAGAGAGCCGTGTCTGTGAACAGAGAGGCCTTTGGTAAAAAGATCAGCAAGTTGTGCAGCAGAAGGGATAAATTGGACTTTGTGAGTGCCTGAGGCAACGCGTTCTCTTAGAAAATGGTAGTCCAGTGCGATGTGCTTGGTGCGGGCATGGAACACTGGATTGCTGGTCATGTATTTGGTGCTGAGGTTGTCACAGTATAGAGTGATCGGCAGGGCTGGAAGAACACCTAGTTCGCGAAGTAGACTGAGTAGCCAGAGAGTATCTGCACATGTATAGGCGAGAGCCCTGTATTCTGCCTCTGAACTGGAGCGAGAAACAGTCTTTTGTTTCTTCGCACACCAGGATATTAGGGTTGAGCCAAGAAAGATGCAGAAGCCTGTGATGGATCTTCTGGTGTCTTTGCAGCCAGCCCAATCTGCGTCTGAAAAGGCCTGAATACGGAGGGGAAATAGGGATTTAGTGATGTTGATTCCATGACCAAGAGTGCCTTTGAGGTACCGAATAATTCTCTTCACTGCTGTGAGATGGACATCAGTGGGGGCACTGAGGAACTGTGCAACTTGTTGTACGGCAGATGAGATGTCCGGGCGTGTGAGGGTTTGGTAGAGAAGGGCGCCCACTAGTTGTCTATAGGCAGATGCATCCGTGAGGGGTTCACCAGTAGTGGTAGAGAGGACCTGTTTAGCAGCTACTGGAGTTTGAGTTGGTTTACACTCTGTGAGGCCACTGCGTTTCAGGATGTCCAAAGTGTACTTGGTCTGAGTGAGGTGGAGGCCAGTGGCAGTGGATGTGGCTTCAACGCCCAAGAAGTAGTGGAGGGGGCCTAGGTCTTTAATGGCAAAGGCATGAGCCATGGCTGTCATGAAGGAGGAGATAGCTGGCTGCGAGTTTCCTGTTAAAACAATGTCATCGACATAGAGAAGAAAATACATGATGATAGAATCCTTACTGTAGACAAACATGGACGGATCTGCCCTACTTTGTAGGAAACCATAGGTGAGGAGGAATTGGCGAAACCTATCAAACCAGGCCCTTGGGGCCTGTTTGAGGCCATAAAGAGCCTTATGAAGTCTGCAAACATGATTAGGATGAGAGGGATCTGTGAATCCAGGAGGCTGGACCATGTATACTTCTTCATTGAGGGTACCATGGAGAAAAGCATTGGTGACATCTAATTGGCTGAGAGGCCAGTTTTGTGAGACAGCAAGGGCTAGAACTACCCGGATGGTGGGGGGTTTTACCACAGGGCTGAAGGTTTCAGTATAGTCAAGGCCTTCTTGTTGGTGAAACCCTTTGGCGACTAATCTGGCTTTGTAGCGTTCAATGCTGCCATCAGCATGTCTTTTAATCCGAAACACCCACTTGCAGCAAACAGGATTTGCATGTGGTGGTAAAGGAACAAGGGACCAGGTCTGTTGCTTCATTAAGGCATCATACTCATTTTGCATGGCTGCTGTCCATGTGGAGTGTTTAGAGGCTTGTTTGTAGGTTGTGGGTTCAATTTGGGAGGTATCAGCCAGGAAGGCTTGGGGAAGAGGGTATTTGGTGGCAAATAGAAGATGTCTAGACTTGGAGATGCCTGCTTTGCTGCGGGTTACCATTGGATGGATGTTAGGAGGCCGAGAGGTGGTAGAGACTAGGTGTGCAGGGGCTGGTTGGGCTGGGGACAGGGTGGCTGGTGTAGTTGATTGTGGTGGGGTAGTGGGAGATACAGACCCGTCTGTGGAGGGGAGAGTTGGGATACAGGATGTGTTGGATTCTGCAGCAGTTTCTGGTCGGGGGCTAGGGGGGGGAGATGGAGGAGGGGGAAGAGGTGATGTGTGGGCTGGATTCTGAGAGGGAATAAGAGTAATAGGAATAAAGGAGAAATCTAAGGAAGAGGGGTTTGTAGAAGGAGTGGTATGAGTGGAAGGAAAGTGGTGTTCATTGAAGATGACATGCCTACTGATGTAGACACGTCCAGTGGGCATGTGGAGACACCTGTAACCAGCATGGTGTGGGCTGTAGCCTAGGAAAATGCAGTGGAGAGAGCGTGGTTCTAATTTATGTTGGGTGTATGGGCCTAGGTAGGGATAACAGGATGAACCAAATACATGAAGAAGGTGGTAAGGAGGTTGACGGCCATGTAAAGTGTAGTAAGGGGTGGACCATTTTAGGACTGGTGTAGGTAGCAAATTGATTAGAAAGACAGCAGTGGAGACAGCCTCTGCCCAATAAGAATAGGGCAGACCAGCAGTGAGGAGTAAGGTTCTGCCCATTTCAGAGATGTGCCTGTGTTTGCGTTCTACGAGGCCATTCTGTTGGGGTGTGTGTGGACAGGAGAACCTGTGAAGAATGCCGTGTTGGTGACAGAGGTCTTTAAAGGCATTATTGTCAAATTCCTTGCCACCATCACTCTGAAATTGCTTGATGGTGGTGGAGAATTGTGTTCTGACATATTTGAGGAAATTGGAGAAGTGAGAAAAGACCTCAGATTTGAGGCGCATTGGAAAAATCCAGGTGTACCTGGTGTAGTCATCTGTAAAGAGAACATAGTATCGAAATCCAGAAACAGAGGGGACAGGGGACATCCATACATCAGAGTGAATGAGATCAAACGATTTTATTGATTTGTGTACAACAGGAGTAAAAGACAAACGAGTCGATTTTCCTAAGGCACAACTATTACAAAAGCTGAATTTATTTAAGTTAGCAGCAGGATTGAGTAGATGTTGAGACGCCAAGACTTGAAGGACTTGATGAGAGGGATGACCTAATCGACTGTGCCACAGAGATGGGGAACTGGTGGACAGCAGGGCTTGCGGTGGGAGTGATTCTTGTGGTTGGATGGGATACAAACCCTCTCTACATGGGCCCTGAAACAGAACAGCTTGTGTGTGTAAGTCCTGAATGATAAAGTGAGATGGGAAGAATGTGATACTAACTTGTTGGTCCTTAGTAAATTGTGCCACAGATAATAGGTTTTTACGAATGGCAGGGACATGGAGTACATCAGAGAGGTTAAACTCATAGTGTCCAGAAGAGAAGTTGACATTACCAGTGTGATGGATTGGGAGAGTTTCTCCATTTCCAACCATGACATTATCATTGGAAGAAGGTGGAGTTGAGCGGGGAGGGGCGGGTAGGAGTGTCATGTGATGGGTGGCACCACTATCGGGGTACCAATTAGGATCAGCAGCAGGGGCCAGATGAAGACCAGCAAAGGCTTGACTGAGGTCATGGTCATTGGATTGGGTGAGTTGCGGGCATTGGGCGGCAATGTGTCCATGTCGATTGCAAGACCAGCACTGTGGGCCAGGTGGACGGTTAGGAGGGTTGGGGCAGGGGCCAAGGATGCCTGCAGAAACGGTTGGGTTGGAGGAGCGGGGAGGACCCCTGCGAAAGGAGGGCCTGGAATTGCGGAAGGATCTTGTGCCACGGTTGTATTGGGGACGCCCGCGAGTGTAGTAGGCACTGGCATAGGGTTGTGGTGCAGGTTGAGGAGAAGCAGCATACATGGCTGTGGGAGGAACTTCTACGGCTGGATGTGCAGTGGCAGTCTGTTGGGCTTCAAAAGAGAGCAATCTGGCTCTTAGGTCAGAAAAGGGAGGCAAGGGTGGGAAATTTAGCATGGCTGTGACAAGCATGTTGTATTCAGGACCTAGTCCACGAAGAACAGCCGTGACTAGGTAAGTAGATGAGAATGGTTCATTGATGGCAGCAAGGGAGTCTGCCAAGGATTTGGCTTGAGTGAGGTATTCCGAGATGGTTTTATGTCCCTTGGTGAGGGACATTAATTGGAACCGGATATTTGTGGCATTGGCAAGGGATTGCTGAGAAAAGTTGCGGCGGAGACATTCCCAAATGTCTCTTGAAGTATTGAGTCCAACAACTTGTGACAGGACTGGTTCAGTTAGGGTGGCACGGAGGAGACTGATCAAAGTTTGATCAATCTGAAACCACTGGTTATAGGCAGGATTCGGCAGAGGAACAGAAGGGGAAGTGAGAACAGATTCAGAACCTTCAGACTGAGGGGAAGCAATGGCAGGGGTCTGGGGTGGCAGAGTAGGGGAGGGAGGAGGGTGTGTTCCATCAATGAAACGCCAGTAACTGTGACCAATGAGGAAGGGTTTGATCTGGCTTTCCCAAAGAAGATAGTTGGTCTCATTGAGTTTGACAGAGACCAGGTTTGAAACTTGGTTAGGGGAGATTGAAGGGGAAGAACAGGAGTCAGACGCCATAACAGGAAGGGAGATTGAAGGGATCGGTTTATGGTGGTCAGACTTAGTGCTCTGATACCATGTAGAATTTCTGGAATGTGTTGTTTACATTAATAGCCGAAGGGCTTATTTATACAAGTCTGTGAGAGAGATAACTCAGAACAGTTATCTCTCTTTATCCAGAAATAACTTCCTAAAACTGTCTAGGTAACTAACTATGGACATCTGTCCGAAACCTGTCCTAACTGTCTACATGTGTATAAGTTGTACAAGTGTACTGTCAGATAAACCTAACTAGTGTATGCGGCTAGTGTATACATATATCATCTTACAATGACCAATGGCTTCATAATTCTCAGCTGCATTTAAGGGAGAGATGGATTGGGCCCAGATTGATGAAAGCAGAAGGGTAATGTGGCGACTGCTTAACCTAAGGGACACTGTCTGCAAAAAAATAGTCATAAGAAAGATGTTCATGAAAGATGATGAAGCAATACTACAGTGTTCAGTGAAAGTAGTTATTGTGTTACAGGATAGCAAACCAATCATCCAACCAATAATCCGAACCGATTCTTTATCTGAACTGTTAGTAGCTTTTCCATCAGAAGCTGTATTTGATGGATTCCTTTTAATACTATAGGACCGGCTATAAGTTGACTTCAACCTGTTCATCACAGAATGATTACTGACTGAAGCATCCTCGTTAACTAGAGAATCACTTGTAGCTGTAGGATGCCTTTTTGAACTAAACTTGGACTTCAGTCTGTTCAACATGGACTCATTGATAACCTTGGGTTCTACATCAACTGCAGCTTTCTCCTTCAACTCTAGAGAGATGTTTTCTTGTGAAGCAGGTCTATCCTTTAACTTTTCAAAAAGCGCAGCTGATGAAGAAAATACAGATACGGTTCTCGAGAGTGTCCTTCCAATATCATTTTTCTTTGCAGATTGGGGAGTAGCAGCACAAGAACGGGGGCAAACAGAAGATGGAACAAGAACGACAGAAAATATACGGTGTGCGCCCACCCTGGTTTCATGGTCTGAACAGACCATAACTACGAGTAACTGATTAAATAATGCCTCAGGAAAGGTCTACAGAGTTCCAGATGTTTAAACCAGAAAACAAAATCAGATGGAAACTTTGCGAGTTGTGCACTAATAATTGTAGATCAGAGAAACAATAGAGTTGATGCAATCTTGCCTTGTTTTGATATGTCAAGTTAGGTATTGTTGCCACAATTTGACCAGTACGGTAAACCGCAGAAACCAAGGTTCTAGACATAATAGTGATGTTAGACATGTTTTCCAACATCACAGCCATCATGTCAAGAACAGAACCTGCATCTCCTACCTGCACATATGAGAGCATTAAAACCTACCTTCTGAGAGTAATTAGTCAACATAAATTCAAATGACATTACGTCTTACCAAAAAAGTGCATTCTAGATATAAATTACCAAGTCATTACAGGTCTTAATAACATAAAAAATGACGTTACAATCACCTTATGCGTTAATTGCACAAGGCACTCATCCACTGCTGCTCGAAATGTTCGGTTCCATTCAATTACTTCGGCTCCCAAATTTGAATCATCAAGTGAGCAATGGATACTTTTCCGCAGGTGTCTCATCATGTCACTTAGCGCACCAATTATAGCAACTGACGACTGAACTTTTGCTTCTCGAGCAAGAGAGGTGGCAACATCAACAATGTCCAGCTGCATATTTGGGTTTTTAAGAACATTCTTGTGATCAAGATGCTTAATTAAGATGGACAATATGAAGTGCCTGTTCTGCCCTGCAAGAAGTAGCGACAGGTCAATCAAAATATCAATTGAAATATGGCAACTAATTCCAGCACAAAGGACGGCTAGTCAAGTTCCCAGAGGAACAAGAGCTAAGCAATTTGAAGGGGGAAAAAATACCACAATTTTCAATTATTAACTGCATATCCCTCAACACAGACAGTGCGAGCCCGTGTTTAGGAGACCACAGATTGCCATTATCAAAATAGCGGAACATAGATTCTAAAACACGCCGTACAGTTGTAGCTTCCTTGGCTAACTTGGCAATGTTATACAGGCAAACCCTTGACCAAAATCTGGGGTTATTCGAGTCCTCCCTGTAAGCGCAAACAAGAAGAAGGATGTAGATATTAGCATTATCATGATGGAATAGCTAGAAGGTAAAGTGGTATGAATTTCCTTGTTTATTAACTGAATAATACTTTACAATAGGAGAGTCCTATATATACAGTTCCTAGGTGAGTCTAAGTAGGAAAACAATTATAAACTAGGTAGGAAATCGTGGACCTAACTAGGGAAGTATCTACAAAGATCCTAGGACAGTTTTAGGAAGGAATCGGATGAATTCCTTTGACTTCTGAGATCTGGGAATCAGGGAGATTGATCCTCAATCTCCTGGGATTCCTGTGTATCTTTATCACGCCCCCGCAAGATGGTGGAGCCGTCTGCGACGCCAATCTTGTCACGGAGGAGCTGGAACCGTGGGCGCGGCAGGGGTTTGGTGAGGGCATCTGCGAGTTGATCATCAGTGGGAACATGGTGGACATGAAGAAGGCCACGGGTGACCTGATCACGGACAAACTGGAAGTCAATGTCCACATGTTTCATCCGGGAGTGTAGAGCAGGATTGGCACAGTAGAAAGTGGTGCCGAGGTTGTCACAGGAAATTGTGGGTGTTCCTGTGGCCTGATAACTGAGCTCCCGCATGAGGGATTGAACCCAGAGTAATTCTGCAGTGGTGGAGGCAACAGCTCTGTATTCAGCCTCGGTAGAAGAGCGGGAGACTGACCGTTGTTTGCGTGAGCTCCAAGATATTAAGTTGCCACCTAGGTAAACAAGATAGGCTGTGGTGGACTTGCGGTCGTCATGGTCACCAGCCCAGTCGGCATCTGAAAAGGCACTGAGTGTGCTGAATGAGTGAGCAACAGCATGGAGATGATGGGTGGCAGTGCGGCGGATGGGGAGACCATATAGAACAGTGCCCTTGAGATAGCGGAGAACACGTTTTAGGGCCTGCCAATGAAGATCCGTGGGAGCATGCATAAATTGGGAGAGGCGGTTTACAGCATAGGAGATATCCGGGCGGGTTAAGTTTAGGTACTGCAGGCTGCCCACCACTCTACGAAAGAGAGTAGCATCAGTTGGCGGGGATCCATCATTGAGAAGGAGAGGTGGAGAAACAGCCAAGGGTGTGGATACGGGTTTGGCCCCCTCCATATGCACCATGGTGAGAATATCCTGCAGATATTGATGCTGGGAGAGAAAGAGACCGTCAGAGGTGGGTAGAACCTCCACGCCCAAGAAGTAGTTCAAGGTGCCGAGATCCTTGATGGAGAACCGGGTGGCCAATGTGGTGATGAACGTCGAGATGAGGGAAGAGTCACTACCTGTAACAATAAGATCGTCAACATAAACGAGGAAGTAAAGAACTTGAGAGCCTTGCCTGTAGAGGAAAAGAGAGGCATCAGATTTGGCATTGACAAAACCGTTGGCCAGAAGGAAAGAGTGAAGCTCTTGATACCAGGCCCGGGGTGCTTGTTTGAGACCGTATAGGGCCTTTTTCAGTTGGCAGACATAAGTGGGGTTGTGGGGATCCACAAATCCAGCAGGTTGTGCCATGTAGACAGTCTCGGTAAGGGTGCCTTGCAGAAATGCATTGTTGACGTCCAGCTGTCGTATGGGCCAACCATGGGTCACACTGAGATGGAGAATCAGTCGAATAGTTGTGGGCTTGACCACGGGGCTGTAAGTAGCAGTGAAGTCCAGGCCTGGGCGTTGATGATAGCCCTTAGCCACAAGTCGGGCCTTGAATCGGTCCACTGCACCATTGGGCTTCCGTTTGATCCGGAAGACCCATTTGTTGCCAATGACATTCTGGGTAGGCTGAGGAGGGACCAGGACCCATGTGCCATTGTGGATGAGGGCATTCAGTTCTTCGGACATGGCAGAGCACCACTGTGGGTGTTTCACAGCCTGGGAAACACAAGTGGGTTCAAGGAGAGGAAGTGGGTGGGCGGTTGCCGTGAGGGCATAGTTGGGAATTTGGGGAAGACAGCCAGTTTTGCTGCGAGTGAGCATGGGATGAGTGGGTGCTGGTGGTGGAGGGGTGAGGGGGGAAGAGGAAGCCGTGGGGGCTGGCTGGGGGGGCGGAGGAGCAGGGGTGGGGGCCGGCCGTGAGGACCGCCGGGTGTATGTACGAAGAGTAGGTGGTGCAGGGGGCGGAGGGATAGGAGGTGGAGGGGAGGCCGTGGTGCTGATGGTGGTTTGTGGCAGGTGCTGTGCTGGAACTAAGGCAGGGGCAGATGCAGCGTCAAGAACAAGTGAGGAGGATGAATCCAAGTGGCCTTCAGGGGAAGGTGTTGACTGTGCAGGCACTGGTGAAGCAGCTGAAGCAGGCACTGGAAGAGTAGAGACAAGAGGCTGGTAGGAGAGCCATTGATGGAAGGCATCGGAGGAAACATGAGGGACAGCGGACGGGAGACTTAGACCAGGGTAGGTGGACTCATCAAACTGGACATGACGGGAGACATAGAGACGGTGAGCTGAAGTATCATAGCAGAGGTATGCACTTTGATTTAGGGAGTAGCCAAGAAAGAGGCAGGGAGTAGATCGAGGCTGCAGTTTATTGGAGTTGTAGGGCCGGAGCCAAGGGAAACAAAGACAGCCAAAGGTTCTGAGACGGTGGTAGTTGGGTGACTGTTGGAAGAGGGCAGTATATGGTGATTGGTTGTTGAGAATGGAGGTAGGAAGCCGGTTGATGAGGTAGGCGGCTGTTTTGAAGGCATAGGTCCAGAAAGTTAGAGGTAGGTTGGCTTGATGAAGGAGGGTGAGGCCGGTTTCAACAAGATGACGATGACGTCGTTCAGCCACACCATTGTGTTGGGGAGTGTGAGGGGGGGTAAGGTGATTGATGCCGTGGGTGGCAAGGAAGGGTTTGAGTTTGGTAAATTCACCACCACCATCAGTGTAAAGGGTTTGAATTGGATGTTGAAAGTATTTTTCGACAAGAGTTTTGAAATCAATGAATGTGGAAAAGACATCAGATTTTTTCTTTAGAGGATAAAGCCATGTATACTTTGTGTAGTGGTCAACGAAGATAATGTAATAAGAAAAACAGTCAATAGAAATGTGAGGGGCAGGACCCCACACATCAGTATATATTAATTGTAAAGGACGATGACTGTGAAGGGAGGAGGTGCCAAATGGCAGCCTGTGACTCTTATTACAAAGACATGACAAACATGGGGACTCTTTAAGCTTGGGAGACAGATTGATGGAGGATTGACGAAGGACGTTGTGGAGGACTTTGGAGTGGGGATGACCAAGACGACGATGCCAGAGATTGGGTGAAACAGCAATGCCTACCAGTGCCTGTGGTTGATGTAAGGTTGCAGGTGACCACTCGTAGACACCATCCTTACTCGGGCCTTGAAGGAGAACCGCCTCCGTGCTTAGATCCTTCACATGAAAACAAGAGGGAAAGAGTTCAATAGAGGTATTGTGCTGTTTGGTAAACTGAGAAATAGAGAGAATATTTCTGGTGATTTGAGGTGCACAGAGAACATTATAGAGATGAAAAGATTTATTGGAAGGAGAGGATAGAGTGGTGGAGCCGACATGGGTGATGTCAAGTCCTTTACCGTTACCGATGATGATCTCGTCTGGGCCCTGGTATTCAGAAACAGCAGACAGATGGTGAGGGGAGGCGGTCACATGGTGAGATGCACCAGAATCGAGGAGCCAAGGTGAGGTGGTGCCCGGGTTGGTTGGATTGGCTACCGGTTGGGCACCAGAAGTTTGTTGAAGTTGTGGACAGCGCTTGGCGCTGTGCCCCTGTATGCCACACCATGGACAGAACCCTCGATAGCCGCTGCCTTGGTTTGAATTGGACCTGCGATTGCTGGTGGAGGGCTGGGAGGATCGGTTGGAGGAGTAACCACGGTTGTCAGAAGAGCCTCGTGGCTGACGGTTATAGGAAGTGCCACGGGCAGTGTTGGCCGGATTTGCAGTGATGGGGGGTTGAGGGGAAGCAGGGGCTTCACGGGTGGTGGCAGCCTCATGCTGTACCAGCATATCGTGCAGGTTCTCAAAGGAGACAGGAGTGTCTCGAGAACGAACAGCAGCAGAAATATCCTTAAAGGCAGAGCCGACGCCATTAAGGACGTAGAGAAGGAGATCATCGTCTGAGAGGGGGGCATCTATTGCAGCCAGTTCGTCTGAGAGAAGACGGACTTCCTGCAGGTAGTCAGTGACAGGACGATTGTCACGGCGAAGGAGAGTTAACCGCTCCTTAAGGCCTAGAACACGAGCTCGAGCCTTGCTGGCATAGAGCCGTGTAAGGCGGGTCCAGGCTGCCTCTGAAGTTTTGGCAGCAGCGATCAGGGTTACTACCTGGGGAGAGACAGAGCCAAGGATCGCATGGAGGATGAGCTGATCCTGGCGAAACCACAGAGCACGGGCTAGGGTCTCAGTTGCGGGTGGGCAGGGACGGGTACCATCAACATACCCCATGAGATCGTAGCCGAGGAGGAGAGCATTGAATTGTGCTCGCCACGGGAAGAAGTTGGTGGCGGTCAGTTTCACAGGGAACTGGGCGGCGTTGATGGAGATGAGAGATGAAAAGGGAAAGGTGGTGTCGGTGGTTGGTGGGGGAGTAGGGTTAAGGGTGGCGGCGGCAGGAGTGGGTTGGGCGGCCATGGATTAGGGTTTGCTTTCTAGGGTTGCTCGGTGGAGCTTTACTGCTCTGATACCATAAAGTGGTATGAATTTCCTTGTTTATTAACTGAATAATACTTTACAATAGGAGAGTCCTATATATACAGTTCCTAGGTGAGTCTAAGTAGGAAAACAATTATAAACTAGGTAGGAAATCGTGGACCTAACTAGGGAAGTATCTACAAAGATCCTAGGACAGTTTTAGGAAGGAATCGGATGAATTCCTTTGACTTCTGAGATCTGGGAATCAGGGAGATTGATCCTCAATCTCCTGGGATTCCTGTGTATCTTTATCAGAAGGATCCATAATGAAAGCTACTGAATACTGTACCAAAGGAAAACTACCCTGAGACGTTGACTTCGCCTTTTTCAGTCACTAGCAACCTCCAGGACGAAATCCTTGTAATGGGTACTAGAGAAGAAGAAGCTTCTTCTGAACTCCCACTCTGGGTGTCATCGATGGCAGCATCTGAATATTTTTCGAGACCTCCATAATTTTCCAAAACAACTGAAACAACCTGTATGAAAATGAAAATATATGTTGTTGGAAGCTAAAGATCATGATTTGTGGCTGGAAAAAGGGTCGAATTGGACTATGCCATTAGACGTTTTTTGATGAAACCAGACATGAAAAAGACAAAGACAAAGAAAAAGAAATTATAAGCAACAGTTGATAATAAATGTCTGACTAGTATGTTAGTATCTATCATGGGGTCCAATAACACGCTCATGGAGTACTACTTTATCAAAAGGATCTTCATATGTATTTGTTTCTTTCTGCCAATAGCTATTGTAAATAGAAAGTTAAAGATCTCCAAGTCATTTAACATACCATGAGCACAACTCTCTAGTTAGATAAAATAAACAATCAAGAAAAGTGATAAAATGGATGATTACACAACTAATAACAATTTATTAGACAAATATAGAAGTAATTGATACCAAATAGACTTACACTATCGAAGTCTGATGAAATGTGAGAAAATTCACCCATGAACCAGACCTGCGCACAAACTGCTCTTGTGAAGGCGGATATGACATGAAAGTAACTAAGATTTTGAGATATTAAGTGGATAAGTAAAAAGGAAATCTCAGATGTTTATAGACAAGTTAAGAGTGAAAGGAGCTGGACAAAATGAAATATGAAATGATATTATATGAAAAACCAAGATGAAATATTATACGAAATAATATTATATGATAAACCAAGATGAAATATGAAATGATACCATTTACAAGCCGAGCTGAAATGTCAACTGTTTATAGCCAAATACACAGTTCTGGGCTTCTAGATAAATATTTGAAGAGGGATGGCTTCAAGAAAACTGAATTCAGAAGCCTCAGAACAGTTACTCAGAAAATAAGAAAAACCAGGGGCACTACACCCTTTATAGCTTTGTTGGCTTTGATCTTTCTAGTGAGGGCATCCTGTAGCCTAATGATTTTTGGTGGTGAATGTAGTACCTTTGAACCTATATTTTGTTCTTCATATTCCTGGCTTCTAGGTGGGATGAAACAATTGTAGTTCCTCAATAGTACTTCTGTGAATTTGATCTTCTTTCCAAACCATGTAATTGCAAAGATGCCCAGCACTAAGTTTAAGATCAAGCACTTTAATGGGAAAAAGTAATTTGGTTTTTTCTTTTTAGGAAAAATTCAAAGATGTGTGATAGGGCGGGCAATAAGGCCTTCTCATAGTTCTGAAAGAAATAACTTCAAGAGGCCTGAAAGAAGAATACTGAGAGGAAGTAAAAGAAAAAGCTATTAATACAGTTCTGATCCATAATATACATTTTTAAGTATTTAAGAGAAGTGGAGAGGAAAGTGCTCCTCGCCTCTGTGTGTATATTAGTGTGGGTGTGGGTGTGTGCTTGTGGAGCAAGAGAGAAGTGGAAGGTGCTTATGTGTGAAGCACTTGACAGAAACTTTGTGTGTTACACATCAAAGGTGTAATAGGCTTCTAGGTAGGAAGGATGGGAGATTTTGAGTTCCATTTTTTTGTGTGAATTTAATCTCATCCTGTGGCCATAAGCAGTTTCTCAGGAACAAGTAGAAAAACCATTCTAGTAAAATGCATTAATTGAAAAGTTCTGGCATCTAAGAAATTATTAAGTGAAAGTGACATGAAGTCGAAGAGGAACAAATGTACAGTGATTGGCATTGAATTAGCCCGTAGTAAACCTTAACTGTCAGCATAGAGACCATTTATTCATAAATAAATCACTGAAACCAATAAAGCATTTCTTCATAAATACATAACTAAACAAATTGGAAAGGCATACACTTTTTCGAGTGGTGATGTTACCCACTGAAAATTTGGGCAATAAATTGAGATTGTCAGCCAGTTTGCTTGGGCAACATAACCCATGTTGGTTTCCTTTTTCTTTTTTTCCTTCTTTTTTTCTTTTGAGTAATTTCTCCAAAAAGTATTGTGGAAGAAAAAACATAAGTGTTTATTTGGAATGGAATTCTCTTCAAGTTATTTTCCCAGGTAAAAACATTAAGAAATCTTTACAACCACATATTAAGTCTTGACATTCTTACTGATGTATAGCAATTCTAACAAAACTTTCGCATGTAAATAACAATGTCAAATAATTAATCATCAGACTACATAATCTTAAAAGGAATATTACACATGATAAGAATACAAATGCATGAAATAATAACCAGATTGACATGGGTATGAATTACCATTGATGACAGAGTTTGAAGCCCAGCAGAACGCAAATGTTTTTCCGTCCCATCCTCCCTCATTTCTTGAGCCAAGAGACAAAGTTTTGGAATCATGCCATCTAAGTTAAACATATATGTGCCGTCCTTCTGCACAACAAAAACGGCTACAGAAGATTAGAACTTCCATAGGGAAAAAGCCTGCAACTTCAAGAGTAAGTTTCCAGTTACCATAAACAAAAACAAACTATTAATCTGAAAGAGAAAAAACATACCAACGACTCCCACCTGATTATTCACAAACTCAAAAAGAGTTTGGCATCCTAATAGGCGTATTTCATCATGGCGTGTTTGATCAAGTAGAATTTGTATAATGGTCAGTAAGCTACTTGCAAACAATGGCCTGCCATATATAAACAGATCACAACTTGTAATTGAGAATCAATCGTTTTCGTGAAACTGTGATAACATGAGTTAACATAGTATAACCTTGTAATTTCTTTTAAAAAAGTCATTCAATATCCAAAATGAAAAGTACTCCCACACATATTACTGTAGGGATTAGTTGAAAAACCAAGAAGACATATGACATGAAAGAAAATGTCTTAAGACAAGTAACACAACGAGTCTGACAATACAATTGATTTAAAAGAAACACAGATGTGTAAAACTGAATGTTCTCCTCTTCAGGCCTGCCTACGTGTTTAAATAACACCATTGCTTACCTTTCTATAAATTGTTATCATAAATTGCTAAGAATATAGTTGGTATATGCATGCATCCAGTTATTAGAATGACTTCTTTGATACTATCATACTTAGATGATTCAAACCAAATATGAGAGTTTAAATTCTTCTCTACTTAAATGATTGTTACCAAACATGAGTAAAAGTCTTTGTGTGTATATATACTTATTTATATGTATAGGCCAAGATATGGTGATATCTCAAAAAGAATGGTCAATCTATATCAATCATATGAGAAAATTATTAGGATGAATATCAAACTATAGTATTAAGGTAAATAAACAAAGTAAGTCAACATTAATTTCCTAGCTAGGTGAATATATTTCTGGAAATGCGTCTGATGAAAAATCTAATTCAACCTAGCAAAAATATCGCTTGTGCTTTAATGTGAAATCCTGAATTGGATATTCTAAACCTTGCCTCACACTGTATAATATTTTAGGCCTTTTCAAATCCCCTCTACCTCCTATTGGATATTTTACTCCTTGCATGGCACTGTACATCATAGGCCTCTCCACTTTTTGCAGATTGGTATTTCATTGTATGCTCTAACTTTAACATGATGCCAGTGCAGGACATTCAACCACACATCAGGCCTCATTTAGTCACACCTGCTCCATGTTGTCCAACATAACTCATGGACATGTTAGGCTGAGCCGGGAGACATGATGATGCGGCAGCATCTCCAAGGCTGTTTGGGCCACTACCCAATTAGAGTAGGGTCTAGTTAATTTGGGTATTCTGGTTATTTTATTATTATCATGTAAGTAGCCTTATTAGGAATAGGATTTATTAGGCAAGTCTTCCTACTTTAGTATAAAGAGGCTATTCAAGGCTATTCAGGGGTTATGTTTTCAGCTTTTAGTCTTTAATCAATTATACATCAGAATTGTCTGATTTAAGGGTTTCTTTGCCCTAATACTCTATAATCTCCGTTCCACTTCAATTCTATGGCTTTGTCTCTATAGATTTCTGATGTTTATTGCTGGCTCCTCATTTTCTGCATCACATGAGGAGGCAAATGAAGAACGTAAAATTCCACATCACCCCTCGTTGCCAATTGGTTTCAAATTTCATTCTCTAACTTTGACAATTTGGGTAACATACATGTAAATCCAAGCTTTGGAATAGATGCCTTAGTTTTGTAGTTTGTTGACTGTCTTCTTTAAGTTCTAAGGTTTGCTTAAGTGACTAAGTATAGTGCACCGTCCTTAATTTTCATGGGGTAAAAACCCATGTATGCCTATTATTTAAGGATCAAATTCACAGCCATATTATTAAGCACTTTGCATCAGGCTAGGTAGTTTCTGGATGTATGTCACATAACCTCCCTCTAATTTCCTTCTCAGGATTTAGTATCAACTTAACACCCCAGTAAATAAATCTAGGTTTTCTAAAATAATGTTCAGTGGCATATGAAGAAACAACCATACCAGGTAGTAACCTAAACAATGTATTCACAATTATTATGAACTAAACAACTCACAAGTATTATGAACTAGGGAACTCACATTTGCTCCTTACAAGATACCAATAACTTCCGGTAGATACACATGACGATTTTAACAGAGTGAAAGTTCTCAGTTCTCAAATCCTTGTAACATCTTTGCTCCAGGGTAGTTGTTATCTGAATTATGAATTTCTTAACCTCAATCAACATGATAGATGAATAAAAAAATGAAAAGTATAATAAAACCTATTACCTAGGAGATCAGAAAATGAAAGAAGATTGTTGGTTAGTAGATAATCCAACTGATATACCAGAAAATTTAAAAGGTTAGGAACCATAAGTTCCAAGAAAATTAAAGCCTACGAATTTTCAAAGCAGTTTTATTATGACTTATCCTCTTTTTTGAAATAAATGTCATTAATCAGTATGAAAACTCAAAAATGGAACTCTATTAAGAAAAATAAACAACAGAATTTTTAAGCTCAGAGTATGCTAGCTGCAAAGAGAAAAGGTACTAACTTCCATAATTAAGTTTCCTACATATCTTTAACCATCATTCTTCATCATCTTAAACAGAAAGTAAAAGTTCTTTTGTTTCAATCAGTCTGCATATTTCCCTACACTATGCATCTTACAAATTAAAAGTTCTTTTGTTTCATTCAATCTGCATGTTTCCCTGCACTACGCATCTTACAAATTTACCCAGACCAACCGGTTGTTCATCCAGATCAATCTGCTGCCAGTACTTAGTAACTGCCGCCCTTATCACTCTGCATATGGCACTACGCTATTCATCTTACTAATTTACCGAAGAGAGTATTTTATCCATATAAACTTAGTACTTAATGATAGCCACTCTTATGATATTAAATAACTGTCCCTCCTCCAAACCACTTCCAAAACCATTCAGTGGGAGCAGGGATAAGGAAGAACGCAAAGCAGCAGCTTAGCACCCAAGTACTAAGCATACCAAGGTAGATCATACCCTATCTTACTTAACCAAGAGATGCATATAATTAGTGACCACAAATATATTGCATTTTCTTTTCTACCATCTTCATCGTCTTCATGATAAACAATGTGATCAGCAAAAGCACTGTACAGCTAGTATTCTGAATGTTCCTTGGAACAAAGTCATCTTCCCCCCTTCAGCCTTCTTTTACATCTTCCATTTTAGTGGTTTCCTTTAGATTCTTTTCATAAAAGTCCAACTTCAACCCCTTAAGCTTCCATAGTCATCAAAATTAAGTGCAAACTTAAACCAGTGAGTGGAAAATTATCTCTTCAGCAATCAACCACCTTCTCTTCTGAACTCGTATACACATGACGACTCTTATCACGTCTTCCAGATGAATAGTTCTGTAACAAAAATTCCAATTAACCTTTCACTTTACAGTTGACTTAGTTTAACTAGTATATCTTTCTAAAAAATCCAAACCAGCACCCAAATTTAACTTATGTGAGAAGCTGCGTATGCAAGAATGTACCAAAATGTCAACGTCATATTATCAATAAGTTTGTAACAACAATGTAAACCATGTTTGACACCCATAATGAGCAGAGATAGCACCTTTGGGATACGAAGAGGAGTTTTTGACGCATATTCGCATAGTTTACTGATCTTGCGATCATTAGGTTCTTCATCCTGAGAAATTAAGAGGGAAAGTTTCCAATAACACGACTTAAGAACAAATAGAAGTAGATACTATAAAATAGGTTATGCTCAAAACCTAACTAAATAGAAAGTCCAAATTCAGATTACAGATACTGAAAGATTAGTTTTTAGATTGACAAGAAAGTGTTCTGACCCAAAAAAACTCAGTCCTAAACAGCGGTAATGGAATGAGAACTGAAAACATTAACTATTTGATATGAAACTTAGTTTTTAAGAAGATCAAATCCTCCACCAAAGTAAAATAACAGGAACGCAAGCATTAACCTCTACGGAACCGCCATAACCAAAAATGCACAAAGAACATTAGACAAGCCATGGTTTCTTATCTTTTTGTCATCATATTTAGTCACCCATCACATATTAAATGGAAAAGACAATTTCTTGGGAGACAAGTTACCCTTCAACATACACATAATGTCAGTCCTTTAACTCACAAGATCCCCAGAACCCAAGACCAAAACGACTCACATTGCTTCTGTACACATTTTCCATGTAGTTTCACCAGCATGAAATTTTTCTTTGTTGTGAATTTCTATTACCCACTTTACACATGAATTCTAAAATATAAAAAATCACACACGAAAAAAAGGAAAGTAAATAGAGAAATCACCGAAGACCGAGGGAATATCTCGGTTAGCAACTTCTTGTATCGTTTGACGGGATGTCGTGATCTAGCGCGCAATGAAGGGCAAAAGAAGCAAAGACTTTCACAAACGGGAAACACGTGCCTCGAAATCACACCCATCTTTTCTTCAACCTAACTCCCAATTCTCAAAATCCACACACTTTTATGCATAAATTTGTGTATCCTGCCAAAATAAAATATCCGATTTGGATGAGATGGAATTTTCCTTTCTGGTTTTTGAGGCAGATAGAAATTGAAATCCGGGAAAAAGTTTGCGGGATTCGGAAGAAGATAGTGGTGGTTGGGGTGTGCCTCCGGGGATCGGGCGGTGGAGATGGCTGGAGGAAAAAGAAGAATCGGTGCGAGAGCACCGGATCACCGAAGTTCACCACCGGGGGAGAAATGAGTTCAAAAGAAAGAATAAATAAAATATTAAAAAAAATTCTCTCGCTCTCCCTTCTCGTATAAATAGTTGTGCGCCTCTAATATCCGAAATTGTTATATTACTTATTACTGCTACGGCTATATTTGGCACTCTCTTTATTTATTTTTTCTTTTTTCTTTTTTTTTTTCCCTTAGACTTGCACAAATTGTGACCCTTTGTACAATTTTTGGAGAGTGAGATTGGACTATGCCTTAAAAAAAAATTGGACGATGCTGGATTTGTTTTAGAATATAGAGAAAAAATAAGGCTTTTGATGAACAAATCAACTCGCTTTTATTATTTTTATCTTCAAAAAAATAAATAAAATTTGAATTATTAAGCGACTCACAGAAGATTAGAGGAATTGTAATTTTTTCGGTGATTGGTATAAGTGTAAATATTAATTTTTAAGTAGGTAGTACATTCATTCAATCAGAGTTTTTAAAATGAAAAATATAAATTAGGATCTTTTAGAATAGGCTATAGTAAATAGAGGACCAATAAATTAATTAATTTTAATAATAAAAAATTAATTCAATATATAAATTTGGGTGTTTGAATGAACACTTCTCTACTTTGGCAAAAAAAAAAATGAACACTTCTCTAATGAATTTGGCATTCACTATTTTCTTACCTTTCCTTACATGTATTTGGTGGGACAGTATCGAAGTGAATAGGGTTTTACTTAAATAATTTTTTTGGCCGTGTAAAAAGTAAATGAGATTTTTTTTTCTTCTGGGAACAAACTTTAATTATTAGAGCTATAAAATTTTAGAAAATAAGTTTCGGATCCAAAAAGGAGATGTTGACACAAAATAATTTTTTTTATTGAAATTTAATAAATTTACGGCTATTTTAATTGAGTTTAAGAGCACAATAATGAAGAAATTAAGATACGTTCCTTTAGCAATTACATTTCAACGTGCTAGACAAGAGACTAAAGGAGTTACTGCACCATATTAGCATTTACGACTATCTTAATAGTAGATATGATATCAAGATGTAGGCGAGTTGGTGGAATAAAGATTTGAGGTTATGCATAATAAGTCTCTGGTCAACGTTTTCGAATCCTGCTCATGCTTTAGGGGTGAGTTCGAGAGGGTTCTACCTTAAAAGGGTTCCGATTATCAGAAAACATATATATATATATTAGATATGATACTTCGTAAGCGATTTTTTTTTTATCATGTCGAAGTCTACGACGACAAAATTAACCATGCTATATTGATGCTTGTTATCCTCGATCCTACGCATATATCATGTTCTTGTCAACGAATATTGTACTTCATTTACAAACTAATTTTAATTTTCTTTGAATTTTTACCATTTATAGTTATCATTTTAATTTCTTGTTATGAAAGAATATCTACCATTGTAAATGTGGCTCTCTCTCTCTCTCCTAGCCGTTCTCCTTCAATTTCTCCTCGAACAAAGCAACAGGCAATTAACCAGAACCACTAACTGATCAACATCCTGAGAAAACCCAACGTTGAGAGAGCTGCGAGAGAGAAATGGTGGCATTCATGATCATTTGCAAACTTTCAGACCAAAAACAAAACAAGACAAAAAATCATCTCTTGCAAATCCACAGAGAAGAGGATAAGATGGCGAAATGCAAGAGAAGATGGTTATTGGCAAGAAGAGAAGTCAAAATTTTCAGAGAATTGCCATTGTTGGTGGACCTTGCACCCTCAAGTTAAAGGAGCTTTTTGAAAATGTAGCAAAATATGCACTTGGTTTCCTCTTGATGTATGCTCTCTGCAACATTTCCCACTACCTCTTAAGGCCATATAAACAACCTCGGATTACCTCCGACACTATTGTAAGTTGCTCGTTTTTTGTTCCCTTCATTTTTTGATAATAAGAACAATGTTCGAGAAATGTTATCCGCACTTCGAGTTTATCATTCTACGCATTCTTGTTTTGCGCTTTGATAAAATATTAACTTTGAAGTCTAGAATAACATCGAATATTATTAACTAGCCGACCTCCTTTATAAGAGCATCATTTGTATCCTTGACCTTCATTTAAGTCTTAGGTATACATTTAGGACAATATATACGTGCAACTCAGGGTGACATCTCATCGTACCATCATTTCAATTTATCGAATTATCTTTGTATATATTATCATATCACCATTATTCTCTTAATCATCATTCAAGGTCATTTTCATATAAAATCAAAAAGATTTGATGTCATTTAGTTATTCATTATATGTACCAAATAAATGAACAGTTTTGGTCAAAATTATTATTCTCATCGTGAATCTCTATTTATTCGATATATATATATATATATATATATATTTATATATATTACGGAGATGATTTTGACATGATAATTTAGAGAATGAATAATTTTGATTATATGTACAATGACAATTCGATAAATCAAAAAAGTTATATAAGGAGGTATTACTAAGGTAAGATGTAAGCATTTTCTCATCGTTTATACACTAGGGCAACATGGATTACTTGGTGTTGAAGATAGTTAATTAGGATCATTTCGAGTCTAGATGATAGAACCTAATATATTCAAATATGATTTTTTTTTTTTAAAGAAGAGAAGACGTGTGATGTATAATTATTTTGGATTGAATTAATTCATTCATAATTGTGTCAATTTTATGATGCATATGGACAGATAGGACTCTTTATTGGAAACTTAGGCTTCATCCGAAACTTGGTGACGGATTCAGCAAGCAAGACATTGAATTTCATCGTTGCTTTCGGCATGATCTGCTACATGTTCGTGTTGCCGTGTTGGGCATAGAAATGGATCCCCACATATTCTTCAAAGAGCCAACAAAAGATGCAAAAGTGGCGTATGGAGGAATGCTCTCAACCCTACTCCTAGCCTGCGCCATCGTCCCCTTCATGCAATTCACAGTCGAAGGCGGTTTCAAGGTCGATTTCACTCTTTCCCTCTCCACCGTCCTCTCCAGCACCGCCTCGCCGGTGCTCACCCCCCTCATAACCAGCCTCAAAATCGGCAAATCCGACATCGGCCAGCTCGTCATCGCCGCGGGAATGCATGCGGATTTCGTAGCCACTCTTCTGCTTTCATTCGGCTACGTGTTTTGGCCCGTGGAGTCCGGAGACAGAGTCATGGAGACCTCAAAGCGGGTCAGGAGGTCCATCGAAATGGGATCCGCGTTGCTGATTCAGACGCTGTTTGCTGCCTACGTGTCGCCCATTTTCATGAACTGGGTCAACAACGAGAACCCGGAAGGCAAGCCCATCAAAGGGTCCCACCTCGTGCTTGCTCTGGCCTTCATGGCCTTGGTCATTGCGTGCTCGCCAATTTATGGATATAGCCCTGCATTGAGTGCGTTTATGGCGGGAACTTTTTTGCCGAGGGAGGGTCGGGTTTCGAAATGGGTCGTGGGGAAGATCAACTACTTGTTGACCACTATCTTTTATCCAATATTTTTCTTTTGGATGGGGTATGAAGCTGTGTTTAGGGATTTTCAGCCCGGAAATTTTTGGACATGGGGAAGGATGCTTGTTCTTTTTGCTATAGCGACCGTCGGAAAAGTTGCCGGAACAGTCATTTGTGGGAGGATCTTGGGGTTTAACTGGCCGGAATCTGTTGCACTTGGGCTTCTTCTCACCACCAAAGGCCATTTTCACATATACTTAGCCATCGCTGCAAAACAAGTGTGCAATAATTAGAACCGTTGAATTCTTATTTAGACCATTAAAAGTGTTTTTTTTTCTTTTTCCATTTTTGGTCGATAAACTAATTAATGGTGATATTACTTACTAAGTTATTCAAACCCAGTTTCTTTTTTAAAAATAAGGATATTACTTTGTTGGCCTAGATCAAATCAAGGGTATTGTTTGCGATTTACCAGTTCATAATGCAGGATTTGAGAAAGTTTCGAAGAGAGAAAGAGGGTGTTTGAGTTGAAGAGAGAAAGAGGGTGTTCGAGTAGGGATGATATGAAAGAGTATATAGTTCGGACTTTAATCTTCAAGACGTCATGTCGTCATTAGTTACAAACGAAGACATATAAAAAATGCACGTAATAATGTAAAGATAACGTCTTTTAAAGGTAAAACCTGCATTTTTATATGCCTTAATACTAATAATGCCAGTTTAGGTGCAGTGAGATTTTGGAACTTGATCATTGGGACTACATATTTGATCAATAGGGATATATTCGTTGTTTGTCGGACTTTTCATCCACTTTTTCTATTTTATTTTTCAATGCCCAATTTTAATATATGTGAAGCTACGTTTTTGTCATAAAAAATTGCTCGTATTATTTGGCATTTCGTGTACGTGAAAATTCGTTGATGCCCCATTTTTTATGTTTCTAATAATCTTCGTGCCTTTCTCTTCTTGTGATCATATACACAGGTTGGGAAGACATCAACTTCAACAAGCACTGTGATGATTATCGCCATCTTTTTCACCGTCGTCCATGCCCCGTCAGTGGTGGCACAAATCATCAAGCGCGCCAGAAAACGTGTTCCCACTCATCGGATGTCGCTCCAGTTGCTGGACCCCGCAAACGAGCTTCGCATACTGCTCTGCGTCCACGGCCCTCAAAACGTGCGCACCACCATCAACCTCATGGAGATATCGAGAGGGCCAGTGGACCCCGGCATCGTCGTTTACGTGACGGACATGATCAAGCTCACCGACGAGATAGCGGCGTCGCTCGTGAAGGAAGACGGGGCGGAGACGATGGCGGTGAC
>CM064868.1:79047213-79317213 GCA_032719365.1 Prinsepia uniflora | reverse complement strand
CCCTAAACCCTAAACCCTAAACCCTAAACCCTAAACCCTAAACCCTAAACCCTAAACCCTAAACCCTAAACCCTAAACCCTAAACCCTAAACCCTAAACCCTAAACCCTAAACCCTAAACCCTAAACCCTAAACCCTAAACCCTAAACCCTAAACCCTAAACCCTAAACCCTAAACCCTAAACCCTAAACCCTAAACCCTAAACCCTAAACCCTAAACCCTAAACCCTAAACCCTAAACCCTAAACCCTAAACCCTAAACCCTAAACCCTAAACCCTAAACCCTAAACCCTAAACCCTAAACCCTAAACCCTAAACCCTAAACCCTAAACCCTAAACCCTAAACCCTAAACCCTAAACCCTAAACCCTAAACCCTAAACCCTAAACCCTAAACCCTAAACCCTAAACCCTAAACCCTAAACCCTAAACCCTAAACCCTAAACCCTAAACCCTAAACCCTAAACCCTAAACCCTAAACCCTAAACCCTAAACCCTAAACCCTAAACCCTAAACCCTAAACCCTAAACCCTAAACCCTAAACCCTAAACCCTAAACCCTAAACCCTAAACCCTAAACCCTAAACCCTAAACCCTAAACCCTAAACCCTAAACCCTAAACCCTAAACCCTAAACCCTAAACCCTAAACCCTAAACCCTAAACCCTAAACCCTAAACCCTAAACCCTAAACCCTAAACCCTAAACCCTAAACCCTAAACCCTAAACCCTAAACCCTAAACCCTAAACCCTAAACCCTAAACCCTAAACCCTAAACCCTAAACCCTAAACCCTAAACCCTAAACCCTAAACCCTAAACCCTAAACCCTAAACCCTAAACCCTAAACCCTAAACCCTAAACCCTAAACCCTAAACCCTAAACCCTAAACCCTAAACCCTAAACCCTAAACCCTAAACCCTAAACCCTAAACCCTAAACCCTAAACCCTAAACCCTAAACCCTAAACCCTAAACCCTAAACCCTAAACCCTAAACCCTAAACCCTAAACCCTAAACCCTAAACCCTAAACCCTAAACCCTAAACCCTAAACCCTAAACCCTAAACCCTAAACCCTAAACCCTAAACCCTAAACCCTAAACCCTAAACCCTAAACCCTAAACCCTAAACCCTAAACCCTAAACCCTAAACCCTAAACCCTAAACCCTAAACCCTAAACCCTAAACCCTAAACCCTAAACCCTAAACCCTAAACCCTAAACCCTAAACCCTAAACCCTAAACCCTAAACCCTAAACCCTAAACCCTAAACCCTAAACCCTAAACCCTAAACCCTAAACCCTAAACCCTAAACCCTAAACCCTAAACCCTAAACCCTAAACCCTAAACCCTAAACCCTAAACCCTAAACCCTAAACCCTAAACCCTAAACCCTAAACCCTAAACCCTAAACCCTAAACCCTAAACCCTAAACCCTAAACCCTAAACCCTAAACCCTAAACCCTAAACCCTAAACCCTAAACCCTAAACCCTAAACCCTAAACCCTAAACCCTAAACCCTAAACCCTAAACCCTAAACCCTAAACCCTAAACCCTAAACCCTAAACCCTAAACCCTAAACCCTAAACCCTAAACCCTAAACCCTAAACCCTAAACCCTAAACCCTAAACCCTAAACCCTAAACCCTAAACCCTAAACCCTAAACCCTAAACCCTAAACCCTAAACCCTAAACCCTAAACCCTAAACCCTAAACCCTAAACCCTAAACCCTAAACCCTAAACCCTAAACCCTAAACCCTAAACCCTAAACCCTAAACCCTAAACCCTAAACCCTAAACCCTAAACCCTAAACCCTAAACCCTAAACCCTAAACCCTAAACCCTAAACCCTAAACCCTAAACCCTAAACCCTAAACCCTAAACCCTAAACCCTAAACCCTAAACCCTAAACCCTAAACCCTAAACCCTAAACCCTAAACCCTAAACCCTAAACCCTAAACCCTAAACCCTAAACCCTAAACCCTAAACCCTAAACCCTAAACCCTAAACCCTAAACCCTAAACCCTAAACCCTAAACCCTAAACCCTAAACCCTAAACCCTAAACCCTAAACCCTAAACCCTAAACCCTAAACCCTAAACCCTAAACCCTAAACCCTAAACCCTAAACCCTAAACCCTAAACCCTAAACCCTAAACCCTAAACCCTAAACCCTAAACCCTAAACCCTAAACCCTAAACCCTAAACCCTAAACCCTAAACCCTAAACCCTAAACCCTAAACCCTAAACCCTAAACCCTAAACCCTAAACCCTAAACCCTAAACCCTAAACCCTAAACCCTAAACCCTAAACCCTAAACCCTAAACCCTAAACCCTAAACCCTAAACCCTAAACCCTAAACCCTAAACCCTAAACCCTAAACCCTAAACCCTAAACCCTAAACCCTAAACCCTAAACCCTAAACCCTAAACCCTAAACCCTAAACCCTAAACCCTAAACCCTAAACCCTAAACCCTAAACCCTAAACCCTAAACCCTAAACCCTAAACCCTAAACCCTAAACCCTAAACCCTAAACCCTAAACCCTAAACCCTAAACCCTAAACCCTAAACCCTAAACCCTAAACCCTAAACCCTAAACCCTAAACCCTAAACCCTAAACCCTAAACCCTAAACCCTAAACCCTAAACCCTAAACCCTAAACCCTAAACCCTAAACCCTAAACCCTAAACCCTAAACCCTAAACCCTAAACCCTAAACCCTAAACCCTAAACCCTAAACCCTAAACCCTAAACCCTAAACCCTAAACCCTAAACCCTAAACCCTAAACCCTAAACCCTAAACCCTAAACCCTAAACCCTAAACCCTAAACCCTAAACCCTAAACCCTAAACCCTAAACCCTAAACCCTAAACCCTAAACCCTAAACCCTAAACCCTAAACCCTAAACCCTAAACCCTAAACCCTAAACCCTAAACCCTAAACCCTAAACCCTAAACCCTAAACCCTAAACCCTAAACCCTAAACCCTAAACCCTAAACCCTAAACCCTAAACCCTAAACCCTAAACCCTAAACCCTAAACCCTAAACCCTAAACCCTAAACCCTAAACCCTAAACCCTAAACCCTAAACCCTAAACCCTAAACCCTAAACCCTAAACCCTAAACCCTAAACCCTAAACCCTAAACCCTAAACCCTAAACCCTAAACCCTAAACCCTAAACCCTAAACCCTAAACCCTAAACCCTAAACCCTAAACCCTAAACCCTAAACCCTAAACCCTAAACCCTAAACCCTAAACCCTAAACCCTAAACCCTAAACCCTAAACCCTAAACCCTAAACCCTAAACCCTAAACCCTAAACCCTAAACCCTAAACCCTAAACCCTAAACCCTAAACCCTAAACCCTAAACCCTAAACCCTAAACCCTAAACCCTAAACCCTAAACCCTAAACCCTAAACCCTAAACCCTAAACCCTAAACCCTAAACCCTAAACCCTAAACCCTAAACCCTAAACCCTAAACCCTAAACCCTAAACCCTAAACCCTAAACCCTAAACCCTAAACCCTAAACCCTAAACCCTAAACCCTAAACCCTAAACCCTAAACCCTAAACCCTAAACCCTAAACCCTAAACCCTAAACCCTAAACCCTAAACCCTAAACCCTAAACCCTAAACCCTAAACCCTAAACCCTAAACCCTAAACCCTAAACCCTAAACCCTAAACCCTAAACCCTAAACCCTAAACCCTAAACCCTAAACCCTAAACCCTAAACCCTAAACCCTAAACCCTAAACCCTAAACCCTAAACCCTAAACCCTAAACCCTAAACCCTAAACCCTAAACCCTAAACCCTAAACCCTAAACCCTAAACCCTAAACCCTAAACCCTAAACCCTAAACCCTAAACCCTAAACCCTAAACCCTAAACCCTAAACCCTAAACCCTAAACCCTAAACCCTAAACCCTAAACCCTAAACCCTAAACCCTAAACCCTAAACCCTAAACCCTAAACCCTAAACCCTAAACCCTAAACCCTAAACCCTAAACCCTAAACCCTAAACCCTAAACCCTAAACCCTAAACCCTAAACCCTAAACCCTAAACCCTAAACCCTAAACCCTAAACCCTAAACCCTAAACCCTAAACCCTAAACCCTAAACCCTAAACCCTAAACCCTAAACCCTAAACCCTAAACCCTAAACCCTAAACCCTAAACCCTAAACCCTAAACCCTAAACCCTAAACCCTAAACCCTAAACCCTAAACCCTAAACCCTAAACCCTAAACCCTAAACCCTAAACCCTAAACCCTAAACCCTAAACCCTAAACCCTAAACCCTAAACCCTAAACCCTAAACCCTAAACCCTAAACCCTAAACCCTAAACCCTAAACCCTAAACCCTAAACCCTAAACCCTAAACCCTAAACCCTAAACCCTAAACCCTAAACCCTAAACCCTAAACCCTAAACCCTAAACCCTAAACCCTAAACCCTAAACCCTAAACCCTAAACCCTAAACCCTAAACCCTAAACCCTAAACCCTAAACCCTAAACCCTAAACCCTAAACCCTAAACCCTAAACCCTAAACCCTAAACCCTAAACCCTAAACCCTAAACCCTAAACCCTAAACCCTAAACCCTAAACCCTAAACCCTAAACCCTAAACCCTAAACCCTAAACCCTAAACCCTAAACCCTAAACCCTAAACCCTAAACCCTAAACCCTAAACCCTAAACCCTAAACCCTAAACCCTAAACCCTAAACCCTAAACCCTAAACCCTAAACCCTAAACCCTAAACCCTAAACCCTAAACCCTAAACCCTAAACCCTAAACCCTAAACCCTAAACCCTAAACCCTAAACCCTAAACCCTAAACCCTAAACCCTAAACCCTAAACCCTAAACCCTAAACCCTAAACCCTAAACCCTAAACCCTAAACCCTAAACCCTAAACCCTAAACCCTAAACCCTAAACCCTAAACCCTAAACCCTAAACCCTAAACCCTAAACCCTAAACCCTAAACCCTAAACCCTAAACCCTAAACCCTAAACCCTAAACCCTAAACCCTAAACCCTAAACCCTAAACCCTAAACCCTAAACCCTAAACCCTAAACCCTAAACCCTAAACCCTAAACCCTAAACCCTAAACCCTAAACCCTAAACCCTAAACCCTAAACCCTAAACCCTAAACCCTAAACCCTAAACCCTAAACCCTAAACCCTAAACCCTAAACCCTAAACCCTAAACCCTAAACCCTAAACCCTAAACCCTAAACCCTAAACCCTAAACCCTAAACCCTAAACCCTAAACCCTAAACCCTAAACCCTAAACCCTAAACCCTAAACCCTAAACCCTAAACCCTAAACCCTAAACCCTAAACCCTAAACCCTAAACCCTAAACCCTAAACCCTAAACCCTAAACCCTAAACCCTAAACCCTAAACCCTAAACCCTAAACCCTAAACCCTAAACCCTAAACCCTAAACCCTAAACCCTAAACCCTAAACCCTAAACCCTAAACCCTAAACCCTAAACCCTAAACCCTAAACCCTAAACCCTAAACCCTAAACCCTAAACCCTAAACCCTAAACCCTAAACCCTAAACCCTAAACCCTAAACCCTAAACCCTAAACCCTAAACCCTAAACCCTAAACCCTAAACCCTAAACCCTAAACCCTAAACCCTAAACCCTAAACCCTAAACCCTAAACCCTAAACCCTAAACCCTAAACCCTAAACCCTAAACCCTAAACCCTAAACCCTAAACCCTAAACCCTAAACCCTAAACCCTAAACCCTAAACCCTAAACCCTAAACCCTAAACCCTAAACCCTAAACCCTAAACCCTAAACCCTAAACCCTAAACCCTAAACCCTAAACCCTAAACCCTAAACCCTAAACCCTAAACCCTAAACCCTAAACCCTAAACCCTAAACCCTAAACCCTAAACCCTAAACCCTAAACCCTAAACCCTAAACCCTAAACCCTAAACCCTAAACCCTAAACCCTAAACCCTAAACCCTAAACCCTAAACCCTAAACCCTAAACCCTAAACCCTAAACCCTAAACCCTAAACCCTAAACCCTAAACCCTAAACCCTAAACCCTAAACCCTAAACCCTAAACCCTAAACCCTAAACCCTAAACCCTAAACCCTAAACCCTAAACCCTAAACCCTAAACCCTAAACCCTAAACCCTAAACCCTAAACCCTAAACCCTAAACCCTAAACCCTAAACCCTAAACCCTAAACCCTAAACCCTAAACCCTAAACCCTAAACCCTAAACCCTAAACCCTAAACCCTAAACCCTAAACCCTAAACCCTAAACCCTAAACCCTAAACCCTAAACCCTAAACCCTAAACCCTAAACCCTAAACCCTAAACCCTAAACCCTAAACCCTAAACCCTAAACCCTAAACCCTAAACCCTAAACCCTAAACCCTAAACCCTAAACCCTAAACCCTAAACCCTAAACCCTAAACCCTAAACCCTAAACCCTAAACCCTAAACCCTAAACCCTAAACCCTAAACCCTAAACCCTAAACCCTAAACCCTAAACCCTAAACCCTAAACCCTAAACCCTAAACCCTAAACCCTAAACCCTAAACCCTAAACCCTAAACCCTAAACCCTAAACCCTAAACCCTAAACCCTAAACCCTAAACCCTAAACCCTAAACCCTAAACCCTAAACCCTAAACCCTAAACCCTAAACCCTAAACCCTAAACCCTAAACCCTAAACCCTAAACCCTAAACCCTAAACCCTAAACCCTAAACCCTAAACCCTAAACCCTAAACCCTAAACCCTAAACCCTAAACCCTAAACCCTAAACCCTAAACCCTAAACCCTAAACCCTAAACCCTAAACCCTAAACCCTAAACCCTAAACCCTAAACCCTAAACCCTAAACCCTAAACCCCTAAAACCCCAAACCCTAAACCCTAACCCCTAACCCCTAAACCCCTAAAACCCCAAACCCCTAAACCCAAACCCCTAAAACCCCTAAACCCCTAAACCCTAAACCCTAACCCCTAAAACCCCTAACCCCTAAACCCTAACCCCTAAACCCCTAAACCCTAAACCCCTAAACCCTAAACCCCTAAACCCCTAAAACCCTAAAACCCAAAACCCTAAACCCTAAACCCCCAAAAACCCTAAACCCTAAACCCTCAACCCCTAAACCCTAAACCCTAAACCCTCAACCCCTAAACCCCCAAAAACCCCTAAACCCCTACAACCCTAAACCCTCAACCCTAAACCCTCAACCCTAAACCCTCAACCCTAAACCCTCAACCCCCAACCCTCAACCCCCAACCCCAAACCCTCAACCCTCAAACCCTCAACCCTAAACCCTCAAACCCTAAACCCTAAAACCCCAAAACCATAAACCCTAAAACCCAAAACCCAAAACCCTAAACCCCAAACCCAAAACCCCAAACCCAAAACCCCAAACCCTAAACCCCAAAACCCTAAACCCCAAACCCCAAACCCCAAACCCCAAACCCCAAACCCCAAACCCCAAACCCCAAATCCCAAACCCTAAACCCTAAACCTTAAACCCCAACTCCTAAACCCAAAACCCCAAAACCCTAAACCCTAAACCCCAAACCCTAAACCCTTGGACCCTGAACTCTAAACCCTAAATCCATGATCAGGTGCTGAAATTTGGATGTGGGATTTTTGTTTTGGATTCTTTGGGTGTTGCTTGTTCTTGAAGAATATAGCATGCTTGAATTTTGTCCAGTCAATGGCTCTATTTTAGCCGGTCAACGACTCCATTTTGGCCAGTTAGCGGCTCCGTTTTGGCTGATTAGCGGCTCTGTTTCGATTGGTCAGTGACACTGCTCCATTTGGTCAACGGCTCTGTTTTGGCTGGCCATCGACTCCATTTTGGCCGGTCAACTGCCCGGTTAATGGCCTCGTTTTGTCCGATCAATGACTCCGTTTTGGTCGATCAATGGTTCATGCGGGCCATGAAATTTTGATTCGCTAATTTTTATTTTTTTCATCCCATTTTTTAAATTCCACTTTACATAACACACCTACAAAAAAAAGTGCTATAATCCAATAGTCCAATACGAATAATAACTTTCTTGTAACGAATATATTAGATGGTATGGGTTCTTGTAATGTGTTTTGCTACTCTTGGTATGGCAGTATCACAACTCTAGGAATACCATCCACTTTCATAGATTTTCACAACTTTAACATGACAATTGCAGCTAACAATAATAATTTCAAAATTAGCTATCAAGCCTAAATTTCACCTTCCTACATCAAAAACCCACAATTACATCCAGCAATCAATGTAACAAGCCTAGATTCAACATTCAAACCGAAAACCCAAAATTCAACATTTACTCACTCAAACCAAATCAATGTTTATACCATAATCAAGAAAAAATCCTGAAATCAATTTAGAAACTGAATTAATCCTTACCCTAGTTACTGGAAAAACTTGGAATTGCCTCACAGGATGTGTATCGGTCCAAGATGCCCTCACCTTGCAGGTTTTTCCACAGAAACACATCTTGGCTTCAACGCTATTCATCTTGGCTTTAACAACGTTCATTCCTTTTGATGCAACTGGATTTTTGTTGCAACTAGGTTTTTGATGATTATGGGTTCAAGGTGAAGACGAATAACAAAGACGAAAAACGAAGACGAATAAGGAATTTGGGGACGAAGACGATGAGATATGCGAAGGAGATTGGGAATTTAAGGATTCATTTGCGAATTTGGGTATAATCGGGATAGACATATGTGAAAGATTTTGGGGATTTAGGGTTTGATCAAAGTTCCAATTATGCCACGTGAATCATTGTCGTCCATATCAGTGTCAGGTAAGCTCCATATTAAATATTGGACGTCTAGTTGACTGCAATAACGGAAAATCACCGATTTGCAACTTGGTGATTTCGAGGTGAACTTAACACCTATAATGAGAATATGTTACAACATGTTACCTTAATCCGAAAATATGGTGTTTTTGAAGTAAAAAAACCTAACATTAAACATGCTCTCTCTTTTTCCTACTATTTTTTTGTTGTATTGGTTTCCGTGTGTTTCCCTCGATTTGGTTTATCAAACCGTTAGAAGGGATTTTGGTCCTTCTTCGAATAAGTGCGCAAGCGTGCCACCACCCGGCCACCAAATGACCTGAATAGAATTATAAGTATTGGGTGCGCCCCTAAGGCCGACTTCTAACCTTATGATTGTGCGGCCGAGCAAGGAACCTCCTCTCGGCCTGGGTTCTTTCACTCCCTCGGGATCGAGGGTGTTTAGGCTTTGAACTTGTATATATTTATATTTTTTTATTTATGTAAACGAAGCGCAAGTGCAATAATTAAATTGAATAAGAAAATTAACTATGCTTGAAGAAAACAAACTTAAACGTAAATGTAATAAAATGATATTTAAAAGAAGAGCAATAATTAAAATTAAAGACAAGAATAATAAACTAAAATTAACGAAACAATTAATTGAAGTTATTAAACGAACGCTAATGAACGAACTTGAATCAAAATAAAGATTTAAATAAGAATGAGCTTGAACTTAAAACAAAACAATTGAAAGTATTCTAAACAATAAACTTACTCTAGGAAAATGAAGAACTTGACTAACTAGAGCTTGAATATGAAAATCTAGTCTAAGGATTGAAAAGGTGCAAGATAAGAGTAAGCTTGTGTGTTGATGTTGATCCCTATTCTCTTCTTCACCCTAGCTATTTATAGGGTTTAGCCAACCCACGAATTGGCCATGCTTGGCCTCCACTCTTCTGACTTAAAAAAAAAACCTTCCAAGTTGAGCCACTCGAAATCCTTCCAAATTTGATCCTCCCGCAATCCTTCCAAATCGAGACCACCCAAGATCTTTCCAAGTCAAGCCTCCCAAGATCTTTCCAAGCCAGGCCTCCCAAATCTTTCCAAGTCGGGCCTCCGAAATCTTTCCAAGTCGGGCCTCCGAAATCTTTCCAAGTCAGGCCTCCGAAATCTTTCCAAGTCAGATTGATATCAAAATACTTGATTGAGATTTAATTAAAACCTTTTCGTTTCCGGAAGATTCTAGGGTGACATTATCTAGCTTGATTTATTCCCTTATTTCGACCAATTGGCAATCGAGGCCGGGTGAGGTTCGTCGAGAACCTGACCCGGCCCATATTTTCTTTCAAGCTTGGGTTGGGTCGAAAAATTAAATTCAATAAAATAAAAGCCCAACCCCAATTTAGTTGAGTGGCATTAGGCAATAATTTGCCAATTTGGCCGAACATAGCTAGAAAAGTGGCTACCAACTAGCCATTCCCAAATCAAAGCTTGTCTAGGCCATAAGGTCACAAGGTATAGCACTTTGATTCCAAATTGCATAAAAATCACCCACCACACATGTAAAAACGTTTTGGGCATCATGGAAAGAGTTTTTTTTTTTTTTTGGCCATTTTTCCTTGGTCTTAATGCAACTAAATATACAAGTGGGTGTACTTGTGTGACTTGACAAAAAAAAGTGTGTTTCCTCATGACCGAAGCATAAAGAGAGAAAAGCCTTCATTTCCTCTCTCCCACATGGCCTTCTCAAATCACAAATTGTCTAAAGTCAAAGGGCTAACAATTATTTATGTGATGGAGATGTATTGGTGTGACTTGACAAGAAGGATGCAAAGGAAAAGAAAAAGAAAACAAAGTCCAACCCCCCATTTTTTTCTTCTTGGCCGTAGCTATAAGTAAAAAGAGAGAAAAGTCTCTTTGCTTTCATCATTTGATTGTCCTTCTCACTTACTTTCTTTCCATCAATCAAACCCATTTTGATTGCTTTTCTTTTCTTCCTAGCACAAGCAACCGTGAGGAGAGGAAAAATCCCCCATCACAATTAACTCAATCCGCACCTTCCTTTAAATATTCCAGCCATCCCTCTTTACTTCAAAAAATGTTTGCACCCTTACTTCATCAAAAACTCTCCACCCAACCCCTTCAAAACACTTCCAGCCAACTCTTATAAAAAAAATCTAGCCATTCTTGTAAGCCAAAAAATCCAGCCAACACTTGTAAGTCAAAACAACTCCCAAAACGTGGCTAAGGCCTCCTCTTCATCCCAGCCAAACCATCATAAAAATCCAGCCAACACCCACTCATAGTCAAGCCGAAATCCACCAAGAATATCAAACCAAAAATCCTCCTTTGCTTCATATATTGGGTGGGTGGATAAATTCACATCACCCCCAAACATTGCCCCCTTCAATTGGCTATCCGAATTCTAAGGGTGGGCAATTGAGATTGTAGCTTCTTCCCCAACCCCATTGATGAGGTAAACACCCAAACTCTTGTCTTCAATTTGTGCATTTAATTTTGTAGTTATGGGTATTAAACTTAGTTTAATTTTGGCTCTTAACCTTCCATGCCCACTTCATCTTCTCCATTGAGGCTATAAATACAAAGCATCATCTTGATTTCAAAATTCAAACCAAAGCCATTTTAGGGTTTTCAAGAACTCCCTCTTGGCCCTTTCCAAAATCCCTCATTTCCTAACAAAAGTTACCCCAAATTTCTTCAAGAAGCAACCCCAAGTAACATTTGAGGTAGATTGCACTTAATTTTGGCATGAATGCATGATTTTTGGTTGATTTTGGGGCTTGAATTTCCGGGTTGAAGATATGGGGTTCTTGATGTTCTTGGTGTTCTTGACATTCCCTTTTCTTTTTAATTTTTCACTCACTTGGTTGAATCCAAACTTTCCTTTGGCTCATGAATTCTTGGTGTTTTTGTAGGGAAAAAATGCCCCCAAAACATGTGGTTAGCCACTATAGGAAAATCCAAAAAATCATGGATGAAAATCCGGCCGACTTGGATGATCATTTCCATCACATGTGGCCCGACCGTCTTGGCTCTCATCTCGGACCAAATTTCTCAAGAATCCCACCCGGCTTCTTGGAGGTTTTAGAGGAGGGTGGGGACGATACCCCCTTGTTCTTACGTGAGAACCTATATTGGCCTTCTCAATGGGGCCTTCCCAAGCCAACCAAAAGCTGGCCGGTTGGGTCATCATGTAAGTCGGCCGGGTCGAAGCCACAAAATCCTCCCCCGGCCGCATCCCATACAAGTCTTCCACCCGCTCAAGGAAAAAAATGGTGTGACTGGTACAAAGCACTCAAGCCGAAGTTGGGTGAGTTTTGGGATGAAATTGGGATCTCTCATACGTTGGAGCTTTGTGCGACCGAGCACTTCCCATGTGACCGTGCACTCATTCAAGCCGGGCTATGTTTTTGGTCTTCACCCAACAATTGCATGAAGCTCCGTTTTGGGATGATGACTCCAACCTTACTTGACCTGGCCGCTATGCTCGGCCTACGTCCACATGGGGTGTATTATTCAGCAGCTAGCCTCCCCGACCCAACGCTCGAACTGAACTACGAAAAACACATTAAGGCCTACAATGGTTGGGTAAACTTTTACTATGGCTTTGATGGCGATACTCTCGGGTCACCACTGCGACCCACCAATGGAGTCTCTCGGGTGGAGCATGTAGCCTTTCTGCAACTCTGGCTCTGTAAGTTTTTCTTCTGCCCCTTATCTCTCTCGGTTACGAAAGATGTTCAACCCTTGGCCGAGGCCCTCGCGGATGGCCAACGTGTAGCTTTAGGACCCGTAGTATTGGGCTATCTGTATAGGACACTAGCCAACATTGTCCACCCTACACCCATGTTGGCCAACGTCTCTGGGCCATTATGGGTTTTTCAACTCTGGCTTCAACTTTACTTCCCCGAGTTAGGGCCCTCGACCCCAAACTTTGCCCATGACAAACTCCTTGGTGACACCCTACTTTCACTTCCTTTACCAGGCCATAGTGTAGAGGAGTGCTTTAAATTCTTATATCATTGTGAGGGTAGGACAGCTCAACAATTCTCCATTTGTTTAGCCCGTGCAAGGGTTTTTTAATGAGGCAGTAACTTGCAACCACCTTCATTCTTCATTGTTGTTGTTGAAGTCTATTGTTGATGGTTGGAGTTCATCCGAAATTAGTGGTGGTCTTTTACTGTATTGTATTTTTTTTTTCTTTTATGCCTGCAAATGTTTTTAAAATTCTTCTATTGTTTTTATTGTTTACGTTTGGATTATAAAGATATGCCCATTAGAAATTTAAAAATAAGATATGAAAAAGAACAAGGAAATGAGACAGCGGGTTTGCTTCTATATATATATATATATATATATATATATATATACACACCTAAAATTACCCGTGGCCTATCTTTTCCAATTTTAGTGGTTTGGCAATAACTTCAATAAAAACCAACAAGAAACGACTGAGGGAGAGTTGGGATATATTTGGGAATGACGGTATGCGCTCCCCATTCGCTATCGGTTGGGCCGCCAGTCCATCTGCAATTCCAGCAATCCCCAAGCAGTTTGCACGTAGGGAGAAGAACAAGGTTGCTTAGAAATGGTGGAGGTGGAGGTAGAAGTGGAGAGGTTTTATTGGCTCAAAACAGTCGTCTTATAATTAGTAGCATGAGCATCACTCTTCTTTCCTTCAATACTGTGGATAGAAAGTTGAACTATTCTGCAGCAAATAAGGCAACTACAACAGGGGGTGCTGATAGCGGTGGCTGCGGCCGCGGCAACGATGATGGTATGCTGGACGTAATGGAGTTGAGAGAGATCAAGGAAAAATGCAACAAGTGGAACTGGAAGGGTAAATACGCCATCAATTATTTTGTTTCTGATCCCAATCCACAGCAAAAACAATTCTCATATTCAAATCCAAAATCACATCCACCTCTACTTCTTGTTCACGGTTTCGGTGCCTCTATTCCTCACTGGCGCAGGTTAATAAACTTGTCTTTATTAATTTGCATTATCTCCTATTCCCATATATATGGCTATAGATGCTTGCAGGCTTATTAGTTATTGCTTATCCTATCCATATCCATTTGTCTTCTCCTGGGTAGCCACACGTACATATATATGACATTGCATACCCAAATCATTATTAGAAAAAAAAAAAAAAGGAGCAATAAATTAATAAGTCAAATCTATTACGCTAATTAACGAGAAGTATCAATTTAATACGCATCTATATATATATATATTGGTAGTTGGTACTGAAAAACCAAAAATTACAGTGTATGTTAATTATTAATTTTTATCATGAATTATATATATATATATATATGTTTCGACCAAAAAATAAAGATTTATATATATATATATGCACTCACTTATAAATTTTAAAATAGGATAAATGAAAATAATTCAAAAAATAAAATAAATAAAAAAGAATGGGTCTTAGAGTACCCACTCCTCCACTTATTTTAATTTTTTAAATTTTATTATTTAGGTTTACTATTATATCCGTATCTATTAATCTAAAGATGAACTATTGATTGATGAATAATAAAGATTATTATCAAAGAAAAGAAAACTAAATTTCTTTTATTAGAAGCATGTGAAACTATACATTAATTGTTATTATAACTATTGATTATTGTTATTGTTATTATCTCTGTTCGTATATGGTAATTATGCTGCGGGATCTTGGTGTTGCAAGGTTTCTCCAAAAAATTCATATGAGGATACCTCTGGCTAATTAATAACATTTTGGACGAAAAAACTTATATTAAATGAGGATCAAAATAGTAAAAAAAAATTAAATTTATAAATTAAAAAAAAATTAGTTACTCCACCTATGTACTTGTGAATTAAAATAACGTTCTTCACCCAAAAAAAAAAATTAAAGTAACATTTATTATTAGTATATTATTTTTAAATTATATATATTTAAATTATAAATGAATTATGCTTTTTTCATGAATCCTTCGGATCGATGACTAAATACACCTACAGTCAATAACCATGCACTGATGCACATTTGAGATAATACTACATTTAAGTCCAAAATAATTATAGTGAGACAATACCAATTGACCGGTTGTACCTCTAACAGAGATGCATATGCTTATGCACGTATTATACCATAGGAAATCAAAAATATGATATTATACCTCCATTGTAGGCGAAACGTTATTAGCCAAAGGTATTCTCATATGTTAATTATTAGCACGTATTATGCTTATTTGATTGGTAATTGGAGGTTTAATCAATTCATACATAAACAAATAGTGAAAAAAGAAAGGAGAAGAAGAAGAAGGCTTTTAGCTTTAGTTGTGTTGTTATTTTCTGGGTTGTGGAGTGAGTATTATTGATTAATTATTATGTTACTAGTTTGATTGAAAAATATTAATTATTTAAATTGTTAAACCTTATAATATATATCTGAAAATTACTATGTCAAAAAGATAAGTATCTGTTAATAAGGATTGAAAGGGGTAAAAAATATATATTAGGAAAAATAAATAAAGAAATAAAAGAAAAAGTAATATACTTATATGAAATTAAAGAGATAAAAAAAAATGGCTGTTTTCAATGCTGATTATTAAAAATAGACTAGTATACAATTAATTATTATAATAATTATTTTTTTATCCCCGGCACTTTTAGAGACTCACTCCTAGTAAAACGGATGTCTATTTTTTTTTTTTTAATATTATAGTGAAGGAATGAATTTTTGAAATTTTCCATACAATATGTGATAAGGATTCAAATTTAAAGTTAATTGTTTATAAATCAATTTTAAAATTAATTGAATTAGACTCTCTTTCATACCCTATAGATAATTTATTTTTATTATTATTATAGTTAGTATTATCATTATTATTATTATCATGATTAGATTTTCTATGTTCTCAGAAATATTAGAACGATGTCCCAGATTTATACCGTTTATGCTATTGACCTCCTTGGGTTTGGTGCATCGGATAAGCCAATAGGCTTTTCATATACCATGGAAAAATGGGCTGAGGTACGTAGCTCTGAATCATATAATTATATTCAAAATTATAAAGTGCGCATATATATATATTCATATCAAGGTTTGGGGAATATAAATGAGCTTAAAGAAAGCAGATTAATTAATGTTACAACACTTAGTTTGATACAAAAACTTTATAAAAAATTATATTTGTCCTTATTGTAATTCTATACATGGATGTTATAGATTTAGGGAGGCCGTATACCGCCACCCCTTATTTTATGACATAATTCGAGGTTTTTGATTCTGTTCTGTCCTCCTTCTCTATGTTTTCTCTTTTACCTAACTTCAAAATCTTTTATCTAATTTTATTCCACTTAAACACCTAATTTTACCCCATTAAAAAAAACAAAAACAAAAACAAAAAACATACTGGAAGTCTGCAACACAACCGACACCACCCTCCCCATCCTCGTGCATAATCATATTTAAAGGGGTAAAAATGGAATTATCTTTAGTATAATTTTAAGAGGAGGTGTTGCCAACAAATTGGGCTTGGCAATAAAAAAAAATTAAAAAAAAAGTCCAACAATCAAAAATAAATAAATAAAAATTACCAGTATTTTTATAATACTTATTTATTGGTTATTTTATCAAGTTCAATGTTTGTAAGACCATATTTTTAATTCACATATTAATACATGCAAGACTCATTAACACAAGTAGGATTTGTCTATTAATGTGTAATTTGATTATAAATAAAATTTTCCTAATATTCTGTTGTATGATAAATAAATTTCTTATAAAAATGAGTTCCACATGCAAGAGCATCTATATTCACGGTTCATATTATCATTTTTCATACACATGTTTATTTTAGGTGCTATCGAAATTAATTAAAAATAAAGAATTTCTAAGTGGAAACTTAATTAAAACTAAAACAACCCCCTGTCTTGGGATTTATTTTTAAATTATAAATTTATTTAAATTATTTAAGAATTTATAAATTTTAAAATTGCTGAATTGAAATTATTTTTATGGAATGTAAGAATGAGAAATATTTTTTATTTCACACATGTGACCAAATAACCCATTACCATCGTCACAACGAACTTCATTGATGCCAAGCACCAATTAAGAGAAAAGCAGAATATTGAATTATGATTTATGCGATAAAAAATATTCAGAAAATTGAGTTTCATGTGAAAAAATCAATAGATACACAAACAGGAGAAATATGTAAAGTTTAACCAAATCTCTTGCAAAGTTAATGGAAATGAGTAAAAGAAGACCACAAAAGAGAAACTTTGAGTTTTTTAGGGTTAAAGCTTTAAAGGAGACAAATTAAGTTTTGAGGTGTATTTTAAAATAGGATGGCAATGCTGCTTAAAAATTTCGAATTTAATTATCATAAACTACAAAGTTGATAGTTAATATATATATATTAATCCCCTATCTAAAATCATTGATAAAAAAATAAAAATTTCAGAGGAATATAAATATCATGTGCGTATGCAATGAATCTGGGTCTTCAGGTACTAACAGTGGTCATATAATTTCATGTGACCCAATTAATTACATAAGCTGTTGGAAAAACAAAATTAATTTAGATATTGCATCTAATTCCATTAGAAAATGAAACCATTCATAGGTTTACATGATAGTGTAATTTAAATGCAAAACTAAAATATTAGTTAGATCCACAAGAAATTGTCCTTATATGGCTCACTAAGCAAGGGCCAAGTTGTCCTTATCTCTAATCACTAATTTTTTAAATTAAAACGAACACATATTTGTCCCCACACTCAACTGTAGTAATTTCTCTATAAAAAGCAGTTAATCTTGGATTTTTTGGCTGAAATTGTTCAAGAACCGGCCGTGTTGATAGGGAACTCTGTTGGAAGTCTTGCTTGTGTAATTGCTGCAGCAGGTACGTGCGTTTACATAAACCATAAAACATAAATTAAAAAAAAGGACACACACAACCTTAGCTAGGCCTTACTAATAAGGATTTCTCATCCCTACCATTTCATGTAACTCAAAGAATTGCAATACTAGCTTAAAACATTATATTTTAGCCATAACACAATCTGAATAAAAAAAATACTTATTATTTTTCATTTATTGAGCTCGTAGACATAACACAATCTGAATAAAAAGTTAATCATTACTACTAATATGAAAGGACATAAATATTTTCCAATAAAAAATAATTATCAAGCCAATATATTAAGTGAGATAATATGTACCTTCATCCAAATTGAAAAATTGATGTATTTAGAATAATTTTCTTTATCAAAAAAAATATATATAAGAATAAATTGAATATCGTGTGCATGTATAATTAATTTAACCAAGATAACTTTGTAAAAAATAAATAAATAATTATTAAAAAAACCAAGATAATAAGATAATTTTGTTATGTGTTGGATTGTCATTGGATCACACGAAAAAGAGGGATCTCATATTCATATTTAGTAAAGACCCGTATATTATGATCAATACAATGTGCTCAAATAATATTACTCTATATTATTCTATATTCAATATTTGAATACAATTAATTGAATATATTATTTAACATATTTTTTTGATATTATTTAACATACTTAATATCTGATATGACATTCTATTTATTCATAAAAAATCAATATATTTAAAAAAATCCATATATAGTCATTAGGGAGTTAGCTGGAATGCCCTGTTCCCACTAATTACATTCTAAAATATCAAATTTTCTTAACCTCAATCTACCGTACTCATCATCAAAAGAAAAATAAAAAATTCTATAATACTCAAATCTTTCAAATATTTACCATTTGATCCACTGTATATATACTCCTAAAAAAACCCCAGCACCTCACTCCAACACCTCGATAATTCTCCCAATCAATTTTTTTTTTCTCGAACTCTTTCTTTTCTTTATCTCATATTAATTTTATCCTCTCCTTTTGCAAGTCCACCGTGGCTGCATCCTTGACTGGTATAATTTAGGTTCAATATCCTCGTTAATTGAGTTCAATTTGCTTCTTAATTTGGGTCCAATTTCGGAATTTCCTACCTTTTATTTTGAGACAAAAGGAACAAAAAAGATGGAGAGAAAATACTCTTCCCTCAAAAGCCTAAATTATCTCCACTACATAATCTGTATTTATATTCTATGTTTTAGCTTTTAACAATAATACCATCATAAACTACATGAAAAATCATTCTCTTTAGATTTTCTTTTATCACAGAGGAGGGAGGAATTTTTGTTTTTTGATTATAGGGAATGATGAATTTTTGGAAATTTTTCATATAATATGTTATTGGAGTTTGAATTTGAGACAAATTGTCTACAAGTCAATGCTAAAATCAACTGAACTAGACTCACTTGACATTTAATTTAGATTGTTGAGTAACTCAAAATAGGTTAAGAAACAAGAAAGTTATGCCAAAGATAAGATCAAGGCATTTTCAGAAACTTGGGAAAATTCTTGTATAACTTCTATACATTTATTATAAAGGCACGACAAAGTCATTAAAAAGGCAATAACTAAAGTAGCAACAAACTATAAGGGCACTATAAATTGCATCACTATAGCAACATTAATTTTATTTTGCTTTAAAAAAATCAGTCTGATGAGATTTAAAAGCAAGCAATTAGTTTACAAATGCATGGAAAAGTGAAAGAACGACAGAAAAAGAATATAAATTATAAATTATTCCATATGTAAGGTTTATGAGCAATATTTCGTATAAAGGTAATGTGCCCTTTTATTGACGTTATAGTGTCTTGCCCCAGTTAGTTACTATATACTGCCCTTATACTGGTTGTATATGCCCTTATAATGCATCTGGGTCCAAAAACCTAAATTAAATGGTTATTCATATAGTTTATAATGGTGTTATTATTGAAAGCTAAAATATACAACATAAACACTAATTATGAAATTTATAGAAATTAGGTTTTTGAGGGAATAATGTTTCTCTCAATCTATCTTTTTACAATTGACTGAGTGAGGTACCGATGTTTTTGGAGTATATATACCTTGGACCAAATGGCAAATAGTTTAATATCTTGGGTATCTTATAATGAGGTTAAGAAAAGTAGGTATTTTTAATTGGAATATCTTTTTTTTTTCAATTAACATGTGTTTTTTTTTTTTTGGGTTAAAAAATTAACATGTGTTCAAACATCCTTATTATTATTCTTCGGCTATATTACATACATCTAATTATTTTAAATCCATTTAATATTTTCTTCTTATCAAATTCAAATTCAAATCTGTTCACAATTTAAAATTTTATATCTTTTATGATAAAATATAACTCAAAAAAATTGAAGATAAATTTTAAGGGAGAAGAGTATATATATATTCAGTTTGAATAAAAACACTCTAATTTTATATATTTTGGTCCTTGCAACTAGAATGTGATGATAGAACAGTACTTGTTCGAGGGTTAGCGCTTTTAAATTGTGCCGGTGGTATGAACAATAAAGCCATTGTTGACGATTGGAGGATTAAGCTTTTGTTACCTTTGCTTTGGTTGATTGATTTACTATTGAATCAACGAGGAATTGCCTCAGCCCTCTTTGCGCGTGTCAAAAAAAGGTATATATTCAATTTAAATTTCTTTTGCCAATTATAGTGCATGAATAATTTGTAAATTAATTTGTCTTCTGTATTTGTACCGTTTTCTAATTTTCTTATTAATTTCTAGTTCAACTATAACTCACCCTAAATTACTATCAATAGCCAGTTTATTCTTGATTATCATATTTATTCGCATTTTATTTAAAAAAAATTAAGCAACATGATAATTATTAAATATAATTCGTTAGGAATACTTATTTGAAATGTGATAAAACAAAAAAATGTGATCATAGGCGGTGAATATTTAGGTATATATAATAGTTCACGAGAGAAGCTAGCGGAAATAAATATTTTGGGATAAATTTATAAGGGAATAAATATATAATATATGTATATATATACATAATTTGTATTTGAAGGCCCGGTATTGACATGTATAAATGACTGCAGAGATAATATAAAGAACATTTTATTGTCAGTTTACGGGAACAAAGAATCTGTTGACGAAGAACTGGTAGAGGTACGTACACATGCTGCAATCATATATATATATATATAATCATAAAATACTTCCATTCCACTCATAAAGATATATTTTTATTGCACTATTTTTAATTAGAAAATTTGTTAAATACATATGTTTTAATCAAAACAAGTAATGGTCTAATGAATATTTTATGATATATGTAAAAAAAATAACTAAATTAGTGATTATTTAGTTTTTTTTTTCCAGTCAATTATGTAAGAACTTTTGCCAACAAAAACAATTATGTAAGAACTAATTAACAATTATAATCTTACATACCAATTCAACTCAATCTCAAATATCACAGCTCAATCAATTCACGAACGTAAAACAATCGAAGAAATCTAAATGACTAATCATATACAGGAATCAGCAATAATCCAAATCCTCTCTCTCATATTCGTCTTCTCCGTTCTGCCCCAAAAACTTATTGTTATTAACTAGTGAATATGTTTTAGCATTGAATTAAGGTGAGTCTTAGAGCAAGAGCAGAGACTAACTTACATACTAGTCAGTCTTGTTCTAAAACATATCCTACTATAGTCACGGTATAACCTATATGGCTAATTGGTTACAAAATTGTTGTATTGATGAAACATCAGCCATAGCTAATTAGGAGTACCAAATTGATTTGATTATAATGACTCTTATCATCTCACAATCATGATCCTGATGTTAATTGATTATATTATACTCATAATTTAACAAATTAATAGTTGTCTATTTATTTATATGTTTAAAACAATTTACTATTCAAATAATGATTAATATACATATATAAATCGTTTATTTAGTTTGTATATATAAATAGAGCTAATCCACAGTTTAAGTTTAAGAGGTGTGTATCTTACAAGAGGCTTTGGATGCTTGGAAGGGGGTCATACAGGCAAGGCAAAAAAACAAAGGAAAACGAAGGTTTTAACAGAGGTTTTACGAAATGTGGACAGCCAATTCGGTGGGTCTCATCTCGGCCTCCTTTTTTTTTTTTGTGGGGGGGGGGGGGGGGGGGGTTGGTTGTGTCGAATGCCTCTCTTTCTCTTGGGTCGGGTGCTCTGTACTGTACTGCTAGAACAATCAACCCTAGACATTAGGAATGGTGTGTTCTTGGAGAAATCGGACAGCAGGCAGTTATAACTCCTGATGTGGATTCCCTCCTAAAGGTGATGAACTTGGATTAGAAGCAGAGATGTTACTCACATTAACATGATGAACCTAATGATGATTGGTAGATAGATTTGTAATGCCAAATCTTTAAGCAACAGAGTAAGTATGTTGCTAGAATTGCTGACTGCTCTAAGTGATTTAATCAGAAAAATTAAACTATTGCAAGTAATATTGAATTGATTTGATTTCAATGTCAAAAAACACAAAATAATTATTTGATTTAGATTCAGGTTATATTTTATTTATTTATTTATATTGTAATTGAAAATTTTTATATTTTTTAATATAATTAATTATAAGGTTAAGTTTTTTACTTAAATAAAAGTTTATATTAAATAAAATATTGAGGAATTATGTGAAAGCAATTTAGAACCTAGAAGGTTGGCAAAAAAAAATTTAGAACCTAGAAGCAACTGATTAGTTATAAGGCGCTATTATAATATATCTTTCTCTATTATTATAAACTAGGAAGGTCAAAAAGTTTTGCTAAAAAATTCCGACGAAAAAATTCTTTAAATAATTTAATATTTAAGGATAAATACTAAAATGAAATATTAAATTTGTAAATTAAAAATAATAATAATAATTAATGGAATGGAAGGAGTGGGCGGTGAAAAAAAATGGTTATGGGTCCAGGTAATTACTTTACTACAAAATTTTATTATATGTTTTATTTTAATTTAATATTTTTAATAAATAAATTAGCACATGTGTTAGGAGTGCCAAAAATCTAGTGAGGATATTAAAAACACATAAGGACAATTTTACTGGGATATTGATATAGTAGTTAAGTTTTTTTTTTTTCCTTAAGAAAAGTAACTTAGTTAATATGAAGGTTGTCGATAGATGGTAAGAATTAGTTATATATATTTAGTTTGAGTTTTAACCTCGCAAATTAAAAATGCAGATAATCGCCGAACCAACTTGCGACCCAGGGGCACTCGATGCTTTTGTTTCTATCGTGACTGGGCCCCCGGGGCCAAGCCCTGTGCAGTTGATGCCAAGAATCTCATCCATACCCCTCCTAATTCTATGGGGGGATCAAGACCCGTTTACTCCGCTTGATGGACCTATAGGAAGATTCTTTGCTTCCCTGCCTTATCAACTGCCCGATCCCAGTAACGTGAGCTTCTTTGTTTTACAAGGGGTTGGACATTGTCCCCACGATGACAGGCCTGAGTTAGTTCACGAGAAACTTCTTCCCTGGTTGGTTCACCTCTCTTCCCTGAGTTAGTCCACAATTTATTGGGAAATTACATTTCAAATTCCACAACTCTGGTTCTCTTTTGCCAATAAAAAGAAGGGCATTAGAAAAGACTTTTCATAAGGCCTTTTGATTATTTGTTCTATGTACGGATTTATATAATTAAGGATTAATCAGTATTTATGATTATTATATTTATATCTATCACATGACTTATAAATCTTGCATATTGGAATCATCTATTATGTTTTTTTGGCCCTATGTTTCTCTCATCCTTTCATTCATCTAGATACTTTTGTCTATGCATAATCTCATCATACTGATTTTTTTTAATGCAAAAATGACTTATATTGCTACTACGATAATGTTTATAGTTTCTTTATAGTACCTTAATGCTGCTTTAGTATCTGCATAATGCCCTTATAGTAAATGTATAGGAATTATACAAGAATTTTCCAGTGGCTAGAAAACTCAGTTTTTCCACGAGTATCTGAAAATTTTCTTGAATAGGCCTCACTCTTTTTTAAGTAGTACTTTTCTTGTTTCTTAAACATTTTGAGTGCTTTAAAAGCCATAAATTGAATTATTTTTTATTTAGTTTAAGTTTGTGTAAGTGTTAAAAGCTCAAACATACAATACAAATACTAATCAGGAAATTACAGAATTAGGTTTTGAAGGGAATATTGTTTTCTTTCATTCTCCTTTTCCCCAATTTTTAGAAGAATAGGTAGGAAATTAAAGCCAAATTAAACAGTAAATCCAACCCCCTAATTAAAGAGAAAGAAACAAGGTCAACGATGCATGCACGAGCAGGAACCATGGTGGATTTTGTTGATACAGAAATCGTCTGAACTTATAAAATTCTTTCTTGATCAACCGACAGAGTTTTGGTATGAGTTTTGAATTACCTTTAGATGTGAGATGAAACCTTCTATTTATAGTGAGACCTTGAGAGTCACCGGAGTGTCTGATTGGTTGGAAGAGAAAATATTAAATAAGTGATTGTACCGAGTGTAATCACTTATTTATTAATAAATAAATAATTCACTGGGAAGTTATTTATTGTCTGCATTGATCTGATCATTTAATATATTTAGCTGGCAAATATATCAAATTCATGCGAAGATCGTGACATGTCGATGTCGATTTTACCAAAAGCAATATCGACATTACGAGAGTTATTGGCCACGTGGCAGCTCCAAAATATTCTGATAATTTATGGTTCCACAAATACCCCCACATCACTTAGGAATTCAAGGAACCCTAAGAGATGTAATTTTTAGGTGGTCTCGATAAACTATGTTTTTTTCCATCTTTATGCGGGAGTATGACTCCCTTTCTTGGGTACAATTGAAGTTTTGATTGACCTTGACCCAAAAGGAATTCTTGGGCTTGTAGTCATACTTTGATTTGACTTTCGGAGCCCGATTTATGACTAGGGTTTGTTTGATTTTCTTTATTTAAATGAGAGTATGTGGCTTTTATTTTTAATAAAGAAAACAAAACCCTAATCGTGCTCTACCACTGAGGGAGGCTGTTTGACATCATCAGCTGATGTGGTGAAGGAATTCTGCTCCCCCGTTTGTCAAGACAGAGTCTTTTTTTTCTTCCTTATTTTTTTGTCTCTGAATGTGGATGTTGATTGAGAGGAAGGATGGGTGCAAAGATGAAGGAAAAAAAGTTGGGGCAGTCCTCATGCGGTTCGAAGGAGTATCGTGGCTGAGGAAAAAATGGAAGGGTCCCAGGTGATGTGGCTGCTGTTGGCAGGGGAGCAGCTGGTGCGGAGGAGCCAGAAGGCGTTTGATAGGTGGGTCGCGTGGAAGGCTACTATAGTGGGAGTGGCAGGCTGGTCTGGTACGTGCACGTCGCGCGCGCTGGTGCTACTAGGACGGCGACTCAACATCGTGGGTCCGCATGGCAAAAGCAGATGTCGGCTGACGTCGGCTGGCGTGACACAGAAATGGGACAAGCGAGTCTCATCCGTCTTCTCTCTGCAACTTTCCTTTTTTTTTTCGTCACTTCATTTTGTACATATAAATAAAACGAGTCAAGCGATTGTGCGCTCTACCCTCCTAGACTATCATTTCAAGATGCATGGAGGGATGCTTCCAGTATGATCTCGAAGAACTCAATTTTGTGGGAGCTCAAGTTGTAAGACCATTTGAAGTGGTGTCCTGAATTTTTCTCAAGCTTCTAACATCAAGAAATGGTGGAGTTGACATCAAGATGCTCTTTCAATCAACATGCTCTTGGTGTTTTGTGGATGAAGGAGCTCGACGCATTGGAAAAGATATACCATGATGCATCAAGGCTTTCAGTAAGAAGAGGCGAAGAGTCACATCACTTGAAGTGGGGCGTGTGACGTCCCAAGACGAGGCGTACTATAGCTGCGAGGCAAGGCAAGGCCCAATAGAATGCAAGGCGGGCATGAGGTGATGCACTAGATGACATGAGGCATTCTTGACGCATTGGCGGACTTGTCGTCTTCAAGTGCGATTGGAGCCAACATCAAGACCTTCAACGGGGGAGGCGCGAAGTTCCATGACTTGAATTGATACGTGTCGCAAGGTGAGGCGTGTTCCAGCTTCAAGGCAAGGTGCGCTACACTATTGAGGGTCATGTTATGGTGCAAGGCGAGGCACAGCAAGGCGAGGCATGGTTGGAGCTCGAAGTGATGCATCAAATAACGTGAGACGTTCTTTCCAATGACCACGCAAAGAATGCTTGGTGGATTGAAAAGCTCAACACATGGAGAGCTAAGCACGATATAACCTCTCGAGGCTTTTATCAACAAGAGACGAGGCATCCCACGACTTGAAGTGAGGCACGTCATAACATAAAGGGATGTGTGCCATGATGCTGGGCTAGAGGCAACAAGGCAAGGCGTGAAGGCACACATCGTATCATGCCTTCCTTCCATCTCAAAGTTGAAGTTGTTTTCGTGAAGCCAACTGTGCCAAGTAAGAGATGCTGAGGCTGAGAGTGGTCTGGTGGTGTCTGGTGTGTGGGTTGAGGTTGAGAGATGGTGGAGTGTTTGTTCAGAGAGTGAGAGTGTTTACACGGTTTTGAGAGAAATGAAAATGTGAGAATGTATGGTCTGATCAAATAAAGAGAGAAGGAATGAGATCAACGACCCAGATTCAATCTGTGGTTTGAAACCAATGGTGAGGATTTCAGGAGGGAAAAGAATTTAATAATCCAATGGCCAACAAAGATCCTTATTTTAGGGAATGTAGGGGATGAGTGACACTTGTCACTTATCCAAGGGTCCAGATTGATTTGATTAAAGTGATAAGATTCTATTAATCTAATATTATTTTAATCCGGTTCTCGGTTAGTTCGGTTAATCGCGTTTACTTCCGTGACCATAACTTTTTCGTCGTACGTCCGATTTCGGCGTGCTGCCTGTCTACAGATTCGTATTGAAGCGACCTACGTAACGGTCCTTGGCCCTCATCCGTTGGACTTCCCGGGTCAAAAGTCAACATTTGGCCCCTCTTTGACCAAATTACCAAAATACCCCTAGACTTCCGAACGTCACAACTTCTCCCTCGAACGTCGGAATCGAACGTGCCACCTGCCTATGAACTCGTGACGTCCTAAACTACGTCACGGTCATGGGTCAAAGTCCTAAATATTTCCCAGGGTAAAAGTCAACGTTTCCCCCCCTTAGGGGCAAAATGGTCATTTTACAATAAAATAATAATTACGAAAGTTCGGGTCGTTACACACTCACTCTTTACTTGTTTTACTGAACCCTCCGGACAGTGACACGAAAATAGAGGAGGACCCGGAGGAGGAGGAGGAAGAGGCTTAGTTTGTTAGTTGTGCACCTGTACACCCCCTTGTGGGTAGGTTGAGCACCAGAATAATGTACTCTGACTATTGTGCTCACGTTTTGTTATTTTACTATCCCTTGTCTGACAGCTATCGCTTTGAATAATGTTGTTACATGTTATTTATCTATTTGAATATTTAGATTTAATTAAGGGTAATTTTGGTATGTTTGGAGTCGTTGTCAGACGGGAGCGGGGCACGTCCCCGGATGGTCCCAGTGGGATTGGGACGGGTCCTGTCATGGGGACTCAGTAGGCACGGCGGAGCTAGTGGTGGAGCACGGACAGCAGGTAATTTCTTTTCTTTCCCCTGTTTGCTCTGTTTTCCAGTTTTGATTCAACCGTTTAGTCGTGGCTTTTGGGGCTGAGTCGAAGGGTTCTGTGAGTGCTGTGACATTCAGTAATTCCCTAGGAAGCCTTAGAACTCGAAGCCGTGATGAGGGATTTCACGGGTGGCCGGGAGCAAGAACATAGTTTTTGGGTGGTTTCTGTTTTGAGTTGGGAGGATGAGATTTAGGTAGTGATGTTGTGTTTGGTTGAGAGGAATCGATTACTAGGAAGAGGACGAAGAGTTTGGTGGAACAAGGAGCAGAAACGGTTGCAGGAAGGCAGAGAACCGGTCACGCCGGTTCAGACCGGTCTGACCATTGAGGAAGAAGATGAACAGTGACTGTGTGCAGGCACGTGAGGCCCATGCGCAGCCACTTTGGGCGGCGCGTGGGGGAGCGTGCGGTGTTATCCGGGGAAGTGTCCAACTAGGTTTTGAGTCTAACTGTTGTAACGAATCTTTTGGGATAGGTTTCGGGATGATCAGACGTAGTTTCGGGTTAGTTCTGCGGGGTCGAAGGTTTAGGGTCCCGTTGAAAGTACGCGTAGAAGTTCGGGAAAATTATGGGACTTGAGTAGGACTTTTGTGAAGTAGTTAGTAACCTCTTTGTGGGCTTTGGACAGGTTCAGGAAAGCCGAGGATAACGGAATGGTCGGGGATGGCGTAAGTGCGCGCGTATCGAGGCGACGTCGGAATGGTCTGTGAGTGGACTTTGCTTTCTAACTCTTGATGCATGCATATATGTTTTTATATGTTTTCTATACTTGATTCTATGATTTGATTTATGATTGTGATGGTTTATGGTTTTCGCACGTTTTTCGAGAAAATTACGGTATTTCACGTTTTACGAGGTTTAGACGGATATTGTGATTTGACCCTGGGTTTAATAAATTGATTTCGGGATTTGAAATATAAATTGATTTCAAAGAAAGTAAAAAGATTTCGGAAAAGTGTTTTCGGGCTTGAAGCCCAATTCAAGAGTGGTTTTGAGAAGCGTGATTTCGGGTTTGTGAATCGAATTTCTGGATGACGATTCGGGATTCGATTTGGAACTTGAAATGGAATTTTGGGTTTGGGTTCGGAATGGTTATTCCGGATGCTAGCTTACAGAATGATGGTTGCGAACTCGAATCTGGAATAAATGATGGACATGGATTTGGAAATGGATTTTCAAACGGTTTTGGATTGGATTTGCTGGATCTGGTTATTGGGTTTAAAGACCCGTATATTGTGATTGACGGGGGACGGGCCCGAATTGAGTTTAAAGACCCAGATTGAGTTTAAAGACTTGGATTGAGTTTAAAGACTTGGATATTGATATTTTCCCCTGTAGGCCTGTTGAGTTTAAAGACTCGGGAGTTTAAAGACTCGGGAGTTTAAAGACTCGGATTATATTGAGCCCTGGATTAAGTTTAAAGACTCGGGAGTTTAAAGACTCGGATAGATCCAGCAGGTTCGATGGATGGAAATGTGGTTCAATATGTTTTGGTTTTCTCTGTGATTGATGATGACGGTTTTCAAGGATGGTTTTCGTTGGTTATAATGGTTTTCGATGGTTTTGGGCTGAGGCCCGGGATTTGAGAAAAAAGAAAATGTATTTGGTTTTCATACATGGTTTTATAACATGACTTTGATATGCATGCATGTTTTCAAAACGGAGGGTATAAATGTAATTGTGTTTTCTGTTAACTGTTTTAAACTTATTCTTTATTTTTGTCCACTCACAGTCTTTTCGTGTTTTCGATACCCTCCAGGTTGTTGCGGCGCGGGCTGTTGGTTGAGAGAGACGGAGACATCACACGTACGATCCACAGTAAAATTTGCGCACTCTGAGAAGTTCGGAAGTTTTTGGACGGTCGGATCGAGAATCCCTTGTCCGACTTACGTGTCACATGAAGGTTGAACGTCGTTTTAGCCTTCGTGTCATTCGTAAGTTAGACGGGATCGGGATTTAGCTCTTAATCCCGGGGGATTAGGGTGGGTCTCGACATCCCGTTTATCCCCTGGGTCGTTCGACCATCTTCCACCCTCCTAAACTACTCCCTAATGATCATACTAACCCTATAATCACTTTACAATCCATAGAAAACAACCACAACGTTCAAGAATAAAAATTTGAATTCGAAATGTAAAGGGAATCGAGTTTACCCCTGTTTTGGGCTTCCTCCGCCGTCCACAGCGGTTCTGATGCTCTCACTGTCGCCGTCCAGCTCCTCAGCCACTCTTTGTCTCATTCTCAGATTGAACCAGGTGAGGGGAATGGATTGGGGTTGCGGTCGATGAGTTTCGGATTGATGGAAAGATCGAACATGAAAGGGAGGGATGGATATGCACGTGTCTATTTTAGATGGGCAATGGATAGGTGACACTTGTCACTCATCCATTGGGTCTGTCTAAAATATCTGGGCCCCACTGAATGACAAAAGTCCCCCGTTTCGTAAAACGTGCAATAGTTACCTTAAACTTCCGTGAACCGTAATTTTCCCGTCGAATGTCCAATTTTGACGTGCCGCCTGTCTACGGACTAGTATCGACCCAATCTACGTAACGGTCCTCAACCATCGGACCTCCCGGATCAAAAGTTAACTTTTTGCCCTCATTCAGGGGCAAAATTGTAATTTCGCCCTCAACGTCCGTTAATCCTCAGCTAATCCCCGATTAGCCTCACTAATCTGTAATTCGTCTTAATTAACCCCTAAAATCAGGGATGGGTCGTTACAACCTCCCTTCCTTAAATAATTTCGTCCTCAAAATTCAAACCGATCCAATTCCATAAGTACCAGTCTCCTGGTCACTCGTCCGATTACTCACCAACTAGGGTTATTACAAACCCGGCTGCTAACTGATCGTCGTCAACCTCTCGAGGGTCGACCCGTTTTCCTGCAACTGGGTCACTAGACCTTCGACCCTAACCCGGTCTTATCTCGACCGTCCGACCACCATTTTCCTCCATTTTTCTTCCTAACGACTCGTCTTGAGCCCATCAATCGATCTATGTCCTTAAAACTAGAAGAAAGGGTCAAGAAATCCGTTGTCCAAGCTCGATCCATACGGCCAATCTTCGAACCACCACCCAAGGCTGCTTAGCCGTCCATTCCCGTCCATTTTCGATCCTACGAACTCGTCCAACCTCGGAAAACACCACCCAATCATCAGAACCGTTCCCAAACGTCCTAAAACCCAAATTCGAATTTCAAATTCAAAAAGGTTTCGGGTTTACCTTTTCCCATGGCTTCCTCCGCCGTTCACGGCGGTTCTACCGTCCCTGCCATTGCCTTTCATCCTCCCTCACTCTATCTCTCTCTCCCTGGTCCAAAGAATGAAGAAGATGATGGTTGTGGGGATGGGTACGGTTTGGGTGAAGGAGATGAATGAAAATGATGAAAATGAAAATGATGCATGTATGTATGGGTTTGGGCCAAAGGATGAGCATCTATTGGTCCAGACCAGATCTTTTGGACCTACTAAGGACAAATCCAAAAGTCAACTCCTCGTAAAACATACAACTATGAATAGTTCCTGAAACCTTCTGTGATCTGTAACTTTTTCGTATGATATCCGATTTTGACGTGCCGCTTGTCTACGGGTTTGCATCATCTCGATCTATGTAACGGTCTTCGGTTTACGTGCATTTGACCTCCCGGGTCAAAAATGAACTTTTCCCCCTTTTTCAAGGGTAAAATCGTCATTTTACCCAAATCGTCCGATAATCTTCGACTAATCTCGATTAGTCCTTAATTAATTCTCGATAATCCATCATTAACCTTAATTAGTCTCGTAGATTCGGGATGGATCTTTACATAACCTGTTTAACATGTTTCACCTATTTAAATGATAAGATTTAATAAATATATAGGTAGGTAAATTGATACATATACGAGTTATTTATTGACACGTTTACTAAATGAGTTAATATATGAGTCATTATACAGATTAATAGATTAACTCAAAATCTATCTATTTTTTAAATGAATTAATATGTCATTATACGAGTTAACAAGTTAAGTAGAAGTGTCAAAATTTTTAATCATAAAAATTGACCTAAATAAATTCCGTTCAAATTTTAGATGGTGTCAAAAATGGTTACCATTATTACCCGCTGCCTAAATGGATTGTGATCTAGCGGCTCCGACATTTGTCCCGAAAGAGATAAATTTTGAAAGAAGTCTTGCTTTCTTGTTGTGGTTGGATCGGAACAACCGCGGAGACTGTTCCACAGGGAGAAAAGAGAGAGGTGATGAAGAAGATGAACATCTCCTTTTCTCGTTGCTCGACCAAAAGCATTTGATTATAAAAATGACGTATTTTCGCTGTTGTGGTCGTCTTCCTCCCCGTCCTGATCATTATCTTTGGCTTCCTTAAATCCTCCGTCTAGGTAATCAACCACAGCCTGCTGTCTTTTTCTTCGTTTTGGATTTTGGCTTCTGTCATATTTCTTCCATATATTGTGGATTATGTGCTCTTAGTTCCCAACTATAGTGTCACTCCAGATCTAGACTTGGATGTCAGCTACCCTTCACTGGTAATTATATTTGCAGTTGTTATTTTCTATGCCATATAATCCTCAGTTGTGTCATATCGTGTGATTGATTGATTGATTGATGTTGTTGGGATGTTGAGATTTCATCTCTTTCTTTGCAACTGTTCGAATTAGCACCCCATCAATTTCTTAAGAAAATGGTGTTTAGTCGAATAACCAATATCATTTCTTCTTCATCAAGGCGTTGGTCTAATCCTCAGGGTTCTGCTGTATCTCCTCCCAAAAATTGTGCCCATGCTTTTTTTGCCAACCCTGAACGTAACAAGAACTATATTCGGCTCTCATCATCTCTCCAGGATTTCTCGGCTTATCGTGAATTCGATCCTGAAGAGCCCCATCCCAGCGTTGTGACCGATTCCAAACCCCCTACTCATCCCTTACAGAGAGAAACTAATGCCTCCAGCTTCTCAAAGGAGAAGGCACTTCTAGTAGTAGGGACCCCTTCTGCCTGCAAGAAATGGGTTCGTGCTGTCATGCTTCTGTGTTGTATCTTGTTGTTCGGTTTTCTAATTTATTTGGTTTCAGTGTTCCTTTATTCGTATTGGACTAAAGGAGCACCCAAATTCTATATTGTACTTGATTGTGGGAGTACCGGAACACGAGTATATGTGTATCAAGCATCCTTTCTTAATGTGAAAGATGGCACTTTCCCTATTGTCATGAAGCCATTAAGGGAAGGTCTTCAAAGAAAACCTAATTTACACGGTCGAGCTTATGATCGAATGGAAACTGAGCCTGGGCTTGACAAGTTGGTGCACAATGTTTCCGGCTTGAAGGCTGCAATAAAACCACTTATTCGATGGGCAGAGAAGCAAATCCCACAGAAGGCACATAAGTCAACTTCCGTTTTCCTTCATGCTACCGCAGGGGTTCGCAGACTGCCGAATGTGGATTCAAAGTGGCTTCTAGACAATGCATGGTCTATACTCAAGAGTTCACCTTTCTTGTGCCAAAGGGACTGGGTTAAGATTATCAGCGGCCTGGAAGAAGCATACTTCGGCTGGATAGCCCTTAACCATCACACAGGTGTACTCGGGGCCAGACCAAGAAAGCCAACATTTGGTGCACTTGACCTGGGTGGTTCATCGCTGCAGGTTACATTTGAAAGTAATGAACATGTGCATAAAGAGACCAGTTTAAATCTTAGTATTGGGGCTGTGAACCATCATCTCACCGCATATTCCCTTCCTGGATATGGTTTAAATGATGCATTTGATAAATCTGTGGTTCATCTTTTTGAGAGGCTCCCAGAGAGCAGTAAGGCGGAACTAGTAAATGGGAAGGGAAAATTTTTGCACCCCTGCTTGCAGTCAGGGTACAAAGAGAAATACGTTTGCTCCCAATGTGTTTCCAAATTCCAAGAAGGTGGAAGCCCTGTGATTGCAAAAAAGAGTTTGAGCAAAGGAGAAAGATCAGGGATTTTGGTGGAGCTTATTGGTGCTCCAAATTGGGAAGAGTGCAGTAAACTTGCAAAAGTTGCGGTCAATTGGTCGGAATGGTCCAATTTAAACCCAGGGATTGATTGTGACTTGCAACCTTGTGCTCTTCCTAATGGTTTACCTCGTCCTTACGGGAGATTCTTTGCAATTTCTGGATTTTTTGTGGTTTATCGGTTTTTCAATTTGACTTCAGAGGCATCACTTGATGACGTGTTGGAAAAAGGTAGGGAATTTTGTGAAAGAACTTGGGAAGTTGCAAAGAACAGTGTAATCCCTCAGCCGTTCATTGAACAGTACTGCTTTAGGGCACCATACATTGTATTCTTGTTGAGAGAGGGATTGCACATTATAGATAATCAAGTTATAATTGGGTCTGGAAGTATTACATGGACACTTGGGGTTGCTCTGTTGGAAGCTGGGAAAGCACTTTCAACCAGAATGGGGCTTCACAGCTATGAAATACTCCAGTTCAAGATCAGTCCAATATTTCTTTTTGCAGTTTTGTTTGTGTCATTGCTTTTCCTCCTTTGTGCATTATCATGTGTTAGCAATTGGATGCCAAAAGTTTTCTGGAGGCCATATCTTCCTCTTTTTAGGACTAATTGTGCATCTTCTGCATCTGGTCTGAGTATTCCATCTCCTTTTCGGTTACAGCGCTGGAGTCCTATTAATTCTGGTAAATTTTTCCCCAAGACTTAATGTGTAGTTATGAAATGATTATCAAATGATACTGTTATATTTATACTTGTTCTGGCCGTCTGTTTAGGAATATTCCTCTTGAGGGATTTTCTTGTACAAGTCATTAACCCAGCATCTCTACCTGATGTTGGGGTAAGCTTAACAGCATAAAAAGAGAGTATAGATTGTAGAAGATTTAAGTTTCCTTGTGCATATACAAACAAATTAGGAGGAACTTATCTTTCATCAGCTCATTTTCTTAGATGTGAACAGTTATGTCTTGGAAAATTGTTGCCTCATGTAAAAGTATACTATAGACAAGTTGATCTTCCGAAATCATAAGCAGAAATTAAATGGAGCTTTAGATGGAAACTGTTTACTTTTTGAGCTGAACTTAAAATAAATGTATTTCAAACTACTCGTCAAAGTAACACAATCAAAATTACTTTGATGATGACATTATTCTATGATTTACACCATCAAATTGCTAAAAGGAGGTAATTAGGATGTTGTTCCACATTAAAAGGACTGAATTGGAAAAGTAGGAAATTTTGAAAAAGTGAGGAAAAATATTTATCAAATTGAGATTTGAATCCAACATCTGGGAAAACGGCCTTTATGATATGGTACATTCATCAACTTTGTTTCAGGGGATGGAAGAGTAAAGATGCCTCTAAGTCCAACAATTGCTGGTGGTTCCCAACGAAGGCCATTTGGCTTGAGGCAAGGTCTCAACAGCGGCAGTGGCATCCAGTTAATGGAGTCTTCCTTATACCCTTCAACTAGCAGTATCTCCCATAGTTTTTCCTCAAATAATCTTGGCCAGATGCAAATTGACAGCAGTAGCATGGGTTCCTTCCGGTCACCTCACAGATCTCAGATGCGTCTTCAAAGCAGGCGATCACAATCCCGGGAAGACCTCAATTCTTCGGTGGCTGAAGCACACATGGTGAAAGTTTAATGAATTGTCATCTACATATTTTGGTACGCTAGTTCCTTTCTTGTTCAAATAACATTTCATAATATAAGAAAGAAGAAATTGCCATATAAGGTTTGAGTATTTCTTAACATGCTGCTCAGTTAAGCTAAGAAATAGATGTGTGCTGTAAGAGGGGGTTGAGATAATTGTGATTTGTGGATCTAATGAGCTATCTTCATCATTTCATTTGAACAGATTGTTTTGCGGGAGAATACACATTTTTCTTTTGGCAGAAGGGGGATTCACCTGCTTACAAGGCTGCTGTCCCTTTGGATTTGAGTTAAGATCACTGCCATTCTTCAGTGATTGTGAAATGACTCCTTGTGCCATTAATCTTATTGGACTGTCTTTTGAATCCCAAACATCTTCAAGTAGCACATTGAATCAGGGGACATCCGCCGAGGATTATTACGAGGCTTCTGCCTGATCTCATCAGACATCCAACAATCACAAGCGTTCAACTCCATACGTATAGTCTCTGATTAACATTAGTAGTCTATTGACACACCATTTTCTCCTTCATGAGTTAGCAAATTTTGACATGAATTAATACATAGGAGGCTATACATTATTGATTACATAGTTTTACACATCTACTTCTTGTTTTATACATAATTTTTTTTGCCAAAAAATTTCCGCACTTTTGAGATGAAAGAAATGATAAATGCTCCTTGGACTTTTTATTTAGGCTTTTTATCTTAAATGCATCTTGTAAATGTTTAACTTTGCACTATATTTATTATTCATTGATAATGCACCCTCAAACAGACAATTTGTTTCATTCAGGTGCTTTTCCATTAAAGTTGTTAAGTGAGCGTCCGTTACAGTTATTAAGAGTGCATAAAAAATTAGGGCAAAATTGGAAATTTGGACACGTGGTCAATCTCGATTCTCAGAAGCAGCAAACTCTCAAAAAAAACCTTTCTATTTTCACTTCCTTCAATAGCTTCATTCCCCTCTTCTGCCTCTGACAGCTACTGCGCATAGACCTCGCCACCACCATGACTAGTCCAGGTTGCCATCAACCTCACCACCATGCCCATTCATCTATTTTTGTCGAGATGAAGCCGTCTCATAAAAAGCCACCGTTGTTGATGGTAGAGATGGAGAGGAATGGAGAAAGATAGGTGGGGGCGGGCTGATTTCATTACTTAGTTGGGGAGGGAGATGATTTTAGCGTTCGCTGATTCATTTGGTGTAGGTTTAAGAAAATAATTAAAATGCAATTGGAATTGGAATTAGTACGGTGTTTAGTGCGGTTGGCAAAGTATTGAGTTTGGGCTTAGAAGCCATGAGCAGATGAAGTGAGTGCTTGGTGTCAGAACCCAATTTTGACGGGCAGCGCAACTAGGGCATCATTCGAAGCATGTACTCCACACCAATGAAGAAAATGAGCCTTAATGCAACAATGCAAGGAGCCATCCTGAAGCTCAAACTGGACTAGTTGAGTGATACACTGTTGCAGATTGTTATTCGCGGCGGTAATTTTTTTTTATCCTTGCTTTGTTCGACGAGAATGAGCAGGAGATGACGGCATTTGTGAAGTTGTTGGTGATTTTTTATGATCTTGATTGTAAGTGTGTTGGAGGAGATTCAATCGGAGCAAGCCGCGGTAACTATGGGTGAGAAGGAGTTGAATATGGTGGCTAAGGCACTCTTGGATTGTAAAGTTCCATTTTTGCCCTTATTTGTTTCAGCTTAGTTTCATCCACCTAGGCGCCATGTAAATATGTAATCATCTTGATGTCAAATTGACCGAAGTCAACAAAAAAACACCTAAATTAGACTAGTCATCTATTTTGGGGTGAATTTTGAACAACTAATGAGAATAGGGTTCATGCGAGTACATAGTACATTTAAGGTAAAAAATCCTTTATTTACAGTAATTTTTAATAAATATCATTTGATAACTGTAACTTGTAATTAGTTTGTTAAATATTTATCCTTTTGTAAATAGTGTGTTTGATCCGAAAATGGACCTAACAAGGAATAGTCTTGATGGACGCTGGAAGTCTTATTCTGTTCGACGGAATGACCTGTAAGAGGGTAAGAAGAGTACTTAACACCAGTGGTCTAGTAGACTCCGATACTTAAGTTAGTAAAACAGATGGAGATCCGACAGAGTGTGGGCATTGTCAAGTTAGTGAATAGTAAATAATTAGTGTACCTTTATAGGGTAACGTGTCCTGTATTTATAATGGTAGTAAATGAGTCAGAATCCTAGTGAAGTAAGGTCTAACCAATCGCTTGGATGTTGCCATGTATCCTAAGATGTTAGACGGATGGTGGTGATTCGTTAAAGGGTATGGCTGTATTTTTACCGCTGGGATATGTAATTATTTGATCGTGCTAACCGTGATGCCCAGGGATACTTGTCGACAGCCATTGAGAGAGCCTGACTGGGTGCAGTGGCATGACATGCTCGGTCGATTGGATAGGGTCGGCTGGCCTATGTTCGATTGAAAAGCGACGGAGTCTAGCTCATCAAGCGGCAAAATCATTTGCAACGGCCATTTGCGAGCAATTCTGGGCGTCTCCCATACGTACCCCTCTAGTTTGGTAATCTTTTTTGAAATGGTACAAAAACAAAAACCTTTGTGTCGGGGAATAGTATAAAAAGGTTGCAATCCATTGCAATTTTTTTATTTTTTTAACATCTTAGAAGGTGAGAGGCAGTTGGGCAGTGTGGCTAGGACATGGAAAGTTGGGTGGTGGAGATGGTAATGAGCTTATAAATCTTTGTATTTTTATGATTTTCCGTGTGATCAAACTCAGCCTGATGGATTCTCTTGGTTTCTCAGTGCTAATGGCTTGTTCTCTTCTAAATCTTTGTGATCTGTGCTGATTGGTAGATGGGTTAAGGTGTTGTGGTCACACATTGTGTGGTCTCGGGCAACTGTGCCTAGAGCTAGCTTTATTCTTTGGATTGCCATCAATTGCTGGCTTGCTACGTTTGATCGTATTTGTGAGATTCTTTATGAGACCGAATAACACATGTGTTCTTTGTGATGGTGAGATTGAGAGTCACGCACACTTGTTTTTTCAGTGCCTGTTTAGTCTCTATATCTGGAGTAAGGTGTTATTAACATGTGGCGCTCAATGGAGTGATCTGCCTTGGCCTATTTCTGTGGACGTGGTTGCTGTGTTATGGAGGGGCCAATTTTTGGATGTCACCATTAAGAAACTTGTTTTGGCAGTCACTGTCTATTGTATTTGGAGGGAGCGAAATAGTTGTGTATTCGCTAATTGTCGGTGTCCTTCTTCAGTTGTCTTTCGACAAGTTATTGATATGATTCGGTTAAGATTGAGTAGTTGTGATTTTACGGTTAACGTAGCTAATCTTAGTTCTGCCAGGGCTTGGGTTTGCCTTAAGGCTAGCTAGTTTGTTGTGGCTTTCTTTCTTTGTTGGTGGCCACCAGTTGTGATCCATTTTAGATTCTTGTTTGTTTTTTATTTCTGGTTGGTTGAGACTTTGCCTTTAATATATTTTTTACTTATAAAAAAAAATAAAAAAATTTCTATCTTATTTAATATTTTGTATATAAAATAATGTATAGATTTAATTTATTTTTATATTTGAAAGTTATTGTAAAAAAGTGGGATTTATGAATTTGAGGATTTTGCTACAAGGCTAGGGGAGTCGGGTCAAGAGCAAGGAGGGCGGAGATAGAGATGGGCTGCGCGTGCAAATCCTTGTTCATCCAAATCCCACCTCTGGCTCCTACTTACATCCGTGATAGTAATTCCGGTGCGCCACTGTCATCTGCTCTAACATCCAGTTCTTTGTTGTTGTCTTCGCTTCGTCTCAAGCCATCACAATCTCACTTTCACGGGCTGCCTTTGAAAAGATTTAATGCACATGCTCTCCTGCTAGACAGTGGTGGTGGTGACTCTGGCAACAAAAACGGCGGGGGATGCGGCGGCTGGAATAGCCCATTTGAGTCATCCTCATGGTGGTGGCATGAGGATGGCAGTTCGTTTTCAGGCTCTTCTGGGCCCGTATTCTTCTCATTATTCTTCTGCTCTTTGGCGTGTTGTTTGTGCCACCTTCAATTGGCTTATGCGCTGGCATCAGAGGAAGGTGAGGCTTTTGTGGGAAGTGAGGAGAGGCAAGTGGACCAAGCTTATTCCTGATTTTGTAAACGATGCATTTGTTGTTGCTCATGAAGTTGGTTTCAGTTCACTAACTGTTGGGAATCTGTGGATACAATGCAAACATGTTTTCATGCGATTGATGCTCCCAGAAGGCTATCCCCACAGCGTGACGAGCGATTATATGGACTACTCTTTGTGGAGAGGAGTTCAGGGGGTAGCCAGCCAAATTAGTGGTGTCCTTGCCACTCAGGTACTCTCCTCTCCAAGCATTAGCATTCATGGTCTAGCCTAGCGAATGCCGTCATCTGCTGTGAAGGCGCGTCCTTGCTCAATTTTAAATTTGTAGCCCACAGCAACGGTGATTTTATTTGTATTTATAGGCATTGCTTTACGCTGTTGGATTGGGAAAAGGAGCTATTCCTACTGCTGCTGCTGTCAATTGGGTCCTTAAGGATGGAATTGGATACCTCAGCAAAATTGTGCTTTCAAAATATGGAAGGCATTTTGATGTCAATCCCAAAGGGTGGAGGTTGTTCGCTGATCTTCTCGAAAATGCTGCCTTTGGAATGGAAATGCTCACTCCTGCATTTCCTCATCTTTTTCTTTTAATTGGCGCTGCTGCAGGTGCAGGTCGCTCAGCTGCTGCACTTATTCAGGTTATTAACAAGTTCCATACCTTATAACAGTCTTGCATTGCAGTACACTTCTGTGCCATACAAACTGTTTTTTATAAACATAGATCTCGTGTTGAATCAACCTTTCTGGCATCCTATATAATTCCAGTAGTTAATCATTTTTTTATGCCCCTCTATATTCATTTACATTCATCCAATATAATGATGTACACTTAATGAAATATCAGTCCATCAGTTCATATGATCCCCCACTGTAATCATCTTCACATTCAGCAGTATAGTGATTTACAGTAATTGAAATTTAAAACCCATCATTTCACAGGCTGCTACCAGGAGTTGTTTCTACGCTGGTTTTGCTGCTCAAAGGAACTTTGCTGAGGTATCAGATTTTGAAATGTGATTGAATTCAGAAAGCTAAATCCTCTTGATTTACTAATTTCTCTTTCTAAAAGGAATACTACACATAGGTTATTGCTAAAGGTGAAGCTCAGGGAATGGTGAGCAAGTCTATCGGTCTCATGCTTGGTATAGCATTGGCTAACCATATAGGCTCTTCTACATCTCTCGGCCTTGCTTCTTTCAGCATTGTCACTTGGATCCACATGTTCTGCAATCTGAAATCATATCAATCCATTCAAATAAGGACGTTAAATCCTTACCGTGCAAGTAAATGCCCCCCTCTCTCTCATTTTTCTCTATTTTATGGGAGTGATGTGGTTATGAGCTCCTTATCGCTTCATTCTACTTGAATATACTTTTCTGTGCATGGGATTCCAAATGCTCTATTTTCATCAATGAATTGAAATTTGAAAAGAACAGGGTTTCACAATGATTCAGCACACTGATAAGTATCAATTTGGCGAATATGCAGTAGTACCTCAGGATTCGAATGAGCTTCTTGAGTTAATGAGGATTACATGATAAAGGTGGATATATAGGGGTTCCAATGAGTTTTGTTTTAATCAGGACGAGTAACGAAGAATTGCCTTTTAGGTCAAACCAAGAATCTTAATGCCGGCTGAAGAGTACGGTTTCAAGCTTTTAGATGCATGTATTCCCTTTCCAGTCACTTGTTATTTGGATTTCAATTTGACTCATATGATGCTCATCCATTCTGCTGAAAAAATTGTAACAAGTGACTGAAAGGGTGGAAGAGAACAATCAAGGGTGTTTTTGTCTTTAGGTGTCTAGGTTTTTAGTCTTCAAGTTATTAAGTTCTAATAAAGGCCTATAAAACAGTTTGAACGTTGAATAAAAGTGTGGAGCTTTGCAGATGACTAGATGCAATATACTTAGATGGATTTGTAAATACCAAGGTGTTACTTTAAAAATTCCTTGTTTAGTGGTGTTGGTATGCTCTTGTGGTTTATGTGCTTCCTTTCTTGTTGCTCAACTACCTACTTACAATCCCTTTATAGAATTGTTCTAGTCCTTTGCATAGTAATAGATTATATATCCCATGGTACTTTGAAGTTCCACAACCAAATGTACCCTAAAGTTATTGCATCCCAACTCCATCCTTGATATCTTTCCGTTTTTTCCTGTTATGCTTTCCCACTGAATAGGGGAATCTTTCAGATAAATCAAATAATAAATCTTCTCTCGGTTACTTCAACAGGCTTGGTTTTTAGTGAGTATCTTCTTAGTGGCCAAGCGCCTCCTGTCAAAGAGGTCAATGAGGAGGAGCCACTTTTTCCAGCTGTACCATTTCTTAACATGAAGCTTGCAAGCAAAGTGAGTTACACTTGCCTTCCTCATTTGGCTTATTATATATCTACCTCAGTGATGTGGACAGTCTTGAGATTTTCAATATCAAACAGTTTTGTGGGAGATGGCCATAGTTCATTGCCAGTGAGATGGGCATCTAATGAATGGCATGATATAATTATGTGAAACAAATTTTAGAGCTGTTGCAGCATGTGCTAAGTCCATTTCTGATGCCTTTTTCACAATTGACCATATATGGAGACTCTAGATAGAAAGCTCCCACCAATATAAAACTAGTAGAACTTGCTTTTAAATAAGAGACACCTCGCTATAATTCGAAGAAAGGACACATAACTACCGGAGCTTAATCCAAATCTAAGCCCTAATGCTGCTAGCCTATTATTGAGCACAGATTGTACTCCACCCTGTAAATGAAAAATATTGAATTTCCAATGAGTATAGTTAACAAAGAAGTATATAAAGCCTTCACTTGACTAGAATAACTGTTCATGCATTCTTCCATGTATTTGTAACAAATAATATATTTGATAGGATGCTTGGTCATTTCTGTAATCTGCAATTGTTTTGTTTTGTTTTATAAGAAGCTCTAATAACCTCGTAAAAGTGAAGGCCTGATTTTTTTGATTGTTGCTGCATCTTTACACCATTTTGCTTACTTCTTGCTACTGTAACATTATAAAAACACATAGAATGGTTTTCCAGAGTACTGAAAAGCAAACAAGTCTGTTATTTATCATTATTATGATCAGTACTCTTGTCTTCACCAGTTTCTTATTATGGTTCCACCACAACAGTTTCTTTTTATCTTTAAACGGTGATGCAAGGGTTTTTCTTTAATGTACAGAGATGACCAATTGATTCGAGCATTGTTTTAAAAATTTCCAAAGCCTTAGCATGGCCAGTGTTGCATCGTAGTTCTAGTTTTAGAACAGGACCCTAAACTACTTTGTGGCTCTTAGGTGCAGAAGAGCTAATTAATTGGTTCCTGAAGCAGATACACATAAAATTTTCTACCGAGTTTCCTTTGCTTGCATTCACAATAGTTTTTTCATCATTAATAACAATAATTTGTAATGGAACTCATGGAGGACCCGCTTGAACGAAGTATTTTAGACTGAACTCGTCCTTTCAATCAGTGACTGTCTTAAAGAAACCAGCTCAGGCATACTGCCCTCCCACCAGATTAAGATCCGAGTTCCAAAACAAACCAACAGATGCCACCTCCATTCCCCTCCACAAAACAAACCGACAGAGGGCAGTAGCACCGCACTTATCAGCTTGTAGTAAACTTCCTACCACAGTTTGTTGTTAGTTACAATCTTATAGATTACTAGCTCCCCAGCTTAGTTCCACTTCTTTATCTATTCAAACTAGGTGAACAGCACTAGAATTAGAAAGATGATAAGATAATCATGATGCTGATAATAAAAAAATAAGTTTCCCAAGAGGAAGAAAAGATAAACAATAGAATACGCCTTGGGAATTGATTATTAGGCTTGATGACTACTAATACCTTCTTTTTTTTCGGCACGAGAATGACAATTAATACTTAAGATTAATTTTCTCATAATGTGTGATTGTGTGGGTACATGTAAACAGCATACAACTTTCTTGCACTTGCAATCTGGAAATGATAATTAAAAAGAAAGGAAAAAGCTGATCTAGAAGAACGACCAGACAATTTGCTGCGTCCAACTTAGAGAACACTTTTATATGTATTTATACTAGGGTGATGTCCTATTTTCTGAACAGGGAATGAATTTTTGTTTCAAAAGAAAGAGCAGTACAATAAGGTGGTCAGTAATCCTCCTAGAAGATATGAAGAAATAACATGGAACAAAACAAACTGCATATAATTTAACAAGACAAAGCTATTCGAGATACTATAGCTTTCCAATCTAGGGTAAGATAGAGAATTGTTTCCCAAAAGCAGGAGAAATAGATGCCCATAATGCTGACGGGGTGTCTTTTCTCACACGTCCTCCCCTTCCAAACCCCTAGTATCTTCAAAACCCAAATAGGACAGATAGTGGTCATTATCATACAATCGCAAACTACTTTAGCATTCTTTCCTCCATCCAAAACTTAAAACTTAACACCTACAGAAAAAAAAAAAATCTTTTGGTGACACCCAATACACCTTAATCTCGTTAAATAGAAGACACCATAGCTTCCAACACACCTTAATCTCTTTAAATAGAAGACACCAGATCTTGCATAAAAAATACCAATGTGCAACTAAACAAGATTGCAGTCTACATCACAAGTATGCACCTTCCTGTATACCACCAACCAAGCATGAACCTTGGCCTCAGATGGAACGCTAAGCCCCTCACCTCATCCAACACCTGAGGATATGCATCAGCTCTGCCATCTCTTTCTCTTTCAAACTTATCCTAAATCCAAAACGCTAGCTATACGGGAAAAAATCTGTGTTTGTTCAATTAACAATGGTTGTTCCATGAAATCTTGAATTCCAACAAGCATGGGTCTTTCGCAAAATGCAAGTGTGAAATATCCATTCTATGCTCCCAACCTGAGACCATCTGATTTTGCACTGCTTTCTATCATTGTTTGCCAAGGAGCACATCCAAACTAATTTTTGTAAGGGCTCAACCCTTTAAACCCTAAGAGTTTAGTAACTTACTACAATTCACTCTGATTTTGGCTAGCATGTTTTGGCTCACCAAATGGATAAACTCCGTTAGGTTTCTTTCCGTGTAACCATGTGTTTGTCCAAAATATATAATTGATTTTGGGTGTAACTTGAGAGTGTGTGCATTTCCTTCAGAAATTGTGAAGCCATACTTCTCACGCAATTTAAAATTGCTGAAACATTTTTTTTAATGCCCTATGTCCGGAAAAATAATTTTGTTATCTGTGGAAAAATAATTGTACATGTATTGGTTAACCAGAGTGTGAGGCTAGACAGAATCCACTAGTCCCATATAGAATATTAGTCTCATTTGCATGCTTCTTTTATTTATTTATTTATTTTTTTTGTGTGGAAAAAAAACATCCAACTGCAGGCAGAATCAACAGTATTATCTTCAGAAGCGAAGGATGCTGCTGCTGAAATCGAGCATAGGCTGCACTTGGGGTCCAAGCTCAGTGATCTAGTCAACAGAAAGGAGGATGTGCTTGCACTGCTCAGCCTATATAAAGAAGAAGGCTATATTTTGACTGAGCACAAGGGAAGATACTGCGTGAGTAAATTATCACTTTGGCATCAATCTTTGTGTCATCACATCACGTTAATTTTTATTCTGTTTAGTTATTTGTATCCTTCCTTTGTGGCATTTACTTCTCTTAAATTTTTAGTTGTGACATTATCTCATTGTCGACGTCAACATGATTAATGTCTACACTTCTGGGGGTGTGTATACGGAAGAAGTATAAAAACTAGATCAGGGCGTCATACATCTTTTTCTTTTACATACCATCTTTTTCTTTTACATACCATAATATTTGCATGGCTCGTACCTATATGCTGCATGCATAAATGAATACTTGCGTACACACTTACACACATTTGTGCTTATACTGTTTTTGTGTGTTGTAATTGGAACATTGGCATTAATCAGGTAGTGCTCAAAGAAACATCTTCTCTACAAGACATGCTCAGAGCATTGTTCCATGTCAATTATCTATATTGGTCGGAGAAAAATGCCGGATATGAAGCAAGAGGCACTTCCGTTGACTGCAAACCAGGGGGAAGGCTGCAAATATCTCTAGAATATGCGCGAAGGGAATTCAACCATGTCAAAAATGATGGTGAATTAGTAGGCTGGGTTACAGATGGTCTTATTGCAAGACCTTTACCTAATAGAATTCGTCCAGTTTCTGCTTGCTGATATGACCTATGTGTAGTACGTGATGGTAAGCAAATGAAGACACAGACTATAATCGAGACCAACATAGGATCTCTATATGCCTGTACCATAGCCGTACTGTTCAGCTGCAGATTGGCTCCTTTTTTGGTCCAAATTTCTGGCCATTGATGGATCCACTTGAATTTTTCATTTCGTCAGCTTCTCTTTCACAAACTCAGGAATTGCCTTCTATTATTTAGTTTCTTTACGAGTAAAAAAATGATATTAAGCTTTCGCCACCCCTTTCAATCTTTCATGTGTTATTTTTAGGGTATAACTTCATGTTAATATTGTATCACTTTTGTTTTAAAGGAATATGTTGTATAAAGGTAATCCTCTACCAGGAGTTAGTACAGTGCTGAGATTTGAATCACAATTAAATCATAAAATTGTAGCTGTAAAGGATGCACCTTTGTTAAATGTTAATACTCCAAATGCAGCAAACCCCCATACTGCCCTGTCCAGCGATTCCATCCCAACGCTCCTCCACCACCTCCATCAATAGGACAATCCCATGCTCAATGAGGTAGGGCTTAGCAATCGCGGGTTTTTGGCATTTCGGATCTATGGACTTTTCGGTGATTCCAATTTAATTCTACTAGAAAGTCTTCTGAGCATGTTAAGTAAGAGGATGGGGTGCGTGGCTGCTCGGGAAAGGAATAGCTGGATTTTCAAGGTTTTCAGATAGATAATTTTCAATACAAAAAAGAAAAAGAAAAAGAAATTGGTTAGTACAAAGGTACGTTATGCCAAGAACCAGATGAAAATCAGCATTCAGCAGAGATGAATGGTTACAGACACAAAATGTTAAAATGTTTTAAGTGATCTCTAATTGACCAGAGTGCTGCAAAGGTTTCCAAGATGATTCAAGCCGCAGCAGATGCAATTTCTCAACAAATGGTTCTAGAAACTGTGCCTCCTCTTCTGGAGCAAAAGCCATGTAAATGCTAAGCTCTTGCACAGCCTTCCCGTACTCCCTGCATTGACCATTAACAATAGGATCAGCACGTTGCACATACATAGCAATGCTCCAACACCAAAGTAACATACCTATTGTAGCATAACATCATTCCATGGTCTCTCCTCGAAGCCCAATTATGTGGTTGCAGAATCAGCAATCTTTCCGATGCCATGATGGCGAGCCTGTCAAGGCGTATTTTTTTAGTAGTAGGCTCCCAATAGAAGAAACTACTTGAGAGATAATATATACTAGAAGTAGAAATGTTGCTGTAGAATCAATAGACTAAGCAGGCACTGAACTTATATAGCTAGCAAGCAATTCAGAATTAATACCTGATACTGATAAGAGACCATCCCTTGCATTAGTATCATATGATTCATATTACACCACAACTTCACAAGACAACTTTTTTTCATTTTATTTACAAAGAAAAATTACTATAGCGTGGTCTGTCTAATTAACCATGGACACAAGTCACACGACAGGATATTGTCTCACAACAGGATATTGTTTGTCCTACATGTCAAGTAGCGAAACAACTGTGTTTGAGCTATCTATTTGTATGTTGCTTCAACCATGTCCAAGGACAGGAAGGCCTAGTATTAAAGAATAATAATGCTCAAGTATACGCAAAAGAACTGTAAGGTGTAAAGCACAACACCGCCAAAATGTAATGGGACCTTTCTAACTTATACTACAGTGAAAAATTAGGAGGATAGAGAAAAAGGCACCCGGGAAGTTTGGAACTATATTACGAAGCACATGTCAAATTTTTCACAGTTCTCATTCCATCCTTGTATGGATGGTTTCTCGAACTAACCAGGACTATGAAAAAAAGTGCCTGCTAACCTGTGAGAACTTCAATCAAAACACTGTAGTTTATAAAGCTGCATAGGAATATTACCTAAGATCTTGGGGTCGTAACAGAGGAAACGAATCTTTGATTTGGTAAACTTCCTCATAAGCAGTTTGAATATGCCTTAGTGGATAATTCAGCATCACCCCATGATTTGATCTTGAAGCATGTTTCCAATGAAGCTTCTGCAATGTTCGATATATATTTTTTGATTGGAAATCACGTAGTAAAGTTTAAGATGTGAACCACGGAAAATGACAAGAAAAATGAAATAGTAAACTTTCAAAATGCTTGATAAAAAAAATGTAAGCTTTACTACATTAAATGTAAGCTTACAATGAGATTGGTCAAAGAAATCCCAATAATGTCTCGGTTTGTAGCTATCTTCCACACACCCTCCATTGACAACGGAAAACAGGCTGTGTCCTGAAGTTCCCTTGAAGAGCTCCTGTACGAAGCAAGCACAAATGGTAGGTTTTCAACACCTACGCAACATACAGGGCTTCAAGCAGGACATATGATGATGAATAGCAGAAGGTAATATGAATCTGTGATGTTAAAGAGAAATAATGGTAATAATTAATATAATATTTACAACAATGAAAACCTACCTCTGGATTGCCCATTTGTGGCCAGATAAAAAATTCTTCCCCAACTTGAGATCCCACAATGCTCAGACTAAGTCTTCGACAAACCTCAATATATACAATGCTAAGCAAAATTGCTGTCAACATAGAAACATATTTTCAGCCACCATACGACCTTTAAATATGCAGTAGAATTATATCAGAGCAAAAGATCTTCCCAAGCCCCTAAATTAAGGATGAGCAAGAAATGTGCCTCAACTAGTGACTATATGTACATAGGAAGAAAGAGTTGAACTTCACCAATTCCACAACCAGAACTTAGAACTAAGTGCAAGTATGAATACTTTGCAGCTGTAACAACCGGTGGCCTTCTGAAGCCTCTTAATTCAAAAAGAACAACATTCACGGCCTCCAATACTTGAGTCAAATGGCAACCTATGTCCCTTGAAATTAACTCCACTTGGACTTGTTTGGCAATACTATCCAGTTCAGTCTGCCACTCACTTATGTTTCTGCCAGCCAAAGGTATCTCCTCCAGCGTACTCCACTCGTGGGAACCTTGGGAACCAGATGGGCCAAAAACAACTTTTCTTTCATTATAATGGAGTAAGCATCCATCTCTCGGTTAGAAGCCAAAAATGCCTCATCTTCAGCTGCTACATAGAGCAAAGCCTGCACCATTAAGTAGCATTGAACGAAATAGAGCCTTCAAGAGTTTAACAGAGGTTAAGAGGACATTAGTGTCTCGTACGCAGGATGAAATTGAAGGTTATCAGAGGAGATAGCAATAACTTGGATCATCGAAAATGAAAATACTTTACCTTCGCAAGTGAGATTTCATTGTCATTGAATTGGAAGGAGATCTCCTGAGTAAACTTTTCTCTGGCAGCTTTTAGAACCTGGAAAGCTTACAGGAGTAGGAAACAAGTTGCAAGTATTAGTGACGTAGATAAGGGTGCAACGTTGAGATCATCAGACAGGAAAAACTTTGAATGGGCTGGCAGTGGCAAACATAAATTAGTATAAATAAATTGGCAAAGTGAGAATATAGGAAACGGCTAGTGTGAGTTTACTCACTGTCATGACCCATGAACTCGAACTCACTCATGAGCCCATGAGCCATGAGACGTGACAGGGAGGTGATGAGTAAAGGAAACCTGCTGATAAATATGGGAGCGAGGGGAATCAGAAGCAGAGCCAAGGACAAGGCTCCTCCTGCTCCTCCGGTACTTAATGCCTCTTCTTGTTGTTGCTATGTTCTTCTTGTCATCATAATCTGTTGCGGAAAATAGTAGAATGGAAATAATAACTCAACCCACAAAAAAGGAAAAATATGCAAGGAAATAAAAGAGCAAAGAATAGAGAATACCGGATATAACGTGGTTCGGCAATATGCCTACGTCCACGGGGCAACAACAACAAGAACCTCCACTAATGAAATTAGGGATACAAAGAGATGCACAACTTCAAGAACACTACTTGAAGGAAACTCTCTCTCTCACACTTGTTTTGCTACCAACACTACAACACTCAACACTCTCAACTTAGAGTGGGCACTCTTCACTCTCTACTTGGAGGAAGATGTTTCTCTTGGATGAGATTGATGGAATGAGCAAATGACCTCTCCTTATATAGGCCAAGGAGGAACCATCTAAATGCTTTCATTAATGCTTCACCCACCCACTTACTTCATTTTGGATCCCACTTACCTACAACCACCTACTACATTTTGGATCCCACTTACCTACAACCACTTACTTCATTAATGCTTCAAATAACATTTTGTAGATATATTTGAAATTTGGGCCTAGATATTTTACAATCTCCCCCTCTAGGCCAACTAGGTCAAAACGACGTGACTTCTACTTGAAGTCCACTCCAGCGGATTTGCTGCAATACTCCAACTTCTGTTGTGTAACAACTTTTGTCAACATATCTGAAGTGTTCTTGTTGGTGTGAATTTTCCTCAACTGGAAAAGCTTCTTTGATACTGCATCTCGAATCCAATGATAACGGAGATCAATGTGCTTCGTGCGAGGATGGTACACTGAATTTTTACTTAAATGAATAGCACTCTGACTATCACAATGTACCACATAACTTTCTTGCTTCACACCCAATTCTTGAATGAACCTCTGCAGCCAAATCATCTCCTTGCCTGCTTCATTTGCAGCAATATACTCAGCTTCAGTGGTGGATAAGGCAACACATTTTTGTAACTTAGACTGCCATGAAACAGCTCCCCCTGAAAAGGTGAATAAGTATCCAGAAGTGGATTTTCTAGCATCAAGGTCTCCTGCCAAGTCTGCATCCGTGAAACCTTCTAACATCGGTTTCGATCCACCAAAGCACAAGCACAACTTTGAAGTGCCTCTCAAATATCTGAGTATCCATTTGACTGATTCCCAATGCTCTCTGCCAGGGTTAGAGAGATACCTACTAACAACACCAACTGCATGTGCTATATCTGGTCGAGTACAAACCATAGCATACATAAGACTACCAACAGCTGATGAGTAGGGAATACCTGCCATCTTGTCCATATCCTCTTGTGTAGTTGGGCATAAACTTCTGCTTAACTTGAATTGATTACCTAGAGGTGAGTTCACTGGCTTAGCTTCTTTCATGTTGAACCTCTCAAGCACTCGTTCAACGTACCTTTCCTGTGACAACCATAGCTTCTTCGCCTTCCTGTCACGAGTGATCTCCATGCCCAAAATCTGCTTAGCTGGACCTAAGTCTTTCATATCAAATGATTTTGACAAATCTGACTTCAACTTGTGAATCATAGCAACATCGTGCCCCACAATCAACATATCATCAACATAGAGCAATAAAATGATGAAGTTACCTCCGGTGAACTGCTAGATATACACACATGGATCGGCATCTGTTCTCTTGTACCCATGACCCAACATGAATGAGTCAAACTTCTTGTACCATTGTCTCGGTGCCTGCTTTAGCCCGTACAAGCTTTTCTTCAACTTACAAACCATGTGTCCTTTTCTCTCAACTTCAAAACCTTCTGGTTGCTCCATGTAAATTTCCTCTTCCAAATCACCATGCAGAAATGCTGTCTTCACATCCAACTGCTCCACCTCAAGATCCATGCTAGCTGCCATGCCCAGAATAACTCGGATAGAAGCCATCTTAACCACTGGTGAGAATATCTCGTCGAAATCGACTCCTTCCTTCTGCCCAAAACCCTTGACAACCAAGCGAGCCTTGAACTTTGTCAACTGCTCATTCTCGTCCCTCTTCAACTTGAACACCCACTTATTTTTGAGTGCTTTTCTGCCTTTAGGAAGCTCCACCAACTCATAGGTGTCATTCTTCAATAAAGACTCCATCTCAGACTTCATTGCCAACATCCATTTGTCATTGTCTGCATGAGTCTTTGCCTCCTCAAAATTTTCAGGCTCTCCATCACCAGTCAACAGAATGTATCTGGAATGTGGGTCATCCCCATCACTGGTCGTGAGAATATACTGTGAAGAAGGATACTTAGTATTCGGCTTCGGCACTCTGTTTGATTTACGAACTGGTACTTGGGAAATCTCCGGTTGCTCCTCCTGGCTTGGCTCCCCCTGAATTTGATCGTCCTGATCATCGTCTTCAGGTTCAGACACTATCTCAGCACCTTCTGCTTCAGCCATGTCAGGAACGTCTTCATGTATAACCTCTTGAGCTCTGCCACTGGGTTCTTGTTGCAGCGGTGATGAATCATAGGTGAGTTGGCCTGTATTTTTAACTGTCTCCTTATCAAGATCTGCCACGGTCTGATCTTCAAAAAAGTGTACATTTCTGCTTCTGAATAGCTTGTTGGTCTTTGGATCCCACATGCGGTAGCCCATTTCTTCATTGGCGTACCCGAGAAAGATGCACGGTGTGCCTTTGTCATCTATCTTCAATCTTTTCTCGTCAGATACACGTGAAAATGCTTTGCACCCAAACACTTTCAAGTGTGAATATGAAACGCTTCTACCGGTCCATACGCATTCGGGAGTCTCAAAGTTCAATGGTACACTTGGTGATCGGTTGATAAGGTAACAAGCGGCTGACACTGCTTCGGCCCAAAAACGCTTTGATAGATTGGCTGTCTTCAGCATGCACCTGACCTTCTCCAGAATGGTGCGGTTCATCCTTTCAGCTACACCATTATGTTGTGGGGTGCCAGGAATTGTCTTTTCATGCCTAATGCCATACTTCGAACAGTAATCTCTGAACTCGTTCGAAGTGTACTCTCCTCCATTGTCGTTGCGGATACATTTGAGGGCTCTCTCAGTCTCCCTCTCCACCATGACATGAAATTGCTTGAAGGTTTGGAATACCTGACCTTTTGATTTCAACAAATATACCCAAACCTTTCGTGAAACATCATCAATAAAGGTAACAAAATATCTATTACCACCTAATGATTCAACTTCCATAGGGCCACAAACATCAGAATGTACTAGGTCTAATATTTTTTCTTTTCTTGTGAAGGTACCAGAAAAACTGACTTGATTTTGTTTGCCATATAAACAATAATCACAAGAGTCGAGTGAGGTACCTTTGGCAAAGGGAATGAGAGACTTCTTTGCCAAAACTTGCAATCCCTTCTCACTCATGTGGCCTAATCTTTTGTGCCATAGATTTGGATGAGAATCGTCCGCGACATTCAACTCTCCTTTGCAAACCTTCCCATATGTCTTGTAAAGGGTGCAGCACAACTTCCCTCTAGCGATGACTAGCGATCCCTTGGTAAGCCTCCACTTTTGATCTCCCCCATGATGATGGAACCCTTGTTTATCAAGCACACCGGTTGACATTAGATTGAGACGTAAACCAGGAACATGTCTCACATCTTTCAATAGCAGCTTATTGCCCAAATCAGTCTCGAACAAAACATCACCTATTCCTGATATCTTGGAATAGCTATCATTGCCCATCTTTACTTCCCCAAAGTCTCCGGCTTTGTATGTGGTGAAGAACTCCGAGTGCGCCGTGGCATGGAAAGATGCTCCAGAATCAACTACCCAAGAAATGTTTTTATCTTCATCAGCATGTAGGCAATCATTGTCAAGAGACAACAACTCACATGCTTGACTGGACACAGTAGCGGTAGCTGCAGTATTGGTTGTGTCCTCCTTCTTTTGGTAGGTTGAGCCATCTTTCCCATCCTTCTTGTTATTCTTTAGTTTGTTGCAATTCTTCATCATGTGGCCATAGAGATTGCAATTATGACACCTTCCATTGAATCGTGTCCTCGAACGGCTTGCACTTCTTCCACGATCTCGACTGGGACCTTTACTCTTGCTCCTTCCTCTATTCTCCGCCACAAAGACTTGGCTATTATCGGAACTAGAGGACTTCCTCCTAGTCTCTTCATTGAACATGTTGTCTTTAACATTATCCATAGATAACACACCATTGGGAGCAGAGTTACTTACAGTAATGACAAAGGTCTCCCAGCTGTCGGGCAAAGATCCAAGAAGCAATAACGCTTGAAGCTCATCCGCGATCTTCATGTCCATCGTGGCCAATTGATTGACAGTGCTTTGGAAGTTGTTGAGGTGCTCAGTCACCCTTACGCCCTCCTTATACTTCATGTTGACAAGCTCCTTAATGAGAAACGCTTTCTTCGATGCGGACTTTTGTTCGAACAATGACTCCAACTTCAACCAAAGAGCATGGGCGTTAGTTTCGTTGGACACATGGTGGAACACACTATCATCCACCCATTCACGAATATGGCCAATAGCCTTGCGATTCAACTTCTTCCATTCAGCATCTCCCATATTCTCAGGCTTGCCATCCTCTCCTTCTATGGGCTCATGCAGATCCTTGCAATAGAGAATGTCCTCCATTCTCGGCTTCCATGTAATCCAATTGGAGTGGTTGAGTCGAACCATGGTACTCCTTGAGCCTTCCATTCTAACTCTCAACGAACCTAGAGCTCTGATACCACTGTTGCGGAAAATAGTAGAATGGAAATAATAACTCAACCCACAAAAAAGGAAAAATATGCAAGGAAATAAAAGAGCAAAGAATAGAGAACACCGGATATAACGTGGTTCGGCAATATGCCTACGTCCACGGGGCAACAACAACAAGAACCTCCACTAATGAAATTAGGGATACAAAGAGATGCACAACTTCAAGAACACTACTTGAAGGAAACTCTCTCTCTCACACTTGTTTTGCTACCAACACTACAACACTCAACACTCTCAACTTAGAGTGGGCACTCTTCACTCTCTACTTGGAGGAAGATGTTTCTCTTGGATGAGATTGATGGAATGAGCAAATGACCTCTCCTTATATAGGCCAAGGAGGAACCATCTAAATGCTTTCATTAATGTTTCACCCACCCACTTACTTCATTTTGGATCCCACTTACCTACAACCACCTACTACATTTTGGATCCCACTTACCTACAACCACCTACTACATTTTGGATCCCACTTACCTACAACCACTTACTTCATTAATGCTTCAAATAACATTTTGTAGATATATTTGAAATTTGGGCCTAGATATTTTACATAATCAATCCAGCGATCATACCTATGACGGTAAAGAAGAAAGGGTATCAGGAGTTTACCTAGTACACCAACACCAACACCAATACCAACACAAATCCTTGTTTCCACCTACCTCTGTAACTAAATTTCCTAATCTAATACTACGAGTGATCTCGGATGCCATCAACTAACAACAAGATTAGATGCACACGGATATCAAGGTTAATATTACTATCTAGTAATAGTGTTGCTAATTTTACCTGAGTAGCCGGTGCGGATGATCATCACGGTGAACAATGGTGGCGCGGACGGCAGTTGAACTACTCGTCGGATTGATCATAATTTGAGGTACAAGGGGTGGATGTGTTGATCGGTTGATCCACACAGACGCACCATTGAAAGTAACTACACTTTGAATTGGGATTTGGGACCTCAATGTATATACTAGAAGGAATTAAAGGCCAGGCCTAGGAGGAAAGACTGAGGAGGAAGGCTTCAGCTTTAAGATGAAAGGTCCGGATAATGGTCAATTCCAAGTCTTATGATGAGAACAATGGCAACAATAATAACGGTAGCCAGCCAGCCAGATGACAATGATAGCGATGAACACAAGTTTACCAAGACTACACAACGAAGTCAATTCTCCATAACTTTGATTCTAGTAGCATTGTTGATCCTGATCTCCCTACGAATTAACTTTATAATTATTAAGTATACAAATAACAAACTGATTACGATGCGGATTCCACCATGCACAAATTTAATCAGCATCTTTACTTCTTCAGTTCTTAATTAATTAATTATTTATCCATTAATAATTGAAAGAAATAAGCTTATCTATTCAACTGCTTTCTGAAACTCCATTTGTCCCATTATACCCCTTTATTTTGAAATTCCATTTTCCCATTTTACCCCTATTTTAACGATTATTCCATTTTCCCATTATACCCCTTCAACACAAACCTAGGATATCCCAAGTCTTGACTTAGATGTCTTTTGGACTAATTTTTGTGACTAACTTCCATGAGGAGAGAAATTGATTCAAGCAAAGGAGCTATTTGATCTAATAATTGCTTCGCAAGTTGCTGATTAACCCCTATGAGTGTACAAAAGTTAATTCAAGTAGGAGAGTTGTTTGATCATTTACTTTGCGAGTTTCTAATTAAGCTCAAGAGTTGGTTCGAGAGAAAAAGCTATTCGATCTATCAGCTACTTTGTAAATTCCAAATTAATCTCATCTTATATAATAAGGCCACGGGCTCCTAATTAGCCCTCTCTGAAACCAAGATAAGAAATGAAGTATATTTCCTTAATTAACAAAGAATAAATTACTCCATTTCCTATCCAATCCTCTAAGGAGGATGTAGCATATCATTTTAATCATTTAAGCCAAGTAGTATAGCGTAACAAATCAAGTTTGAAAGTGAAAATTAAGATGAAATTGGCATTGTCAATACAATTATACTATTTTTATTTTAGTCATTCAAGCTATAAGTTAGTTACCATCTTAACTCACAGCACTTCGAAAAAAAAATTAATTATAATTATTTTTTTTCATAGTGAATTCAAAAAAGTAATTTACATTGTACGTAGTCAAAACTCAAAAGTACCATACAACTGTAATAATTAAACATTCTACTCTGTTTTCTGGACAAACTGAGCAAAATAAATGGCATTAGCTAGGTTTTAGCACCATTCTCTTGCTTTATTTTGATTGATAGGACACTTACAAAAGGCCACAATCTACACCCCCAAAACTAATGTCAGTTGTTATTTTTAAGTGAAAGATCTCTCTCAAAAGTCAAAACTCATCTTCCAACCAAAGGAATTGAAGAAATAAATATAATTAGAAAACAAAATGTCGTTGAGTAGAAATTTTAAGAATAATTTTGTACATTCAGCAGGATGGAAAATGGAAACAAACAACAGAAGAAAAAAAATCACAAAAGACAAAAAAATCAGCAAAAAATATTCAAGTACATTGGCCCTAAACTAAGTAAACTAGCCGGTGCTGCCAGAAAGATCTCCAGAAATTGCACTTCCATACGAAGCTGAACCAGTTTGAGACGCAGTACCGCGAGACTTCTGGATCTGTCGTACCCTGAAGGCATCTCTTGGGAGTGGGTGGCTCTGTACTGTAGTTTCATCATCCTCTTGTCCTGTCATTTGTAAGAACTTTGTTACTATGACCTTGTCAATAAACCAAATATAGCATTGAGTAACATACGCAGGTGCAGAAATATTAAGACAGCTTTATTTGCGCTCAGCATAACTCATCAAAAGTGGTACTCCTAAAATAAGACTTCAATTAGAGGTGTGTGATTCATGCCAAAGAACATTTTGTCCATGGCGGTACATCCACATCACCAGCTATATGTAAGATTGTCACATCTGAGAAACCAGGACATTGACACATCCATCCAGACTGACGAGCATGAAAATTTGATTTAAAAAGAATATTAGATACAACATAGGCCACAACGGCCAGTATTAATAAAGCAAAAGATATTAGTTTCTCAAACTGCGCGAATATGGCTGCCCAAGTTAGACTGCATCTAATGCATTTTGAATAAAAGCTATTTTATCATGTAAATGTCAGAAGACTCCAATTAGCATTTATCTTTGTTGACATATCTCTCAAGAGATGCAGGTTAATCTCAAGAGGCACCTCGCAGATTCATACAATATCTTTCTGAACTAGTACACTAGCATATATATCACCAAAACAAAGGAAACACGTACTCTCTATATGTTTCCTTTTGCCCCTGGCTAGCTTGAAAGTTGACCCACTTGGGATGGGAAAAGACTTGCTTGAAACTGAAAGCTCCCTCGTAGAAGGAGCGGATACAGATGGCAACTGCATTGAAGCAGTTCCAGACTTGCCAGGCGGTGGTGCTGGTATGTCATTTTGCAAACAAATTGATAACACAGCATCAACATCTGGTGTTGGACCTGAAAATTTCGATGATCAAAACTTCCGATTCAACAACAGCATATGGATCAGGCTAATAAAATATCAACAAATCTTCATTACAATTGACAAAAACCATCAGATTAATATAATACGACCAAATAAAATCACTTTGCAATTGAAAGATGGGAGGAAGAAGATCATAATTTTAACAACGCAAGATCAATGTCACCTAAACTCATACGCTAGTTTCAATTAGCCGCCTTAAAGAAAAATTTAGAGAGATACCATCTTAGATTTTCAAATTCCATAAATTGTCCATAGAGTTAGCACCTTAAAAAATTCTGTCAAATAAGCCATTTGGTGTGGGGAGGAGGGGCTCAATGTTAGGTGAGAGCGGCTATAGCAGAGGTTCCACAAGGGTGAATGGGGATGTGAAGCTGAGCGGTTGTTATTAACTTTTTTTTTTAAAGAACTTCTTTTATTTATATGTTTTACTTTTTATTATTTAAAATTAGGCATGTGCTGTTTTGAAAAATTGGCATGACATCTCTTAAATTTTTCTTCAAGGCGACAAATTGAATCTAGTGTATAAGTCCAGGTGATATTTAGGAGGAATTCCCTTATAAAGAATATCAAGATGAGTTGCCTGACCTCCTCCCATTTTATAGTCCTCGAATACGAATTCCTTAAGCTATAGTATCTAACATTCTCAGATTTATAAAAACACAAATTGATCGTGCGTATTTCCTAAACATTTTTCACAAGGCCAAATCATTCATTTGTGAATTGTCAGTCCCATATCTTTATAAAGGTTTAAAACGCTACACTTGCGTTTATAACCAATTCACTAGGAATGACATTTCAGTTCAATTTTTAATGATCCATTCATTAGAATATGGCGCTGCCGCACTAGACAGACAGACTACAAACATTGTAAAACTGGAACTGAATCAAATTGCATTTAACTGAAAAGAACTTCAATATTTACCCTCAACAACTGGCAAATGTGCTAAGAAGGCTACCAGAGCAGGTGGAGTTTCTTTTAATATATCATCAAATGCATTCATTGTTTGACCATCAGCTGTTGCAATCAGGGGCTTTGACAAGGATTTAGAAGCAGCAGGAAGTCCAGCTCCTGTTGTGGCTTGAAAATTTCCAGCCCCTAGAGTAATCAAGAAAATTAAGAACAGAAAAAAAAAAACCAGATAATGTTCATCAGCCACTATGCATAAGCAATATATATCCATTAAGTTAGATGTTTTTTTTCCTAATTTAGGCTTCCAGTAGGCAAGGCATTCAAAAGCTCGCAATCCCATTGGCATTCCATTTAACATGGTGTTTGGTATGTAGCTTAATCCATGCCTTTTAACTTCTGATTGACTTAAGACATGCACTAAGTTTTCTGTTTCCCCTACAGAAGATAAAGCAGTGCGAAATTAATCAGATTGAATGGCATAGACTTGAAAGGTAGAAGACCCGCCCACTTTCGATCTGTCTCTTGTTTACATATTCAAGTTTCTTAAATTCAAAACTCGAGGCCACTTTCTTTCACCAAACCAGTTTCTGGTCTTGTGAACTTTACTGTCATTTTATCCATCACAAGAAATTAATCAGGGTCCCAAAAGAACTAGGCTTCGCCAAATATCAATGGAAATTTCTAGAATACAGATGACATCAAACCATACTGATCAAACATACAAAAGATGTAACATTCATATATGGACTACCTACCAGGTTTTTGCCTTGGATCATAGATAACCATTCGATTAGTATCTTGATAAACTACTTTTGTAGACGTGGCAAACTTGCTTATCCGGCCCAAGGAACAATCATCTACATAAAATTGTCAGAAATTACTAAGTAATAACCAAATATACCAATAAATCAGTTATATGACAACAGTACCTGCAAACCCAGGTCCATTCAGCATTGTTGACTTCTCTGATTTCTTATTGATACTTTTAGAAAGCCACTGAAATAACAAGAGTAAAGTACTATTCAGCACAGCAGCCACACAAGGCCCACAACCAATCCTTGATCAGTCAGCCCTCTCATAATCACACCTCAATCTAAATCTTCCAATTTGGAGAAAGAGGCTGCAGGATTTTGCTAATGCTATACATCACATGCGTAATGAAAGACGGAACCAAAGTGGTTTTGCTGTATAAGGTATTGAATTTCTGGTGTTTTTCAATTGAGTAAAGGTTTTACAATAGTGGCAGATTTATTTAAGTCCTAGGAAAGTCCTAACTAGGTAAGATACAAATAAGGTCCTAACTAGGTAAGACACAAACTAAGTATTAAGGAGGAGATTGATCTGCAATCTCCTCTGATTCTACAGGATCTGTAACAGGATCCTTAAACACGCCCCCGCAAGAAGGTGGAGCCATCTGCGACACCAATCTTGTCATGTAGAAGCTGAAAGCGGGGTCTTGATAAGGGCTTGGTGAGGGCATCAGCAAGCTGATCATCAGTGGCCACATGGGAGACAGTGAGAAGGCCACGGGAGACATGGCCACGGACAAACTGGAAATCAATGTCCACGTGCATCATGCGAGAGTGAAGGGCTAGATTGGCACAGTAGAAGGTGGTGCCAATGTTGTCACATGAGATATTGGGGCATGTCGAGATGGAGAGGCCCAGTTCTTTGAGAAGGGACTGCACCCAAGTGAGTTCTACTGCAGTTGCTGCAACTGCGCGATATTCAGCCTTTGTAGAGGATCTGGAGACAGACTTTTGTTTCCGAGAGCTCCAGGAAATTAGGTTCCCACCCAGGTAGATTAGGTAAGCAGTGGTGGACTTGCGGTCATCACGATCAACAGCCCAATCTGCATCAGAGAAGGCAGCTAATGTGTTAAAGGCATGAGTGACAGCACGAAGTTCATGCGTGGACTTCCTGTGGAGGTGAAGCCCAAAGAGGATGGTGCCCCTGAGGTATCGTAGGACCCGTTTGAGGGCTTGCCAGTGGAGGTCTGTAGGGGCATGCATAAACTGGAAGAGCTTGTTGACTGCATAGGAAATGTCAGGTCGAGTGAGGCTGAGATATTGAAGGCTGACAATGATGCGGCGAAAACGGGTAGGGCCGGCCGGGGGAGAGCCATCCTGGAGGACCAATGTAGGGCTCACGACCAGGGGGGTAGTGACAGGACCCGTCCCAACTGGACGTCAAAAACCGTGCCCGGTCCTGCTCCCGTCTGACAAGTCAACTAAAGGTCCGAAACTCCCTTTCAGTGCTTGCCAGACAAGGGATGTTCGCGCGGATTTCTGCTGCTGTCACTGCCTCACGATCAATCCCGAGCGTCGTACTACGTCCTGGAGGGTCACAAAACAGAAAAGGTGTGAGTGGACAAAAATGACCTCTTATAAAAACATTTATCAAAATACAATCTTACCCTCCAGTTTTCACAAACTTGCATGCATATCGTAAAACATGAGTGACCGATAAAATCAAAACATTTTTTCCCATGGTCCATCAGACTCATGTTCACCAAATCAGTTCATGTTATAAAACATCAAATCCCAGCTCTCAGGTCAAGCCATATGAAAACATAATCACTGGCCACAAAGACCAAAAACCCGTACTCAATACCAGTACATCATCACAATCAATACCAATCAGCACTAATCACCAGTGCACAAGAAATATATCAATTCAATCAATCCGCACTACTCACAAGTGCATAAAATATCACAAATCACATCTGCACTACTCACAAGTGCAAAATCAATCAAACTGCACTACTCACAAGTACTGCACTACGCGTAGGCCAATATCCAGTCACTCTCTCGGGAATAAACACCTCTGGGCTCAACCCCCTCGGGCTCAGTCACCTCTGGGCGAACACATCCCCAGGATCAGACACCTCCGAGTGGTACATCCAGGCTCAGTATCATCCGAGAAGCTGACTACCATAGGATCAACTCCCGATCCTACAATCACATCCCCCAAGCTCCGGTCGTCTGGGTAATCCCCCCAAGCACCGACCGTCTGGGAATATCACAATCACAATGAACACCATCCCGGGAATTACATCCCAAAACATTTCAATCAAATCTTGACTTCATACCAAGTCAAGGTCATTCTCAACTGGGTCTCAAGCCCAAAATACCTTTTACACATAAACCGTTAAAATCACATTTAAATCAATAGAATAATCCGGAAATCATCATTGACTCACCAACCAAGTCAAAACATCATTTTAGAAATCATTTAGACTCCAGGCCTAGCCCAAAACATCATTTGTACGTACCTCGTAAAACGTGCCCGAAAGACTGATTAAAATAATCATAAAATCACAAAAATCATTAATTTCATCATATTCACAAGTGACTCCAAAACCGAGTCAAAATCACTATTCACTTGGGTTATCATGCCCAACATATCATTATCACGCAAATCCATGCGTTGCAACCTCCGTTGCCATTTTCACATAAATCCACGAAATTGACCCTCGACTCATTCCTGAGTCACCACATCATCTTTCAATCCATGACTCAATAATCCGAGTCCAAACATTATTTTCAATCAATTTCAATCCCGGACTCATAAACCAAGTCCAAACATTATTTTTACCAAATTTCGTAATTTCTCGAAAATCGCCCAAAATACTAATATAATAATCATAAAACCGAGAAATTACCGGATTGAAACACAAATCATGCCCAAGCATATAAAATCATATAATAAGGCATTTAAATCATATATGCATTGTAACGACCCGAACCGAAAATAATAATATTTTAATGTAAAAAGACTGTTTTACCCTTGGGGGGAAACTTTGACTTTTTCTCGGGAAATAATTCGGACTTTGACCCATGACTATGACGTAGATCGGGACGTCACGAATCCGTAGACAGGCGGCACGCCGAAATCGGAGTTCGTATGAAGAAGTTATGGTCAAGGAAGCGTTTTAGCGGAACTTACGAACCGAGAACAACGGAATAAAATATTAATTAATTACGGGAATCCGTGCCAAATTAATATTTAAATCGAACCGATGGATTGGTGACAAGTGTCACCCATCCAAAGCCTTACTATTCCAATAAAGCACCTAATACTATTTAATCCATTTTAATATTCATTATTTTTCCCTCCAATTAACCCTAGCCTTTGGATCCGCTGCTCAAATGCATCTTGGCCCTTCATTTTGTCTGATTTTTCTGATTCATGCACGTTCTCACCTCTCTGTTTTCTGCTTTGCTTACAAACACACACAAACACATCCATTCCCCCTTCACAAACCCGTGCATTCTTCCCCTTTTCTCTCAAACCAGGCGATCGAACCAGCCCCTCTCACACCACCACCCGATCACCAGCAGCACCACCATCATCTACTCATCATCCCCGAGCATCACCGGCAGCCACCACCCCACTTCCCAGCCCTGAAAATCCCGTCCAAAACACGACCCGAAAACCTCAAGGAAACCGGTCCAGGAAGCAAACCTCCATAACCACCTCACCTCGACGCGGGAGGAGCTCCAGTCTGCACCGTGGGGATCCTAGGAGCCTAACTGGACGACGGAGAGGGCCACGGCGGCGTGACGGCGGCGGTAAGACCCAAAACCCGATAAGCCCGTTTTCCTTCCCTGTTCGACCCGATCGTGTTTAATGCTTAGAAATGGATTGTTAGGTGATAGACATGTCCTAGGGTGAGTGACGAGTCGTTTGGGACCGGGTTGGACGACGGAGACGCCGTGGATCACCGGAGACGACAACCGGACCGTGACCGTGAGTTTCAGAGATATTCTGGTGAGTTTTCTTCCACTTTCTTCTTGTTTTGAGGTTGTAGAACCATAGGACAGACCTAGACGATCCCATAGGGATCAACCCCGTCGAAAATGGTGGCCGGAATCGTGTGGTGGAATCGGGTCAAACCGTGGGTCGACGGCGACCCGGTTCCAGTCAAACGGGTCGACCCGGTACTGTAGCATGATGACGTCATCATGCTGACGTCACTTCTGATGTCATGATGACGTCATCCTGTCAGATGTTGTCAGACCAGGGACCAATCAGAACGTGCCACGTGTCACCTGACAAGTGTCAGTGATGACGTCATGCTGACGTCACATGACGTCACTGCTGACGTCAGCGGTACTGTAGCAGCGTTGACCCACGCGTTGACCAGGCGCGTGGGGGCGCGTGTGAACAGTAATTTTGGTGGAGCCGGTACCATTTTCAAGGTTTCGACGATACGGATCCAATGGAGGTGGTTTCGTGTCGATCGGAGATCGTTATGTTAGTCAAAATGGGGTTTGAAGCACCGGGACTAGTGCCCGGGACGCGTTTTTGAGGCGGATCTGTTCTAGGGTCTTGGTATTGATATTGTAGGGTCCTTAAGTAACCCTCAGGAATAATAATACAGGTTTATAGAGATCGTTGAGCAGCAAGGACCGAGTGTGAGTGGGCTGTTTGATTTATAAAAGGCTTGCATGCATAAACTGTTTTACTATTTCCACTGATGAGTCTTATGAACTGTTTATATATGTTATTACAATGTTTTGGGCATGAGACCCGTCTGGATTATATGTGGATTTTGTTTGGGATGTCCGGGGGACATAGGGTAAACTATACTGTTATTGTACTGTACTTTCCTACCTGTGTATACTGTCTCCTCCAGGGAGGGTCGTTGGCCTGGGTGGACCCTGGAGTAGTCACGGGGCTCTGACTGAGTGGAGTTGACCCCCGTTGGGCTGCTTACTCTCAGGAAGGCATGTTCATATACCTCGGGCAGTGACCGGGATACCGGGAGCTGATGTACCTAGAGAGTCTCGGGTGTGAGACCCTGAGTGGCAACGCGTAGCCTTAGAACCGTGACATCATTTGGGTTGGGTTTTTACAGTGCACTGATATGTTAGTTTCACCTTACGATTATTATTGTGGTTCATTGGTTTATAATATTATGTTTTCACTGCATGCAAGATTTGGAAAACGGAGGGGTAAAACCTTATGATTATTTTATTATTAAATTGATTTCTAAACTGTTATTTTTGGCCCACTCACCCTTGTTTTACTGACCCCTCCAGACCCTGACACGGCAATAGAGGAGGAGGATCCGGAGGAGGAGGCAGAGGTTTAGTTTGCCTAGCTGTGCACCTGTACACCCACGTGTGGGTAGGTTGAGCACCGAATAAATGTACTCTGACTAGTGTGCTCACATGTTGTATTTTATTTTCCCTTGTCTGACAGTATCACTTTAAACACTGTGTTTGTACATTATCTATCTATGTGAGTCTTCGGTTTTTATTTAAGGGTAATTTTGGTATGTTTAGAGTCATTGTCAGACGGGAGCGGGTCACGTCCCCGGGTGGTCCCAGTGGGATTGGGACGGGTCCTGTCATGCATGCATCACTGTTAGAAAACAAAGTCCACTCACACACACCGTCCAAAACGGTCCGTTTCCGAGCTGCACGTTTTTCCGTAAAATCTGGAAATCACAACTCCTGTCCAAAATCATTATAGAGGGTTACTAACATCTCAAAATACAACATATAATTTTCTCCAATTTTTCCGGGATTTAAATACGTATTTTTAACATAATACAAAACTTCGGATACGCGGAACATTATCGAATCAATATCCGATTTCCCCGAAATCAACGTCAAAATGTTCGTTACAATGAGAGGATCAAAAGTCATGTTGACCTCACCTTGAAACTAGGCCGGACGCGCCCCCACGCGCCGCCGTGAGTGGCTGCGCGTGAAATCCACGCGCCTGCTACAGTACCCTCGTCCTCACCCGTTTGTCTGTAAAACGGGCCATTTAACCCGCGAGGCGACCCGGTTAATTTCCTACCAATTCGACGTTGTTTCCATCAATTGAACATTCAGTCGGTTTCGAATTAAGTGCAATTAAAGATCTGTGGACTCAATTACGAACAACATTACCTATAACCCCACGATCACAGATGATCAATCGAAGGTCCTCCGGCCATTGTTCAACATTCCAAAACCTTCACCGTCACACGATTTCCCCAAATTGATTAATCCAGCAGCATCAAGGGACTCAGGTAAGCATTTTCCCCAACTCAATTGCATCCAATCACAGCTCAAACTCCACGACTCAAGCTCGAACTCTCTGCGACTACAGTGCTTCTGTTCTACCTCAATTGGACCTCAATTGCCTTCGTTCTTTCGATGAAACAGGTCGTGGTAATCCCAGAAGACTAGAAATGAACTCAATTTCGATCAACACGGCTCCAAACTTCCAATTCGAATTTCCCCCCTATTTTCAAGATTTTTCGATTCGAAATTAACCCAGGGGCCTCACTGTCACTCGAGTCTCTCTCTCAATTCGACTTCCTCAGTCTCCCAATTGCACAATGAGACCGAAACAATAGGTTATCAGCTGTTAATGGACAATCATTAAGACAACCCACAATTTAGGGAATTTGTGTCTAAAGTGGTATAATTGTGTTTCCCATGATTCCCGTTTCAATGTTAGCAGCTGGGGTAGGGAAGATGACAAAGTGACAAATGTCACAATCTGGTAGCAAGAATCAATGGTAAAAGACCATTTTGCCCTCCGTTCGACAAATTACCATTTTACCCCTAGACATCCGTGACCCGTAACTTGGTCACCCGAACTCCGTTTTCGACGTGCCGCCTGTCGTTGGATTCGTATCGACGAGACCTAGGTAATGGTCCTTGGCCCTCGTCCATCGGACCTCCCGATCAAAAAGTCAACATTTGGCCCCTAATATGCCAAATTACCAAAATACCCCTCAACTTCCGAACATCATAACTTTCTCTACGAATGTCGGAATCGAACGTGCCACCTGTCTATGAACTCGTGACGTCCCGAACTACGTCACAGTCATCGGTCAAAGTCCATTTGACCGCCCGAACTAAAAGTTAACATTTTGCCCACGCTAGGGGCAAAACGGTCATTTTGCACGTTTCGTCCGATTTCAATCAACTAATCCCCGATTAGTCATTCTAAATCATGATTAATTAATATTCAATCCCGATATTCGGGACGGGTCATTACAGGTAGAGACTGGTTTGGCACCCTCCATACCCGCCATGTGAAGAAGATCATTGATGTAGCGGTGTTGGGATAGGAAAAGACCCGTGGGGGTGGTGCTGACTTCCATGCCAAGGAAGTAATGAAGAGGTTCTAGATCCTTGACTGAGAACCGTGCAACTAAGGTGTGGATGAATGAGTTGAGAAGTGGAGGAGCATTACTCGTTAGGATGAGGTCGTCCACATAGGCCAGAAAGTAAAGAACATGGGGTCCCTGCTTAAGAACAAAGAGAGATGCATCCGAGTGAATAGTAAAAAACCCTTGTTGAAGGAGGAAACGATGGAGTTCCTGGTACCAGGCCCGTGGGGCCTGTTTGAGACCATAGAGGGCCTTTTTGAGCTTGGACACATGTGTGGGAGTGTGAGGGTCGACAAACCCCTTGGGTTGTTCCATCTAGACATCTTCATTTAGGTCGCCATGTAAGAAAGCATTGTTTACATCCAACTGCTGGATGGGCCAGCCATGAGTCACAGCAAGATGGAGCACGATTCGGATGGTAGTGGGCTTGACTACATGGATGTAGGTCTTTGTGAAATCAATTCCTGGGCGCTGGTGGTAGCCCTTGGCAACTAGCCGGGCTTTGTAGCGATTAACAGTGCCATCCGGGTTCCTTTTGATCCTGAATACCCATTTGTTGCCAACAAGATTCTGGTGTGGGTGGGGAGGTACCAACTCCCAAGTACCATTTTGGATTAGGGCATTGAATTCAGCGGACATGGCTGTTCGCCAAAGGGGGTCCTTGATGGCCTGGGATACACGGGTGGGCTCGGCCAAGGTGTGGAGGGCAGGGGTGGTTGCGGCGAGGGCATAGGTGGGTACAGGGGGAATAGCTCCTGTTTTGGTGCGGGTGAGCATGGGGTGAGTGTTTGGTGGTGGGGGCGGTCGTGGTGGAGGGGATGGGATGGAGGGAGGGGGGGTTAGGAGGGGAGGTGAGGCGAGGTTGTCGCCTGGTATAGGTGCGGAGTGGGGGTGCAGAGGGTGGATGGCTAGGGCTGATGGCAGAGGGAACGGTGGGGGCAACAGAGGAGGAAACAGGGAGGTTGCTGATGGCGATTTGGTGTTGGGGCAGTGTGTCGGTGGGGTCTAGGAATGCTGCAAGCGCGGGTGGTGGTGCTGGTGTGGTGGCGGGGGATGAGGAAAGAGTAGTCACGGGAGGGAGAGTGGACAACCACTGGTCAAAGTGATCCGAAGTGGCTTGAGGGGCAGTAGAGTGAGGAGGAATACCCGGGAAGAAAGACTCATCATACTGGACATGCCTAGACACATAAAGACGACCAGAAGAGGGGTCAAAACAGATGTAGGTACTCTGGTTGAGGGAGTAGCCGAGGAAGATACATGGGGTGGATTTTGGCTGCATTTTGTTGGTGGTGTAGGGACGCAGCCAGGGAAAGCAAAGGCAGCCAAAAACCTTTAGACAGGTGTAATTTGGGAGCTGGTGAAAGAGTGCAGAGTAAGGAGTAGAGTTCTGGAGAGTGGGGGTGGGTAGGCGATTGATGAGATAGACAACAGCCTTAAAGGCATACGGACAGTAGGGGAGAGGGAGATTAGCTTGATGGAGAAGAGTGAGACCCGTGTCCACCACATGGCGGTGACGCCGTTCTGCCACCCCATTATGTTAGGGTGTGTGTGTGTGGTGGGGGGGGGGGGGTGGGTGGTGAGAAGATGGTGAATACCATGGTTGGTAAGGAAGGCTTTGAGTTTGATAAACTCCCCACCGCCATCAGTCTAGAGAGTGGCAATGGAGGTTTGGAAATAATTTTCAACCAATTTTTTGAAATAAAGGAATGTGGGAAAAACATCAGATTTCTTTTTGAGTGGGTATATGTAACACCCCGGAAATTCACAGATTGTAATATTGTAATTTAATGTATGAATTGACGATTTTACCCCTGTGGATTATGGCCAATTGTTGACTTTTTGGTTTATGGGTCAAATGGACTTTGACCAGTGACCGTGACGTAGTTCGGGACGTCACGAGTTCATAGACAGGTGGCACGTCCAATTCGGACGATCAGGGAAAAAGTTATGACTATCGGAAGTTCAGGGGCATTACCGTAATTTGGACGAGTTAGGGGAAAAAGTTGACTTTTTGTTGTACCGGGATTTTTCGCACGACCCGAAGACCGTTAGATTCGTCTCGATGCCCTGAGTACAACGACAGGCGGCACGCGTGAAACGGACATCGGATGACCGAGTTACGGGTCACGGAAGTTGGAGGGCATTTTGGTAATTTCTGCCCTGAGGGCATTTTGGTCTTTTTGCACGGTTACTGTAGTAGCAACCGTGAAAAACAGGGGACACGACCATGCCGTGGTGTTTGTGGGCATGCAAATAGTTTAAACCTTAGTGGACTGGTTTGTGAGAATTGTTTATGTAGTTTAAGGTAATGGGAGTGAAATTTGAGGCTGTGCAGGCCACGGGAAGAATTAAAAACTTTGGTTGAGCTCTGTGTGCGGGAGGCAGTGTCCAGTGCGTCTGTGAGTGTCTCCCACGGGTGTTGGACCCCTTGATCGATTAACCGCGCAAGGGGAGTGAGTGACGGGTTCATTGGAGTCTGTTTGAGACTGAGGAACTGGGAGAGACTGAAGAAAAACCGTGAAGAACCGTTTCGGGTTTTTGAGGGGAAATTTTCCGAATTCAATCTCTACGGGTTTTGGGGTCGATCTAAACACTGGGGAAGCTTTCTGGGAGTAGCAGGGACCTAACCGTGCAAGATTCGAAGAGTGTGGTCGAGGAATTGCCCAGGAACCCAAGTTCAAGTTCTGAGAAAAACAGATTTGGAGGGAAAATCCGAGTTCAATTTCCACGGCCTTTTGGACGAAACCAATCACTGAGTGAGCTTTCTGGAAACATTTGGAACCTGTCCATATCGAAATCGACGACAACCAGCCACGGAGGAGCTGGGACGGTGGCCGCCGTGTGCAGAGGAAATCGCAGCGTTTGGACGGCTACTTTCAGGTGATGTTTCGTTCAATTGATGGTTCTATTTTGTTAGTCTAGGTCCTAGTATGCTTCTGTATAAATTAATTGGACAATGTTGATTGTTTGGAGGTGTTCTGAGGTTGGACCCGTGTAGCTATTCGGGTTTGGATAGGATGGTTGAAGGCTTGTCGAGTTGATTAGTGGACTGAGAAATGTAATTAAATGACTTTAGAACATGTTAGAATCAAGAAGGAAAGAAATTAAGTAGAAATAGACGGCTAATTAATCGGGTCACCCCGCGGGTCGCAGACCCAGATTACAGTAAATCGGGCAAGGACGGTGACACTGTAGCAGTGACACTGTAGCAGCGCGTGACTTTCACGCGCAGCCACTTTGGGCGGCGCGTGAGGGCGCGTTGAGCACTATCTCGGATCACGGTCAACATGACTTTTAATCCTTTCATCATTTTGGACATTTTCTGTGAAATGACTATGTTGATCTGAGATAGTGAGGAAGGTCAGTTTAGGGCCGGATGTCTCGGGAAGCGTGTTGGCCGGCTTTCCCGAACCGGTTTCTGTTTCGGACTTTTTGAGGGTATTCTAAGGACCTTTAATGACACTTGTGTGTGATTGGAAATGACAGGGAACTTACGGAGACAAGTTCGTACGCGCGTTATTCGCAGCGGGAACGTACTGTGAGTGGGCCCGTTTTTCGTAACTCTTGCATGCATAACCGTTTTCATTTCCGTATATCTAAATGTGTGCGTGATTCATTAATGGATTTTGATTATCTCGATTTACGGCTGTGACACGTTTTACGGTGTTGGGCTGAGGCCCGTTTTACGGAAAATGAATACTGTTTTATATTGTATATATCTAGTTACATATACTTGTGGATACGATGACTATCTTGGGTACTGCACTGTATAATCCACCGTATGATACTGTCTCCTCCGGATGTGGTACCCCGGAGCGGTCACGGTGCATTGCCTGCGAGGGGTCATGCTACGGAGGTGCCGGACCGTAGGATGACTCAGGAGCAAAATTGCTATTATTGGACGTCTGGGACGTCGAGCGTCTGGGACGCTAGGCATCTGGGATGCCATAACCGAACTGGGTTCGGAGATTGGACTCGGGATTTGAGACCCCGGGTGGCACGCGTAGCCTTGGAACTGTGACCATTATTGGACGTCAGGGACGTCGGACATCTGGGATGTCAATATCGGTTGTGTATGGTGCATTAGCTGGGTCTATATTACATTTCTGACTTAATATGATACTTGTGATATATTACATGTGTTTATGGCTTTTAAATACTGATGCATGCATGTTTGGAAAACGAAGGGGTAAATTATATTTTACTTATTATACTGTTTTTTTTTATAAACCTGAGTTTCGGCCCACTCACCCTTCATGTTTTGGTAACCCCTCCAGGTCGTGTTGCTGAGGTTGGTGAGGACCCCGAGGCTGAGGCATAGATTGTGCACCGCGCACTTGATCCCCTGTCGGGTCGGATCACCCGCAGGATTTTCCCTTCTAGTGTCGTGCTCGGATTGTATTTTAAATTGTATCCCTTGTCTGACATCTGTTAAATTTGGACTATGTATGACTTGTTAATTCGGACATTTATGCATTTAAGTTTTTAAGGCTAAAATCGGGATTTTCGGTTCGGGTGTCAGACGAGAGCAGGGCACGTCCCCTTGTGGTCCCCGGGGGATCGGGGCGGGTCCCTGTCAGCTTGGTATCAGAGCACTAGGTTGTGGTCAGCATGTTAGACTAGCGGTTAATATTAGGTACTTTTCGAGTCTAAGAATTGCGTTAACTAATCTATGCCTCTTAACAGTTGGTTATGCCTCCGTGGAGAGCCTCTTCAGCACGGACCGCCGAGGAAATTGAGAGAGAGATGGAATGTGCCAGTATTGAGCAGGCTCAACGGTTGGGAGCCACACCTTTCAATGGGGGATCTGACCCCGAGGATGCCTACGAGTGGATTGATAAATGGAAAAGAATCTTTACTGTGATGCATTGCCCACCCGGCGAGCGGGTGACTTTGGCGGCTTTCTTACTGGAAGGCGGAGCTTACCGATGGTGGCAGGGTCTGGAGATGTCGGGGTGGTCAGTTCGTACCACCACATGGGAGGTCTTTCGTGCTCGGTTCCTAGATCAGTACTATCCGCGATCTTTCCGCGCAGCACGAGAGGCGGAGTTCCTGCGACTGGAGCAGGGGGACATGTCTGTGGCAGACTATGAGCAGGCTTTCGGGAAGCTTTCCCGTTTTGCAGCAGCTTTTGTGAGTACTGAGGAGGACAGATGTCAGAGGTTTGAGTTGGGGCTTCGAGGAGAGATACGGGCAGGTGTGACGGCTGCCACTTATGCAACTCTAAGGGACATGGTCGACGCTGCAGTTCGTGTCGAGGCCAGTCTGGCGGCACACCAGGCGCGACAATCATCAGGCGAGGGGCGGCGCCGGGATCGTCCCCATCCGGGACCAACTGGCCGGAAGATCTCTAAGGGGGGAAGTTATCGAGGAGCACCCACATCGTTGCGGGGTCGTGGCTAGTCAGGTCGATCAGGGGGCTCTCATAGGGGCGGATCGAGATCCAGTGCTGGGCAGCATCAGTCTTGGAGTGGTGCATCAGGAGGGTCTTGGGATGGACCAAGGACAGTTAATTGTTTTGCTTGCGGAGGAGCGGGCCACTATGCCCGAGATTGCCCGTCGTTGTCGAGGAACAACGATACTGGAGGTGCTAGTGTTGCACAGAGTTCGGCTTCCAACACTGCCGGAGGCCGAGGACAGGGTGCTGGACGTGGCGCATGTGGGCGCGGGCAGACTGCGGGGCCCAGTGCTCGTGTTTTTGCAGTGACTCAGCAGCAGGCGAGGTCAGCCCCGGATGTGATTACAGGTACACTTCATATCTCGAACCTTATTGTGCGAGTATTGTTGGATGCGGGGGCTACACATTCTTTTATTTCGAGGCGTTGTGCCGGTATGTTAGATTGTGAGGTTTCAGCCTTAGATAGTGAGATGGGTGTTGGCACACCTATGGGTGTCGTATACTTGGTGAATCAGGTGATTCAGATGTGCCCGGTGAGAATTGAGGAGGTGGATCTGCCAGCAGACTTGATTATTATGGACATCCATGACTTCGACGTGATTCTCGGGATGGATTGGTTAGCGGAGCATGGGTCGCTTATTGATTGCTGTAGTCGGCAAGTGTTTCTGCGGAGTCCGGGTTTACCGGAAGTTACCTTTCAGGGGGAGCGTGATGGTTCACTGCTTGAAGTGATTTCTTCACTTGCTGCTACTAAACTTCTACGGAAGGGATGCCAGGGCTATTTGGCACACGTTGTGTTGGAGCGAGTTGATACTCCGAGTATCGAGGAGATACCTGTGGTGCGGGAGTTTCCGGATGTGTTCCCGGAAGATCTACCTGGATTACCACCACCGCGGGAGATTGAGTTTACCATTGAACTACTCCCCGGTACCCGACCTATATCTCAGGCACCGTACCGGATGGCGCCGGCAGAATTACGGGAACTCAAAACACAGTTACAGGAGTTGGTCGAGTTGAGATTCATCCGACCGAGTACTTCACCGTGGGGAGCACCGGTGTTGTTTGTGAGGAAGAAGGAGGGGAGCCTCCGATTGTGTGTGGATTACCGACAGCTGAACAAGGTGACGCTGAGGAACCAGTATCCTCTACCCAGGATCGATGACTTATTCGACCAGTTGCGGGGAGCACAGTGCTTCTCGAAGATTGATCTGCGATCTGGGTATCATCAGCTGAGGATTGCGGAGGGGGATATTTCGAAGACGACATTTCGAACTCGTTACGGACACTATGAGTTTCTGGTGATGCCTTTTGGGTTGACGAATGCTCCAGCAGCATTCATGGATCTGATGAATAGAGTTTTCCGACCTTACCTGGACAAGTTTGTGATTGTGTTCATCGATGACATCTTGGTGTACTCGGGAAGTGCCCGAGCACATGAGGAACACCTACGGTTGGTGTTAGGGAAGCTGAGACATGAACGGTTGTACGCCAAATTGAGTAAGTGTCAGTTTTGGCTGAGCAGCATTGGTTTTCTGGGACATGTGATTTCGACTGATGGGATCAGCGTGGATCCCCAGAAAATGGAAGCGGTGACCAACTGGGCCAGACCGACGACAGTGACAGAGGTGCGGAGTTTTGTCAGATTGGCAGGCTACTACCGGAGATTTGTGGAAGGTTTCTCCAAGATTGCTGCACCGTTGACTCGTTTGACCAGGAAGGGAGTGAAGTTCATCTGGGACGAGCAGTGTGAGCAGAGTTTTCAGGAATTGAAGCATCGTTTGACCACTGCTCCTATCCTTGCATTGCCCGACAACAGTGGAGAGTTTGTAGTTTTTAGTGATGCCTCACTACAAGGTTTGGGATGCGTATTAATGCAGAATGGTAAGGTGATCGCTTACGCATCACGACAGCTAAAAACTCATGAGTTGAATTACCCTACCCATGATCTGGAGTTGGCGGCGGTAGTTCATGCTTTGAAGATCTGGAGACATTACCTTTTCGGTGCAACGTGCAGGATATACACCGACCACCAAAGCCTGAAGTATTTATTTACCCAGAAGGAACTCAACTTGAGGCAACGGAGATGGTTGGAGTTGATTAAGGATTACGACTGTACGATCGAGTACCATCCGGGTAAGGCTAATGTGGTGGCAGATGCACTCAGCAGGAAATCAGCGGGATCCATTGCACACCTGAGGATGGTGTATCTTCCTTTACTGGTGGAACTCCGGAAGGCTGGGGTTATTCTAGATACGGATGAGCATGGAGCTTTATTGGCCAGTTTCCACGTACGGCCAGTGTTGGTTGATCAGATCATTGAGGCGCAACTTCAGGACCCGATATTGTGCATCTACAGGATTGAAGTTGAGGCTGGGGAACGGCAGGACTTTACCATCCGAGACGATGGGGCACTGGTGAAATTGGGCCGTTTGTGTGTGCCAGCAGAGACAGAGTTACGGGCCGAGATTTTGGAGGAGGCCCACAGTTCAGCGTATGCTATGCACCCGGGAGGTACAAAGATGTACCGTACCCTCCGGAACTATTATTGGTGGCCAGGGATGAAGAGAGACATTGCTGGGTTTGTGAGCAGATGCTTAACCTGTCAGCAGGTTAAGGCGGAGCGGCAGAGACCGTATGGGGCTATGCAGCCACTACCGATTCCCGAGTGGAAGTGGGACCACATCACCATGGACTTTGTCTTTAAGTTACCAAGGACCCGGAGTGGATTTGACGGAGTTTGGGTGATTGTAGACCGATTAACGAAGTCAGCGCACTTTCTGCCAGTACAAGAGACTTACAAACCGAACCGACTGGCTCAATTGTTTGTGAAGGAGATCATCCGACTTCATGGTACGCCGAAGTCGATCGTGTCCGATCGCGATCCGCGTTTCACTTCCAGGTTCTGGCGGAGTTTGCAGGCTACCTTGGGAACAAAACTGCGTTTCAGTACCGCTTTCCATCCACAGACCGATGGACAGTCTGAGAGGACTATTCAGACCCTGGAGGACATGATGAGATCTTGTGTACTGCAATTTCCGGATTCGTGGGATACTCACTTGCCTTTGATGGAATTCGCTTACAACAACAGCTACCAGGCGAGTATTGGGATGGCCCCCTACGAGGCACTGTATGGACGACAGTGCAGGACACCTATCTGCTGGATGGAGATTGGGGAGCGAGCGGCCGTAGGGCCGGAGTTAATGGATATCACCCAGGAAGCAGTCCGTGTTATCAAGGAGAGGTTGAGGGCGGCACAGGATCGCCAAAAGAGTTATGCTGATAGACGGATCCGAGATTTGGAATTCGAGGTTGGAGATTTTGTCTTCCTGAGGTTGTCCCCGTGGAAAGGAATTATTCGCTTTGGCCGACGGGGAAAACTGAGTCCACGTTTCATTGGACCTTATGAGATTGTGGAGAGGATTGGCCGGGTGGCATATAGATTGGCTTTACCCCCGGAACTTTCTAAGGTTCACGACGTCTTCCACGTGTCCATGTTGCGGAAGTACGTACGTGACGCCTCTCATGTATTGGAGGAGCAACCTATCGAGCTTCGAGAGGATTTGAGCTTTGAAGAACAACCAGTACAGATTTTGGACAGGAAGGACAAGGTACTACGGCAGAAGACGATTCCTCTCGTGAAAGTCCTTTGGAGGAATCAGAATGTGGAAGAAGCCACATGGGAGCCCGAGGCTCAGATGCGGGAACAGTTTCCTTATTTGTTTCCTTAAATTTCGGGACAAAATTCCTTATGGGAGGAAGGTTGTAACACCCCGGAAATTCACAGATTGTAATATTGTAATTTAATGTATGAATTGACGATTTTACCCCTGTGGATTATGGCCAATTGTTGACTTTTTGGTTTATGGGTCAAATGGACTTTGACCAGTGACCGTGACGTAGTTCGGGACGTCACGAGTTCATAGACAGGTGGTACGTCTAATTCGGACGATCAGGGAAAAAGTTATGACTATCGGAAGTTCAGGGGCATTACCGTAATTTGGACGAGTTAGGGGAAAAAGTTGACTTTTTGTTGTACCGGGATTTTTCGCACGACCCGAAGACCGTTAGATTCGTCTCGATGCCCTGAGTACAACGACAGGCGGCACGCGTGAAACGGACATCGGATGACCGAGTTACGGGTCACGGAAGTTGGAGGGCATTTTGGTAATTTCTGCCCTGAGGGCATTTTGGTTGACAGGACCCGCCCCGATCCCACAGGGACCACAAGGGGACGTGCCCTGCTCCCGTCTGACACCCAAAAATTCATACCAATTTTAACCTCAAAACATTTAAAAGCATAAATAACCAAATTAAAGTCATACATAAAATCCGAATTAAACGAGTGTCAGACAAGGGATATAATCCAAAATTACAAATTTGCGAGCACGACTCTAAAGTAATCCTGCGGGTACACCGCCCAGCAGGGGTTCAGGTACGCAGAAGTAGATCTATGCCTCAGCCTCTGGTTCCTCCTCTACCTCAGTTTCCCGACCTGGAGGGGTTATCAAAACAGTAAGGGTGAGTGGACCGAAATTCAAGTTTATGAAATCGTTTGATAAGTAAAACATATAATTTACCCCTCCGTTTTCCAAACATGCGTGCAACATAATTCAAAACCATAAACCATCAAATATGAACCATAAGGCATATAATAAAACCATAACCATAATTTTAGTTGCTGCACTATACACTCCAATCCCGACATCCCTGATGTCTGACGTCCCTGACGTCCAATAAGGTCACAATCACAAGGCTACGCGTGCCACTCGGGTCTCAATTTCCGAGTTCAATCCCCGAACCCCGTTCGGGTACAGCATCCCCGATGCTTAGCGTCATAGACGCTGGACGTTCTAGACGTCCGTGACCTCTCCGGGGTACCTCATCCGGAGGAGACAATACAATATGGAAGGATCTATACAGTGCAGTAACAAATACATTTTATTGATATCCACATGCAAACATATATATACATAGATAGAATCCGAACCAATCATTCAGTTTCATCGGACGGGTCTCAAGCCCAAATACCGTGAAACGTGCCATAACCATATTTTCCATATCATCAAAACCATCATTGTTTTAGCATGTGAATAAGTATAATAAAACCAGAAAACATTTATGCACACAAGGGTTTAAGAAAATGGCCCACTCACAGTACAATCCTGCTAGAAACCGAACGTATACCCTCGTCCTGGTACAAATGTACAATCCCTGTCAAGTCCAAGTATTCGTAAAGGTCAAATTAAACCCCCAACATTCAACCATGAAAGCCTAGGTCGAAACCGACCCGGGAAAGCCGCCCGAACGCGCTTTCCAAGGCAATAAACCTTATTTTGACCAACTTAAAGATCTCCGATCGACCCGAAACCACCGCCATTGGATCCGGATCGTCGAAACCTAAAGAATGGTGGTGGTCCCACCAGAAACACTGTTCACACGCGCCCCCACGCGCCGGTCAACGCGGCGGTCAACGCAGGAACAGTTCCTGCTGACGTCAGCATGACGTCATGCTGACGTCATCTGACAGCTGTCAGGTCTGACGTGTCAGACTCTGACAGGTGCCACGTGTCAACATCCAATTGGTCCACCTCACTGATCTGTCAGACCACGTGTCAGATCTGACATGTGCCACGTGTCAGCACGGCACTGGTCCACGTCACTGACATGTCAGTGACATGTGGCAGTCCCTGACTGGTCCACGTCACTGACATGTCAGTGCTGACTGTGCACTGACATGTGACACGTGTCGGCTCACGGTTGGTCCACGTCATCTGACAGACTGACAGGGTGCCACGTCAGCACCACTGTCATCAGACGGGTTGACCCGTTTCCCTGCAACTCGGGTCGATCAGACCCGCGATCGAGACCCGGTTGCCATTCCTTCATTTCTGGGTCATTTTCAGTCCTTTCAATTCCTAAATGCTCGTCTTAGTCCCTAGATTAGTTCAATGTAAAAAGAATTGAGAAACACGGATCGAATTGAGGGCCTACCTTGAAGAACAGCTCTGGCCTCCCGTCGCAGTTTTGCCACCGCCCTGAGCTCCACCGGCCACGAGTTCGATTCCAGAAGGTTCCTGGAGGTTCCTAGAGTTGATTAGGATTGATCACTGACCAGTTATAACGTGGGAAATGATTTACCGAAAATCTGGGTTGAAACCGCCACGGGTTTCCCCTGCTTCCTTCCGCGCCGCCGTCTGCCGCCGTCCACCGCCGTGCCTCCGTCCTTCCCCGTGAGTCCAGCAACACACAGACACAGTGAGTGGGTAGCTGGCTGGGATGCTTTGATCGAAATGGACAGAGTGTTCTGCGGGTGGGAAATATAAAGAATTGGAGGGAAAGCTGCTCAAAGATTTGAACGGCCCAGATTTGATCTCCAGATTAGATCAAGGGCTGAGATTAGATCTGGGGTTTTTAATCCAAAGGCTGAAATTTAAAGCTGATTCAAATGTTTAATAATCCAATAGTGGATCTGATCCAATCTAGCCAATGGGTGAGTGACACTTGTCACTCACCAGGTGTCCTCCAATCAGATTTCCTGAATTTAATATTCGACACGAAAACCGAGACACGAACTTCCCGAATTCACGTTTCTGACCATAACTTCCTCGTACGAAGTCCGATTTCGGTGTGCCGCCTGTCTACGGACTCAGGACGTCGATGCCTACCCAACGGTCCTTGAGTCAACTGAAAATTAGTTGTCAAAAGAAAAGTCAACATTTCCCCCCCGAGAGTCCAAATTACGGTAATGCCCCTGAACTTCCGATAGCCATAACTTTTACCCTGATCGTCCGAATTGGACGTGCCACCTGTCTATGAACTCGTGACGTCCCGAACTACGTCACGGTCATAGGTCAAAGTCCATTTAGTTCATCAATCAAAAAGTCAACATTTTGACCATACCATTCACAGGGGTAAAATCGTCAAATCACTCAATAAATTACAATATGGAAATCCTCGAATTTCCGGGGTGTTACATTGGTCTTTTTGCACGGTTACTGTAGCAGCAACCGTGAAAAACAGGGGACACGGCCATGCCGTGGTGTTTGTGGGCGTGCAAATAGTTTAAACCTTAGTGGACTGGTTTGTGAGAATTGTTTATGTAGTTTAAGGTAATGGGAGTGAAATTTGAGGCTGTGTAGGCCACGGGAAGAATTAAAAACTTTGGTTGAGCTCTGTGTGCGGGAGGCAGTGTCCAGTGCGTCTGTGAGTGTCTCCCACGGGTGTTGGACCCCTTGATCGATTAACCGCGCAAGGGGAGTGAGTGACGGGTTCATTGGAGTCTGTTTGAGACTGAGGAACTGTGAGAAACTGAAGAAAAACCGTGAAGAACCGTTTCGGGTTTTTGGGGGGAAATTTCCCGAATTCAATCTCTACGGGTTTTGGGGTCGTTCTAAACACTGGGGAAGCTTTCTGGGAGTAGCAGGGACCTAACCGTGCAAGATTCGAAGAGTGTGGTCGAGGAATTGCCCAGGAACCCAAGTTCAAGTTCTGAGAAAAACCGATTTGGAGGGAAAATCCGAGTTCAATTTCCACGGCCTTTTGGACGAAACCAATCACTGAGTGAGCTTTCTGGAAACATTTGGAACCTGTCCATATCGAAATCGACGACAACCAGCCACGGAGGAGCTGGGACGGTGACCGCCGTGTGCAGAGGAAATCGCAGCGTTTGGACGGCTACTTTCAGGTGATGTTTCGTTCAATTGATGGTTCTATTTTGTTAGTCTAGGTCCTAGTATGCTTCTGTATAAATTAATTGGACAATGTTGATTGTTTGGAGGTGTTCTGAGGTTGGACCCGTGTAGCTATTCGGGTTTGGATAGGATGGTTGAAGGCTTGTCGAGTTGATTAGTGGACTGAGAACTGTAATTAAATGACTTTAGAACATGTTAGAATCAAGAAGGAAAGAAATTAAGTAGAAATAGACGGCTAATTAATCGGGTCACCCCGCGCGTCGCAGACCTAGATTACAGTAAATCGGGCAAGGACGGTGACACTGTAGCAGTGACACTGTAGCAGCGCGTGACTTTCACGCGCAGCCACTTTGGGCGGCGCGTGAGGGCGCGTTGAGCACTATCTCGGATCACGGTCAACATGACTTTTAATCCTTTCATCATTTTGGACATTTTCTGTGAAATGACTATGTTGATCTGAGATAGTGAGGAAGGTCAGTTTAGGGCCGGATGTCTCGGGAAGCGTGTTGGCCGGCTTTCCCGAACCGGTTTCTGTTTCGGACTTTTTGAGGGTATTCTAAGGACCTTTAATGACACTTGTGTGTGATTGGAAATGACAGGGAACTTACGGAGACAAGTTCGTACGCGCGTTATTCGCAGCGGGAACGTACTGTGAGTGGGCCCGTTTTTATTAACTCTTGCATGCATAACCGTTTTCATTTCCGTATATCTAAATGTGTGCGTGATTCATTAATGGATTTTGATTATCTCGATTTACGGCTGTGACACGTTTTACGGTGTTGGGCTGAGGCCCGTTTTACGGAAAATGAATATTGTTTTATATTGTATATATCTAGTTACATATACTTGTGGATACGATGACTATCTTGGGTACTGCACTGTATAATCCACCGTATGATACTGTCTCCTCCGGATGTGGTACCCCAGAGCGGTCACGGTGCATTGCCTGCGAGGGGTCATGCTACGGAGGTGCCGGACCGTAGGATGACTCAGGAGCAGGATTGCTATTATTGGACATCTGGGACGTCGAGCGTCTGGGACGCTAGGCATCTGGGATGCCATAACCGAACTGGGTTCGGAGATTGGACTCGGGATTTGAGACCCCGGGTGGCACGCGTTGTAACAACCCGTCCCGAGAATTGGGATAAGTAGAGTGTTTAAGGTGTGATTCGTAAGGTTAATCAAGGGTTAGGTGGTCCCGAGGGGTCCGGGAACTTAGAATGACGATTTTGCCCCTGGGTCGGGCAGAAATGTTGACTTTTATTTCGGGTGGTCAAATGGGAGTTGACCGGTGATCAGGACGTAGTTGAGGACGTTACGAATCCGTAGGTAGGTGGCACGCCCGATTCCGACATCCGAGGAGGAAGTTGTGATGTTCGGAATGTTGAGGGCATAACCGTAATTTGGCGAAATTAGGGGGGAAACGTTGACTTTTTATACGAACGGGTTTTGGTAAGTTGACCTAAGACCGTTAGATAGATCTCGTCGTCCCGAGTTCGATGACAGGCGGCACGTATTCATCGGACGTACGATGTGGGAGTTACAGGTCTAGAAAGGTAGTGGCAAAGTTGTAATTTTGGGTAAAACAGAAGGGCATTTTGGTCTTTTGTGCTCTGGGGTGTGTGCAACAGATAAGGACAGATGAAGGGTTGAGATTGAGCCACATGTGAGATGAAGGGTTGGATGGTGACACGTGCTAAAGGTGGAGTGGTTTCTGGGGGGTTCCAGTGTGTGCACGGTCCAATTATTTGGGTGCAACCGTGCAAGTGTGAGTTTTCTTCGACCCAGATAGAAACAGAGTGAGGCGGTGAGGACATTTGGAAGGTGATCGTGGATGTTGATGAGTTTTGGTGAGTGAAGAGTGATCAGAAGGAGGTTGAGAGATGCTGGGGTGGTGCTGAGAAGGTTAGAAGTGTGCAGGTGGTGTGTGAGTGAGTTGAGAGCCACGGGAACTTCAGAGAAAAACAGAGAGGAACTGAGGGAGCTGGTGGTGCTGTGGCCGTGTGTAAGTGTGATTGACCTCGAGAGGAGGCTGAGGCGACGTTGTGGACTCCAGGAGCCGCGGCGGCGAGCACGGTGGTGGACGGTTGCAGGTAATCCCTCATCCTTGTAAACTTGCCCTGTTTTCCCGTCGAGTTTTGAATCGAAAGTCGTGAGTCTAGGGGTTGAATCGATGGGTCTATAGTGGTTTAGGGGATTTAGTTGAGTCCTAGGAACCGTCTGGTTGTGTTGCCGTGACGAGAGGTGCACGGTGGTGGTTGGCGCGACGGAGGGACTCTGTGTGCCCTGTTTTTCCGTTTTGTTTCAATCCAAGAGTCGTGATCCCAGGGACTGAGTCGAAGGTTTAGAAGAGTTGGATTAGGTTCAGTGAGGTCCTAGGAAGAGTCTGGGACAGTCACCGTGACGGGGGGTGACCGGAGTGGCTGGATTGTGAAACAGGGGAGTTCAGGCCGTCTGGTTTGAGCTTGAGTCGACGGTGTAGGGGCCGTGTCGAGTTCTAAGGAGGAGGGGGATGGATAGCTTAAGGTTGGACGATGAAGATGGTGAAGAAAGGAGGTGAAATGGTGGCCGGACGGTGGAGAACAGGTCTCGCCGGTCCGAGTTGCAGGCTACTGTTGCGAACCGGGTTGGCTCGAGGTTGACGGTGGCACTGTAGCAGGCGCGTGAGGGCCACGCGCAGCCACTTTGGGCGGCGCGTGGAGGCGCGTGCGGCGGTTCTGGGAGAAACGGTCAACATAGTTTTTGGTCTAGGAGTTGTTGTGAGTTCGATGGAGTTGGTTTCGGGTCAATCGGAAGTCGTTTGAGTTGAGTTCCGCGAGGGTGAAAGTTTAGGGTCCCGGGTTCTTATGTTTAGGATTCGGGGAATTTTGAAGGAATTTAGGTGAACCTTCGTAGACGTGCTAGTAACGTAATTTGGCGGTGTTTGACAGGATCGGGATTTCCCGAGGAAGCCGAGGAACGGGCTGGACGTTCGGGACGCGAGTAGGGCTCAGTACCGTGAGTGGACCCTTTCTTTAAACTCGAGCATGCATAACTGTTTTCTATAATGGTTTTATGCTTTTGATTATGATTCTATGTTTATTGAATATGTTTTGGTTGGTTTTACATTATTACACGTTTTTCGAGGAAATTGGTTTTTAGCACGTTTTACGAGGAATGGTTGGTTTCTGGAATTTATGCTATGGTTGTGGGATTTCAAATGATAAGTGGTTTTCAATGGTTATAAGTGGCTTTTGGGAACATGATTTTGATGATCAAAGTTTTCAATTTTAGAATCGGATTTCACTAATCGGAATTTGGTTTTAAGATTGGAAAGTGGACTCCGGATTTGGGTTCGGAATGACGGTTCGGGATGCCGGGAAAGCATCGGACCAGTGATTTCGGATTCGGGTTTGGATGTGGATTGGTAAATGGTTTTTAAATGGTTTTGGGATTGGATTTGCTGGATCTGGATATTGGGTTTAAAGACCCGGATATATGTGACGGGGGACCGGCCGGATTGGGTTTAAAGACCCGGATTGAGTTTAAAGACTCGGGAGTTTAAAGACTCGGATATATATTGATTTTCCCCCGTAGGCCTTGAGTTTAAAGACTCGGGAGTTTAAAGACTCGGATATGATTAAGGCCTGGATTGAGTTTAAAGACTCGGGAGTTTAAAGACTCGGATAGATCCAGCAGGTTTGATCGAGAAAATGATGATTTGGTGGTTATGGTTTATGATACAGTTTTCTGATACTCATGTGTGGTTGATTATTTTATAAATGTGTTTATAACTGTTGGTTATGCATGGGGTTTCAAAACGGAGGGTTTAACTCGGTTTTCTTATAAAATGGTTTTTAAACTTTTGTACTTTCTGGTCCACTCACATTTTCTGTTTTAATTGCCCTCCAGGTTGTGGAGCTAGAGCGGGGTCTTGACGTCGAGGCAGAGTCTGAGGCATAGAAGAGACGTGAGGGTTCCCAGAGTAGAGTAAAGGCTTCCGTGTGCGTGTAGTTATCGGTTTTATTTTCTTTGTATGTTCGTGCTATGTTCTGTTAATGCTACCTTCGGGACATTGTGTCTAATTACTCCTGCGTTTGACTGGTTAGAATGTGAGTGAGTTTTACTTGAGTTTTGCGTCGGGGAGTCAGACGGGAGCGGGATTTACCTCGGGTTTCGGGGTGAAACCGGGGTGGGTCCTGACACGCGTAGCCTTGGAACTGTGACCATTATTGGACGTCAGGGACGTCGGACATCTGGGATGTCAATATCGGTTGTGTATGGTGCATTAGCTGGGTTTATATTACATTTCTGACTTAATATGATACTTGTGATATATTACATGTGTTTATGGCTTTTAAATACTGATGCATGCATGTTTGGAAAACGGAGGGGTAAATTATATTTTACTTATTATACTGTTTTTTTTTTTAAACCTGAGTTTCGGCCCACTCACCCTTCATGTTTTGGTAACCCCTCCAGGTCGTGTTGCTGAGGTTGGTGAGGACCCCGAGGCTGAGGCATAGATTGTGCACCGCGCACTTGATCCCCTGTCGGGTCGGATCACCCGCAGGATTTTCCCTTCTAGTGTCGTGCTCGGATTGTATTTTAAATTGTATCCCTTGTCTGACATCTGTTAAATTTGGACTATGTATGACTTGTTAATTCGGACATTTATGCATTTAAGTTTTTAAGGCTAAAATCGGGATTTTCGGTTCGGGTGTCAGACGGGAGCAGGGCACGTCCCCTTGTGGTCCCCGGGGGATCGGGGCGGGTCCCTGTCAGTATAGCCATGTGTATTTGGTGAAATGATCAACGAAGATGACATAATATGCAAAGCCTTCAGGAGAAGTATAAGGGGCAGGGCCCCAAACATCTGAGAAAATGAGTTGGAGGGGCCGTGTGCTTTTAAGAGAGGTCTCCCCAAAGGGAAGACAATGACTTTTATTGAATTGACAAGAGGAACATACAGAGGCTTTGAATTTTAAAGGTACAGAAATAGCAGCAGAACGGAAAACAGACTCTAGGACTCTAACACTAGGGTGACCAAGGTGACGATGCCACAAAGTAGGGGATGCCACCACACCGGCCATAGCTTGAGGTTGCGGGGAGGTAGGGGACCATTCGTACACACCGTCCTTACTCGAGCCTTGAAAAAGAACCGCCCTCGTGCTGAGATCCTTCACCTGGAAAAAGTCAGGGTAAAATTCAATGGAGATGTGGTTAGTGGCATTAAATTTGGAGATAGAGAGCAGGTTCCTAATCATGGTAGGAGCACAGAGAACATGCTTAAGGATAAAGGGATGAGAGGAGGGAGAATAAAGTGTGGTGGTACCAGTGTGGGTTATGGGTAACCCCCTACCGTTGACGAGGATGATTTCATTGGTCCATTGTAGTTGTGGACTTCCGTGAGGTGATGAGGGGCAGAGGTGACATGATGGGAGGCACCGGAGTCCAGGAGCTAAGGAGAGGAGTGGCTTTGGACAGTAGGATTAGCCACGGGGGGCTGAGAGGATGGGTGCTGGAGCTGGGGACAGCGCTTAGCACTATGGCCTTGAGTGCCACAACATTGGAAAAACCCTTGATAGCCACTGCCTTAGATGCTATTGGACCTACGCTGGTTGCTGGGGGGGCAGGCCGAAGTGCTAGGAAGAGGGAACACGGCTGTCAAAGGCCTGGTTGGAGGATCGGTGGTTTGAGGGGCCGCGGTTGTGGCGGTTGAAGGACGGACCATGGGCTGCTTGGGTTGCGTTGGCAGTGATGGTAGAAGGAGGGGGGTTGGGGGCGGCTCGGTTGGATGCAATTTCTTGCTAAACAAGCATGTCATGCAAGTTCTCAAAAGGAACTGGTGTGTCTCTGGACCTGTCAGCAGCAACTAGGTCTTTGAAGTCTAGGCCAACGCCATTGAGGACATGGAGAAGCAGGTCGTCGTCGGACAAGGGTGTGTCAATTGATGCGAGTTCATCAGCAATGATATGTACCTCCTGGAGGTAATCAGAGACTGGCCATGAGTCTTGGCGAAGGAGGGTTAAACGCTCTTGAGTCCCAGTACCCGAGCTCTGGCTTTGCTCGCGTAGAGACGGGTGAGACGGGTCCAGACAGCAGCTGATGTTGGTGCAGCAGCGATTAGGGTGATGACCTAGGGGGACACGAATGCCAAAATGGCATGGAGGAGCAACTGGTCCTGGCGGATCCAGAGGGCCCGAAGGGCAGTTTCTGTTGCAGGTGGGCAAGGATACGTGCCATCCAGGTAACCCATAAGTTCATACCCACGGAGGAGGGCATTGAACTGGGCGCACCAAGGAAAGAAAGTGGTGGAGGTGAGTTTGACAGGGAGCTGGGCGGCTGCGTTTATTGTGACGAGGGAGGGAAGGGTAGGGCTGGTGTCGTTTGATGGTGGAGAGTAGGGTTGACAGAGGCGGCAGTGGATTGGGCAGCAACGGCGGTGGGTTGGGGCCATGGATTAGGGTTTGTTTCTAGGGTTTGCTCGGTGGAGCTTTTAGGGCTCTGATACCATATAAAGTAATGAATTTCTGGTGTTATTCAATTGAGTAAAGGTTTTACAATAGTGGCAGATTTATACAAGTCCTAGGAAAGTCCTAACTAGGTAAGATACAAACAAGGTCCTAACTAGGTAAGACACAAACTAAGTATTAACGAGGAGATTGATCTGCAATCTCCTCTGATTCTACAGGATCTGTAACAGGATCCTTAACATGCTGTACATAAAATTTCCCCCTCTTCAAAGCCTTTTAATTTGCAGAAAATAGTTACTTCACCAGCCTTCGATGGTTAAATGGTGCAAAAATTCAAAAAAAAAAATTAATTTCATTCATATATGAACAAATGCAATAAAAACATGAAATTCTCAGATGAAGATGAGGATTGCAAGGGATTCAATACAGACTTTGATGGTGATCAAATGGATGTTCATATCATTATGCAAAATATTGAAAGGATGAATAAAAATGAAGAGCCACCAATTTCAATTCTCCTTTAGAAAGAACTAGAACTTGCAAAACTAAGAGGAAAGGGGCAAGAATACCATTTCAGCATCTGCTATTTCAAAATCTATAAGAAAAGGAAAGAAATCAATACAAACCGGCCAATGAAGAAGAGTACCACAGAATGGTTCAAACTTCAAACTTAAAACAAATAAGCAAGTTCAAAAGAATCCATATATTCCTGTGTGTCTAAGCTACAGACTAAGAATAAAACGTTCAAAATTAAAAAAATTCAGTATAAGATAGGCTCTACAAAACCTATAATGGATAAACTCAAATTCATCTAGTGTAAAAGATCCAAGTTGTATCATTCAAAACCTCATTTGTACAGAAACAATGAAACAATTCTTCCTTCAAGTTGAAGAGAAACAAAATCTAGAACTAGTAAGACATAATTTCACTTTTCCCTAACACAAATACAGGCACGGATGTGCATACAATTCCGAGAAGAATCCTTCATCTAGAATAAATCATCACATACTCAATAACACCATAAAAAGTTATAAAGCCCGAAGAGGCACAATTGGAGCTGTCCGTGAAATCAAACCCTCTACCACATAGTGCTTAAAATTTTATGATAGCGTGATGATAAAAGGCGTTACTAGTGGAAATGGACATATTAACATAGCATTTCCATTACAGGTACCTCTTGTCGTGCTAAATGATCCAAGTCTTTTGAAGAGCATGGCCACAGATCCATGAAACTATATCGTGAAGCAACATCTTGTAATGAATTTTCCAATGATGAAGTTCCCTTTTCACCTGCTACAGAAAGTGCTTCTTTTTTTCTTTGCTCAACCTATATGAATCATGAAGTCAACAACTAATTGCCTTGAGTCGAAGATCAGTACCAAAGTTAGCAACATAATCCAACAATACATTTTTGTAAGCACTCAATTTAGGAAGACAAGTAATAAAAATAGTTTAGGGTTTAGGTAACACTGATGGTATGTAGCACAGCATTTGTTGTATGTCTAACATCTACGGTATTACCTAAACCCTAAAAGCGTCAATTCACAAGAGTCAATAATCAAGATGCACTACATTTGTCTGAGTACCATTTATGTCCGATAATTATCAACTTATAAAACGTAACTTTCTTGAAAAAAATACGTAATACCTCTATAACTGTATATTCTTTTCTTTTTGAAAATCAAACAGAGTGTCCATCATGTACAACCATATTGATCGATACCAAATGCTTTACCTTGGTGTCAAACATGGAAATGTTTTTATGATGGAACTATAAGAAAGTCATAGCACATATCATAAGCAAGAATTAAAAGAATTTATTCTCCAAAGTCAATTAACGGATTTCTCAATTATTACTGCAAAGTAAAGAAATTCATTCTTTTCACGAGTGTAGAGGATCTCCTTCACATAACAAACTAAAACTAACACAGCAAACTATTGCTTTATAGAGAGCTAGTCAACAAGAAAAGACTGAGAGATTGAAACCGAAAAGTAAATATTTTACTACCTTCAACATGCTAGCCAAATCTCCATAAGTTTGCTCAAAATTGGTGAATTGCTTCCATACCTAAAAGGAATACCAATCATAAATTTGTATTCAATGAAACAACATTAAGGAGTCAAAAAAAAAAAAACTATGAATGCTGATAAGTTCATCAAAACCATGATCAAATTACAATATAAATCGGAAACTCGTAAAACGTGCAAATACGTAATAATCTCGAAATACGTATAAAATCGTAAATCATCAATATCAAATCACAAAATCAAAATCAAGATTAGAAAACATATAAAAACATATATGCATGCATCACAAGTTAGAAAGTAAAGTCCACTCACAGACTGTTACGCAATTGCCTCGATACGCGTGCACTTACGCCGTTCCCGGCCAATCCACAATCACCGGTTTTCCCGAACCTGTCCAAATCTCATAATAAGGTCACTAACTACTTCACAATGTTCATACTAAAGCTCCGTAATTTTTCCGAATTTTTAGCTATTTTTAAACGAGCCCTAAAACCTTCGGACATCCCGAAACAAATCGAGACGATGTCCGATTGACTTGAAACCAGTGCCAAAATGTTCGTTACATCGAATAATTTAAAAGTCATGTTGGAACTTTCCTCAAAAGACATGCCACGCGCCTCAGCAGTCATCTTCAACCTTACGCCGAACCGGGTCCAGACTGGTTTGGTTCAGCCCGGTCCAGCTAAACCGGCGAGGGTGGTTCGATGTTCTAATTCGTCTAATTCAACTCCAATTCCTCCCAATTTAAGTCACATAGCTTCCCTACATGTTTTCCTATTGACCTATAACCTTAAAGCATGAAATCATGGTCTGAATAATACCTGCTCGGTCCACCGTCAAACACCAACTTTTCTCCAATGAGCTTCCATGGTTCCAGCACCGTTCTTCTTTGTTTTTTGATTCTAAATCGTTCCTGGAACCCCTAGAAACAACTTCCTATCAACTAATATGATTATCAGTCCACAGAGGTCAACTTACTATAATCGAATTCAACTAAGCTCTTACTGGTTTTTGACCTTACCGTCCATCTCAAGCCTTGAATTCGAGTCTAATGACTTCGTCCCATCTTCTTTTCCATTTTTTGTTCTCAGATCATAGGCTGTTGATGAGGTTTTGAGGAGATTGAATCCAAGGCCATAATTCCCTCTCTGTTTCTCTATTTCTCTATTTCTCATGGTGTCGTGGCCACCGTCCACGGCGGCTTGTCGTGACAGCGCCACCCACAACCTTATCAACTGTTCTCTCTCTTGCCTTCACTCAACTCTCACAGACGAGTAGTAGGATCACTAGATTGCACGGCCACACACAGAACACTCTGTTTCTCCCTGTTTCCCTTTTTGTCCAAGCCGTGCACAATTGCACTTCTGTTTTTTAAAAAAAACACTGAGGCAGTGAGAGGATTCTACAAACATCCAGATTGGGCCAGGTGTCCATTTCTCTGTGGCCAGAACTCCCAAGAACAGCCAAGTGTCCCCTGATCACTGGGCACCAATCCCAAGGCAAGCAAATTGACCAAAATGCCCTTGAATGACAAATTACCATTTTGCCCCTCATGTTCATAGACCCATAACTAAATCGTCCAACGCCCGATGACGGCGTGCCGCCTGTCGTTGTACTCAGGGAATCGAGACCTATCTAACGATCCTCGAATTACGTGAAAAGTCCATGTCATTTAAAAAGTCAACAAATTGCCCCTTTTTAAACCAAATTACCAAATTACCCTTGAACTTCCGAACATCATAATTTCCTCCTCGGATGTCGGAATCGGATGTGTCACCTGTCTATGAACTCGTGACGTCCCGAACTACGTCACAATCATCGGTCAAAGTCCGGTTGATCCGGTTGACCGCTCGAACCAAAAGTCAACCGTTCGCCCAATTCTAGGGGCAAAATCGTCATTTCGCACCGTCCGAAAGCAACCACTAATCACCGATTCACTTCACTAATCCGTTATTAACCACTAATCTAATCCTGATTTCCAGAACGGGTCGTTACAATTTTCCCCTAGTCGTCGATTCAATGCTCAGTCGTCGATTCAATCAATTCAATCGATTCAATCTTCAATTTCGATCGCACTCAAATCCTAGAAATTTTCCCCCAATTTTGATCTCGAATGCAAACTGGGGAGGAGAAGTCTGATTTGGCACTTATGGGTCCCAAAACCATCTCACGTTGCGGCTGACATGGCAAAAGGGTGTCAGTGTGTCAAAATTTCTCATTTTACCCTTAATTTTCACAGCGATATAACACCTTGGACGGAAAAGGAGTTGAGTCACCCTACTCAGTCATTTCATACTGTTAAGTGAGTGAATAATGAGTATAGAATGCAAAGTCTAATCAAAGTGTGCGTTCATGATACATTTAGTCTAATAAACCTATTAATAACGGAATGTACCTTTTATTGCAACAAAATTAATAGAAAATGATTTAATGGACAAATTATTATAATTTGACACTTCTAAAATAATTCGAGATTTGATGTCTGATTTGGCGGTATTTTAATCAACCCAACTGACGTTGTGAACCGTGACATGAAGCTAGTAGAGAAGACAGCCGATCGGGAATTTGGGTAACAATAGCACCCCCAAAAAAAAGCCGATTTTGATAGGAGGGTCGTTCGCCATTTTGGTCTTGACATGGGATTGGTTTGAAGGGGATACAAACAGCAATAATTGTCGTTGATTCTATGTCCTTAATATGGAAAGGGAATCTCCAAACCCTGCAAATGCGAAGGAGTCTTGAAGACTACGGGATATAGGATTGTCCACATATAGATAGAGTTTGATTCACACCAAATCCAACCACCCCTTAGCCAACTTTGTGTCATTTCCCTTCCAATCTTCCTATTCCTCTCTCCCCTCAGACCCAAAAGCTGAAAAATAAAGGGAGAGGGACGAGTGATGGCAGGTGCGGCCATGGCAGCGGCAGGGACAGGAATTGGAGGAGGTGATGTTTGGAGGGCACATGCGGCCATGGCAGTGGTTCAGCTTTTCAACGGAGGGTATCATGTAATTACCAAAGTGGCCCTCAATGTTGGCATCAACCAGCTTGTATTCTGCGTATTCAGGGACCTTCTTGCTCTTGCCATCCTTGCTCCCATCGCCTACGTCCGTGAAAAGTATGCTTGCCTTAATCTATCTTGGTTATTTCGTTCGACCTTATGATATGCTAGCCACCCATCAGTTTTGATTCCATTTGCAACTTTTCCGATCCAATTCATTGGGTTGTCTCTTCCCTCAGCATTCATACAGTCCTGGTATTGCGTCTTTGTTTATGCTCTTTAGTTTTCGTTCATGTACTTTCGGCGTCCGATCTAATCTATATCGACTCTAGTTGTACCCATTGTATACACTTGTTCATTTATCTTCATGAAAATAATGCAATCAAATTAATTGAGAACTAATTTTGTCAATCATAGTCACTTTCCCTTAGAATTTTATTCCACGGAGATCATTACCGTTATTTCTGAGCCGTTGTCATATGACCTGGTGAGTCTCAGGTGGTCAAGTGTAGTGGGTTGGATTCTTGAGAATGGCAACCTGCAAGTTCAGTACCAGATCTAAGTACCCTTCCAAAGATTCTACTTTGGTGTGTTTTGGTCCAAACTCCAAACCATGATTAGTGGCCTTTTATTTGTAAGACTGAATGTACTTTGTATAATAGCTCCGTAGATGGTGGTGCATTTGTATTTGAAGTCTTCTCTTGGAATAATATGAGCAATTAAACTTTTAGGGGTATTTCAAATGTTTCCCGAATTTGATCATGGGCTTTGCAACTTCTTTTGATCTAGAAGATCATAACGCACGAACTGTATACTCTGTAACATTTCTGATCTCCTATATGCAGACGGATTCGACAACCGTTGAATAGACGCCTGTGCATCTCCTTCTTCTTTCTTGGGCTGACTGGGTGAGCCAAGATGTTTCTATTGCCACCTTCATGGTCATTAAGTGATTAATTATATTAATAATCTACTTGTATAATTGATGCAGCATTCGCATGACATTTGATTCTTGTTGCTTCTTTATATTAAATAGGATCTTTGGCAACCAGCTTTTGTTTCTTATTGGTCTTGGCTATACAAACCCAACATATGCTGCTGCCATACAGCCTTCCATCCCAGTTTTTACGTTTATCCTGGCTGCTACAATGGGGTCAGTTTGAAATTTGTTTACCTTATCTACTTAGGTTGATGCATGTTTCTTTATGCTAGCAGATAAAAACATTTGCATGTTTAACTTCTAGGGTATGTTTGGATGAGGAACTTCAAAGTTCCGAGGCTAAATTAGTTAATATTGAGGAACTTCAAAGTACCAAGGAATTTGCAAATGATTAGACGCAAAGGGATTTGTAAGTAGCACCTTGATAGTTGTTACTTTGGAAATCCCTTATTTAGTGGTTTTGCTATGCTTACGTGTTGCATGTGCTCCCTTTCTATTTACTCAATTAGTTAATTACAAGCACTCTATTCAATTGTTTGTAATGCATTTATTACTAAAATGGTGTAATCCCTTGGAACTTTAAAGTTTCTCATCCAAACACACCCTTAAGTAATATTATTTTTTCAATGTCATATGTGAACTTGTTCATGCAGTACAGAAAGATTGAATTTGCTTAAAACTGAAGGGCAGACGAAGGTTGGTGGTACACTTGTATGTGTTTCTGGAGCCATATTAATGGTCTTATTTCGTGGACCTGCTTTGATTGGATATACAGAGTCTGACTTTGCAGCACAGAGTGAAATAAGTGCCAGAGGCCAACCAGAGCCAGCTGGATGGTTGATGTCTAGTTTTCTGGAGTTCGGACTAGATCATTTTCATATTGGAGTTTTATGCTTATTAGGGAACTGTATGTGCATGGCCGCTTTTTTAGCCATTCAGGTGCATGACTATATACTTATAACTTTATTTGTTGAAAACATCTCCGGTCAATTATGTTCAATCATTACCTGTTCTAGAATGTAAGGATGCCTAACCTTGATACTTATATAGATAACTATGTAGAAGACTAAAACTAGAACTGCAAATTTTCCTTTGGGAAGTTGACATTTCTTAATGCAAGATTGTTGATTTCTTGAGGCCCATTGATAATCATTCTGCTTTAGGTTTTTGGTTTTTAGTTTTTGATAAACATGGGAGGTGATTTCATTGGAGAAACGAGTGAAGAAGGGCAGAGCGAGGGTGGCGGGAGGGATCTGGAAGACAATTTAAGTTGTTTTCAGTTTATAGTTTTATAAACTGAAAATTTTAAGTTAATTTATTTTTCGAGTTTTTGTTTCGTACTTTCTATTTCATTCCTCCCTTCCACCACACTCCCTCCACATTTCTTCATTCCTCAGTCGTCTAGCTTACTTCATTTCTTCATCATGTTCATTACGTTTATGAAAGTATTGTATATTGTTTATAATCGTAGTTTTGTTATACAATTGGTCATTCATAATTAGATGAGGGCGGGGCAGGCATATTAGATCGTTGGGTGATTGTGTGAAATAGCATCACATCCACAGGGTGGTAGAGTTGCCTTTTCTTTTTTAGTGCGTAAATTTTTCATTCAGTTGCTAGGAAATATATGATTATCAGGTGCTTTCAGTTGATACCTTGGCGTTCCATTTATTTCTGTGGAAACTCAGGCTTCACTTTTAAAAAGATATCCTGCCAACTTGTCAGTCACAGCATATTCATACTTCTTTGGAGCTTTATTGATGGTGGTGACTGCATTATTCATGACAAATGAGTCAACAGACTGGAACTTGACCCAGTCTGAGCTTTTTGCTGTTATTTACGCTGTAAGTTTCCCGTTACTGATACGTTTAGCTGGTCTTATCCATACGAAGTTTTGTCAGCTCTTTTGCTTAATCCTTCTTCCTGCAAAGTAAGTTTGAGTGACTATTTAAAAAGGGGCCTGTGCTTGATGCTGTAGTGAATTGAAAACTAGAAACCATATATTTATTTACAACCCCATGCAGTATTCAACAGAAAGTAGTTTGTCTTCTCTCTCTATCTTGTATTTTTTTTTTTTGGGGTGATTCTCTATCTTATTTGAAATAAATAAAAAGCGAAACAAAAGAACAGAACAAACCTGACCCCAGTTGAAGGTACAAAACCAGAGATCCCCTCTCTCACCCTCTCCCTCTCCCCTCCCTCTTCCTCTCCTTGGCCTCCTTCTCGCTCCCTCTCTCTATCCCACTCGCTCCCTCCCTCTCCATCCCACTCTCTCCCTCTCTCTCTCTCTCTATCTCTCTCTCTCTCTCTCTCTCTCTCCCTCCCCCCCCCCCCCCCCCCCCCCCCCTTTCTCTTCCTTAAGAATAACTGAATAAGTACGATATTGAAAGTTATGAATTTCACTCCTTGTTATTTTTTTTTTGGGATAATTTTCTCTCCTTGGTTTTCAGGGAACTGTTGCATCTGCCCTTAATTATGGACTGCTGACGTGGAGCAATAAGATTTTGGGGCCTGCTTTGGTTGCTCTTTACAATCCACTTCAACCTGCTGCTTCGGCTCTTTTGTCAAGAATTTTCCTTGGAAGCCCTGTTTATTTGGGAAGGTTTGCTCTGCTCACATCCAATACTTGTGACAAAATGCCTTTGTTACTTGGCCGTATATGTACTGTTATGTGAAAAGTCTTTTGTTAGTTCAATTAAGTTATGTCTCTGTTGGTATTCTGTGAATCTGTGATGCGGTTTGTTTTGATTAGCTTGGTTGTGTCCGACCTGATGGTTGGTTCCAGAGGGATGCTTATTTGGTCTTTTTTTTTTCTTTCCATGTGAAAACAGCGTTTTAGGGGGATTGCTAATTATTGGTGGCCTTTATCTCGTGACTTGGGCGTCTTTGAGAGAAAGACTAACAGCTTTGGATGTTATACCGCATGTTGCTCGGTCCTCTGAACCTCTCATCCACAGAGATGCAACAATTAGTAAGACACCATTTCAGAGAGGACTCATTTTCTCGGGGACTTCCACCTCATTACCAAAATCGTCAGATTAAGAAAGCAATTGACTGGCCGTCTGTCATACTGTTATGTGAATTTCGACAGTAAACCTCTTGAGATATATCTATTTTGCGTTTTACTTGTACTTTGCATGATTTCCTATTGAAAAGTCGGTTGGGCAGATGCAGTTTAGTGAATCTTTTTGGACTGAGGATACACTGTTATCCAACCATGCCTTATGTTCTTGAAAGTTTGGGATTTTTTAAAGAACCAAACCCTAAAGAAAAATATTGTTATGCATATTTATCTCTGTCTATTCAAATTCACGATTCAACTGTCAGGATAGATTTGCCTTCCTCGGCCATGTTGCCTTCCTGTTGATTATCCGTTGTGGATAGATTTGTTTTTTTTTTTAACTTGAGATCACTAACAAAAGTTATGATATTTTTCTACTAAAAAAAAAGTTAGGAAATCTTATGATGTTTAGGGGCATTTCTTAAAAATAGACCACTAATTTGATTTTCTCATTTTCACTCTGGTTTTTAAAATTCATAAATTTACTCTTAATTTTTAATTAAATTTATACACGTGTAGATAAAAAGAATATATATGATATTTAAAAAATATTAAAAGAAAATAAATTACCTCAGTCTCCACCACAGAGGCAACAACACATGATGCTTTACGGCCCAATAGTACCTCACATTATTCTTCGGAATGTCAAACTTATGACTTGTCCTTTTCGCACAATGAGCTTCAAGTATATCTTTCGTTGAACACTTGAACTTACTTTGCTTCTAATGTCTTAAGCCAATTTGGGTCATGGGATGTCGATCTCTCTTCAGATGACGATGGAGCGCTAGATCCCAATTGAAGCTATCTTGTGTGTCAGTTTGACTCCCTAGACTGGGTTTATCTACGGGCTTTGCCCTCTAAATTTTTATTGTTTCTTTCTTTCGTGAGCAACAAAAAACTATGATTTATTTATTCCAAACACTAAAAAAAATTGCTTTCGAAAAGTTACAAGAATTTTACTGTTTTCTGTTGCCACAATAACAAAACAATTAGTACCATATTGTTATGAAACTAATTTAACTTAAAAATGGCGGTCGAATTAACACATATGTAGTAACCAATGATATATAAGAAGTGATTTTCATTCTTTATGTACTTCTCTCTTTATATTGAGGATTAATGTTGCTGTAATTTATTTAATGTAAAGTTAAAATTAAAGAAGAAGATGTACAAGAAAAAATAAACTGCACCTGAAAATTACTCTCCTAAAATTGTTAATAGAATGGTCTCACGAATGCTCATGCTTACGTGAGAATGAAAGGGTCCGCGCGTGCTCTTTGCTTTATATACTCGGATTAGACTAGTTTGATTTCCAAGTCTCACAATGATGCCAATTATTATAGAGAATCCCACTAACCTAAGATCTTCATATTTGCCTTTTCTCTCCCCCCCCTCTCTCTCTCTGAATTAAATATATTGACGATGGCCGGCTAGAACATATAATAGAACCCCAGCCATCAATGCCCACCATCCTCTGTAGATAACTATCAATCTACACAATATACCTGTGTAGATAACTATCGATCTACACAATATATTTAGTACAGTGCCTAACTTCAAATTAAGGAAGGATGAGAATCGTCTGTATTTTCATTTAATATGTGATATATGTCATTTTTATATTAAATATAAGAATTAATAAATATTAATTAACTGTTTTTTAACAAACAGTAGTATGATATTATTAGGCCATAGAAAAAATAAGAATTTTAAATTATTTTTCCAACTTGACGAACATAGTTTTACCTCTCTATATATTTAGTATAGTTATAATGTTAGATGATGTCATATTATAATCAGTTATTTAATAATATTGATCAAGCCAATTAGTATAATGTTCTAATATTATCCCCTTTATATATGATATAGGAGGTTTCATATTCAATTCCCGTATAAAACAAGATTGACACAGTAGTATAAGGTAACTAATTTGTGTTCCATTTATAATTAATAAATAAGCTACATATTAATACCTTTATTAATGATTTGTAATGTACTTCTCAATATTATACTTAAAATTTCTTCATACTTTCAAATGCCTCTTCCAATTAGTATGAATTATGTAGCATGCGAACAAACATCGCATAATTATTTTTGAATATAATATTAAGTACCATCACCTAGATATTAAGAAAATAAATCATCACTAGAAACCAAGTTACATGGATGGATCTATATGTTAATGGTGGCTAAAAATATTCTTCTGCCTCATCATCATCTTATAATAATTACCCAATAAGCACAAGCTGGACAGTGTCGATGATTAACATACTATGTAATCAAAGATAATATAAACTATCTGAATTACCAAACCAAAGTTAGCCGCAATCAGTTGGCTGGTCATCTCCATGAAAGTAATAATAAGTAGAGAGTAAGTGGTCGTCCACAGCACTTCAAAGCGCATCTCCAAAAATCTTGTTAAACTTCTACATTTGATTAGTTTAACATAAAAAATAAAAAAAAAACACCATTCAATAACCCTAGTTGTCCATCATATATATCAAATATAATATTTATATCTCATAATTTTGATTTCTCAAATAAACTTTATGTATATATCATAATCAGAATCATTATTTTCAAAATCGTCATTTTAATATACCAATGTTCTCTCAAAAATCAATAAAATTATAAGTCATTTAGTTATTTGTATGTATTAAAAAAATTCACGATTTTAACAATTAAGATCTTCATGGTGAATCTTCTATTTTATTGATACATATAAATGACTAAAAGATATTCAAGTTGGTTGATTTTTTTTCTTTTTCATAATTGATTTTGGAACGAGGATTTAAGAATTGAACGATTCCAATTATGTTATGTGTATAATGAAAATTTATAAATTAAAAGGGTGGTACAATAAGGTACCCCCAATGTGGAATGTGTCCTACTTATACATTGTTTTTAAATAATTTTCTTTGGAATTTATAAAGATATTATTAATATATTAATTTTTTTTTTATTTACATGTAGTCATATTAGCATTAAAAAATGTCGCATAAGTGCCACTTAAACACTTTACTTATTTTTGACATATTGACTAATGTAGTGTACTTACGTAATGTGCTACGATAGTTTATATATGCAATTAAAATATTTTATAGTTTGGACATGAACTTAAAATGATCCCTGTAGTTTAAGATATTTTATGTAGTTTGTATTTTTATTTAATGACAAATAAGATATTATTTTATACAAACATATACATTTAATGCATCAGCTACAGTGGTAAATCTAAGATTTTATTCTAGGTGGGTCATCTATAAAAGGTATGATGATGATTTAGGACGAATTTTCACCCTGAACTATTATATTATAATTTCATTATCAAGAAGGTTTTATTATTGGTGTTTGATCTTGATTTGGACCTAACGTGATGAGACCCATTAGGGGATCTAGGACCAACCGTGTGGTGCTTTGGACCCGCTAGGGGCGACGTCGATCTCTGGTTTCTGCTCGGCAAGGGACATGCAAGACTGAGATGAAGTACTAGACACCGGTGGGGTGTCGGTCAGATGGGCTCTGATGCCTAAGTCAGTAAGCGTATGGAAGCGCTGGGCGGGCCGTGTGACTCACGGGGTGCCGAATGTCATGGATGTGAGTGTAATGGCAACAGTTGTAACGACCCGTCCCAAATTAACGGGATTAATTAAGGGTTAATGACGGATTAACGAGGCTAATCGCGAATTAGACGAGGATTAGCGAACGTTCAAGGCAAAATGACGACTTTGCCCCTGAAATGGGCAAAACGTTGACTTTTCGTTTGGACGGTCAAATGGACTTTCACCGATGACCGTGACGTAGTTTGGGACTTCACGAGTTCATAGACAGGTGGCACGTTCGATTCCGACATTCGAGGAAGAAGTTATGACGATCGGAAGATCAGGGGCGTTTTGGTAAATTTGGCGAAAAGGGCCAACGGTTGAATTTTGACCCAGAAGGTCCGATGACCGAGGGCCGAGCACCGTTACATATATAACAAAGATACGAACCCGTAGAAAGGCGACACGTCGAATTCGGACGTTCGACGGTGAAGTTACGGTTCACGGAAATTCGAACGTACTATTGCACGTTCTTCGAGACATGAGCTGTTTTGGACTTTAGTGGGCCCCACCTTTTTCTCAGGGCCAATGGATTCGCCATCATCTTTCTCTCATGCACATCCATCCCCCCCCCCCCCCCCCCCCCCCGGTGCATCGATCATTCCTTCCTAATCCAACCAAACCCGATCCCATTTTTCATCCAAAACCCAAACCATCGCCCCTTGAACGATTGTGAGAGACCAGAGAGATGGAAAAGACCGGCTTGACGTGGTGGCTGGCCAGGCAGAGCCGCCGTGGGTGGCGGAGGAGAAAACCCGCACGAGGTAATCGGTTTTGTCCATTTTAATCCATTTTCGATTTCTAGTTATTAGGGGTTTGTTTGGACGTTTGGGTTGAAGTAATTAAGTTGCTAGGGAGTTTTTATGAAGGTTTGGTTGAAGGTTGGACGTCGGGGGAGCCCTGGGAGGTTTTAGGATTTTCGAACCGTGAAGGAAAAATCGAACCGGTCGGGTATTAGAGGTTTTAGGGTTTCTAATTAATTGGGTTAGGTTCCTAGGACGATTATAGGAAGGTTAGGATTGATTAGGATTGAAAACGGTGAAAAACTGGGCCAGAATGAGCTTGAACCGGTCACGCCGGTCCAAGTTGCAGGCGAACCGGACCGGACCGGTTCAGACCGGTCGACGCGAGGTAGAGGATGACATTGTAGCAGGTGCGTGGCCTCCACGCGCAGCCACTTCAGGCGGCGCGTGGAGGAGAATTTGAGGAAGGCTCCAATATGTCAAATCATCTATTCGATGTAACGAACATTTTGGGACTGGTTTCGAGTCGATCGGACATCGTCTCGATATAGTTCGGGCTCTCCGAAGGTTTCGAGGCGCGTTTAAAAATAGTTAAAAATCCCAGAAAATTAGGGGGCTTTAGTGAGGGGTTAATTAACTAGTTAGTAAACCTCTAAAATGATTTGGACAGGTTTGGGTACCCCGAAGGCGACGGTTGACCCGGGAAGGCGTACGACGCGCATATCGAGGCAACAACGCAGACAGTCTGTGAGTGGACTTTCTTTCTGAAATCGATGCATGCATAAATGTTTTATATATGTTTTAATATGTGTTTTGGGATGCCTTGAGTGCATTTTGGTGTGTATTTACGTATGGGCACGTACTTCGAGGTTTTTGGATTTTATACGTGCTTCTACGCGCTTACGCTTTCGGTTTTCATGAAATGGTTTTGAAAAGTACAACGACCCATTTGGTCTTGATTATTCGGGCATGAGACCCATTTGGATTTGGTTTGACTCGGGCATGAGACCCTATTGATGACCCGTAGGTCGGAGTCGTGGTCGAGACGGGTGTTGTGTGCACGACAACGGACGACGTGACGCTCGCCTCCAGATTGGGATGCGTTCCTTCCGAAGAGGTCACGGTGCATGTCCTGTTGTCGAGCAGCCACTGGAGGCTAGACTTCGGAGTGCTGACGGTTTAGAGGAACGATCGGCGACGTGTGCACCATGGTCCCGAGATGGTCGCGTCAGTGATGTGTTCACGGTGACAGACCAGGATTGAGAGCGGTCCTGAATTGATGGTTGCACGCATCGCTACGATTGGGATCGTGACTGACCCTGAGATATCAGGCTCGATGCCCAGTTGATTTGAGTTCGGGCTCGAGGCCCAATTATTGTGAAATCGGGCGAGAGGCCCTGTTGAGTTCTATGTTCGGGCTGGAGGCCCATTTGCTTTGTGTTATCGGGCGTGAGTCCCGCTTTTATGGGTTTTGGTATACTGGTATGTATATACCCTCCTTACGAGATGATTGATTGGTCTCCTCTAGCGTCGACCTGGAGAGTCACGATCCACAGACCAGAATGGGTATCCCCATAGGGATCCCATTCTAAGAGTGAAGGTTACTTATTATGTTGTGGTCCCGGACCAGATTCTGGAGGGATATGTGGACTAGATCCAGAGAGAGAACTCGGACTAGATTCAGAGATTGAGCCTCCCAGATGGAGATTCCTGGGAGAAGACTCGGAGTGAGACCCCGAGTAGTGTGCACACTAGTATAGATATGATATCGTGACTATATCAGGGATGTGATGACAGGACCCGCCCCGATCCCCCTGGGACCACCCGGGATGTGCCCTGCTCCCGTCTGACACCCGACATTAAAATAACATAATTACCCTTATTGAAAGTAAAATGCATACAGAAAATCCATAGTTAAATCATACATAGCACGCCACACAAATACTCGAATACAAATAGTGTCAGACAAGGGATAGTTCCCGAATACAGTTTATTAAGCACGACTCTAAACACACTACGTGCCAACCTACCCAGCAGTAGGGTTCAGGTGCGCAACGTAAACCTATGCCTCTTCCTCGGGATCCTCCTCATCTTCCTCGGGATCCTCCTCCTCAATAGCACTACCTGGAGGGGTAGTAAAACAACAAGGGTGAGTGGGCCGAAACTCAAGGTTTACAAAATAGTTTACCATTCCGAAAACATATAGATTTTCCCCTCCGTTTTCCGAAAAGACATGCATTAGTATCATAAACCACAAAATCATATAATCATAAGCAGAATAATATCAACATAATATAATCTTAGTCACTGCACTATACATCCCAACCCTGACATCCCAGATGCCCGACGTCCCAGACGCCCAATAAGGTCACAGTTCCAAGGCTACGCGTGCCACCCGGGGTCTCAATCCCGAGTCCAAATCCCGAACCCAGTCCGAGCATGGCATTCTAGATGCCTGACGTCCCAGACGTCCAACAGTAGCAATCCTGCTCATGAGTCACTCTACGGTCCGGTCCCTCCGTAGAATGACTCCTCACAGGCAATGCGTCGTGACCACTCCGGGGTACCTACATTCGGAGGAGATAGAATCCTAGGGTAGATCTATACAGTGCAGTACCAAAGATAAGTATCGCAATCCATATACATATACATGACTCAAAACCATTCATAAACAACCAGACGGGTCTCATGCCCAAACATCGTAATACGTGCCATAAATCATACTCAATATAAACAGATACTTTTACTTGAATCACATATAGATATAATAGAAGGTAAAACAGTTATGCATGCCGAAGTTTAGTGAAATCAAAGGCCCACTCACAGTACAATCCCGCTGCAATCCCGAGGGTAAAGCCCCGTCCAAGGGTTAAAGTACAATTTCCTGTCATGTCCAAAGCATACGTAAAGGTCACGTTAAGTTTCTACTAAACAACTAAGAAACCCTAGAATGAAATCGGCCCGGGAAAGCCGTCCGTACACGCTTCCCAAGGCGTCAAACCCTAATTTAACCAACCTAACGATCTCCGATCGACACGAAACCACCGCCATTGGATCCGTATCGTCGAAACCTTGAAAATGGAACTGGTCCAACATAAAATACTGTTCACACGCGCCCCCACGCGTCTGGTCAAACCCTGGTCAACGGTGCTACAGTGATGATGACGTCAGCATGACGTCACTGCTGACGTCAACATGACGACATCACTGACAGTGTCAGAGGACACGTGTCAGCATCCCATTGGTCCCTAGTCTGACAGTTTTCTGACATTATGACGTCATCATGACGTCACTGCTGACGTCAGCATGATGACGTCATCAGTTACAGTAACCGGGTCTGAGAACCGGGTCACCGCAGACCCACGGTTCGACCCGATCAGTTCTCATCAACCCGACCACCATAATCGATGGGATTTGTTCCTATGAACTCGTCTAATCATGTTCTATGGTTCTGTGTAATTAAAACAAGTTTTTAGGTTGAAGGAACCACCTGAAAATCGACGGGAAACTGGCTGCCGGTTCTGGTTCGTCTTCTCCGGCGAGTCGTCGAACTTCCAGCCACGAACTTTGGTCCAAAATGCTCGTCTAGTCCCCTAGGATATGTCTCAAAAGCAACCAAACATTTCCAACGTCAAAAACGGACGTTTCGAAACAGGGAAGGAAATCGGTGTCTCACGGGTTTGCAGGCTTACCGCCGCCGTGTCGCAGCCGTGGGCTGCCCAGTCCAGTCCTGAGTCGTCCTATGGTTCCAGTTAACCCATCCCTAGGTTAGTTCGAGTGCAGGGGTGAAGGTTTGGACGGTTTGGACAGTTTGGGCTGATCGGGTTTCCTTCTCGGGTTTGTGGGTTTTCCGGCCGTGCAGGGTGGCCGTGGTGGTGGTGGTCGGTGTCTGGGGGTTGCTGGTGGTTGCCTGGTGCTGCCTGGTGAGGGAGGTTGAGTGGTGAGCTGCTGGAGTGATTGTTCGAAGGGTGAGAGTACACGGTTAAGAGAATGAAAATGTGGGAGTATGGTTTGATGAGTTTAAAACAGAATAAGCAACAGAAACCAACGGCTGAGATTAACTCTCAATATAGGATTAATGGTGAGGATTTAAGGAGATTAATTAATTAATTAATCAAAAGGCAGACATAGATCCTGGTTTTTGGGGATGAGGTGGATGAGGTAGATGAGTGACATGTGTCACTCATCAAGGGTCCAGATTGATTGGGTTAAAATAATCAGATTCTATTATTTTATTATTATTTAATTCCGAGTCTCGGTTAGTTCGGTTGAATCGTAACTACGTTCTTGACCATAACTTTTTCGTCGTATGTCCGATTTTGGCGTGCCGCCTGTCTACGGATTCGTATCGACGGGACCTACGTAACGGTCCTTGGCCCTCGTCGGTTGGACTTCCCGGGTCAAAAGTCAACATTTGGCCCCTAATTGACCAAATTACCAAAATACCCCTAGACTTCTGAACGTCACAACTTCTTCCTCGAACGTCGGAATCGAACGTGCCACCTGCCTATGAACTCGTGACGTTCTAAACTACGTCACGGTCATGGGTAAAAGTCCTAAATATTCCCGAGGTTAAAGTCAACATTTCCCCCCCTCAGGGGCAAAACGGTCATTTTACATTAAAATAATAATTACGAAAGTTCGGGTCGTTACATGTGATCCTTAGGGGCTGTGTGCCCCGAGATGGCATCTTCTCCGGAAGTGCCTAGGATAGGTTATATATGTATATATGTATATGTGGACAGGTTTTCACTGAGATGGCGTTGGGTTGAGACCCTCGTGTATTGGTTTTGGGCTGAGACCCATATGAGATGATTTTGGGACGAGTTCCCACGTGTTTTGGTTTGGGCGGAGGTCCCATGTGTTATTTGACTGATTTCGGGCTAATGCCCAAATGGTTTGATGGTTCATGACGGTTTATGGGAACCAAGCATGAACCCTAGAGATGGTTTTTGAATGCATGCATATGTTTTTAATGAAAGGCATAAAGGTCTTTTATGAAATGTTTTTATAAAATTATTTGTTTTGTCCACTCACAACTTTTATGTTTTGAATGCCCTTCAGGTTGATCGCGGATGTGGCTGTAGCAGAGACGAGACATCGCATTCCTCCTTCGGATCCTGGCGTACTCTGATAACCAGGTTGGGCAAAAGACGGAAATATCCCTGGTCTGACACTTCGTGTCAGACGGGAGCAGGCACGTCCCACGCTAATCCCGAGGGATTTGGGGCGGGTACTGTCAACAGTAGTCGGAAGAGAGTTGCCTTTGTGAAAGGGTCTGTGTGTATTTATAGTGGTCATGAATGTGGTGGTTGAATAATGTTTGAAAGCAGGTTCCATATTGTGGATGGGAGTCAGTCGCGTGCCCCTGGATATCGGGGGTAGGTGCCAGGTGGTGCCTAACCTGTTGGTTTCAAGGAGTTGGTATGGACAGCTGGTTTGAACAGTGAAGGGGTGTCGAGCTGAGCTGCCGAATGGCGGTAGTGTCAAGCCTGCCGAACGGAATGCACTTAGTAGTCCTCTTGTTCGGTCGGTGCTTGCATACCGAGTGAGATCTTGGATTGGTTGCCGATCGACCTATTCCTGCTGGAGTCGGGTCGTGTTTGTTTGTACGGAGCGTGGCTGGTCGATATGGTATCAACAATTGATAATCTAAAAAATTCACCCTGTAATTATCCTATTAAAAAAAATATGCAAATGCAAGGCGGAGATTTTTCAAAAAAAAAATAATTATAGATTACTTTCGGTTTATTAAATTTTGCTTGATATATGATTATATTACTTTTTTAATTTATCAAATTGTTATATATATTATATATAATCAAAATTATTCTAGGAATTTATGATAAGCATTTTTTTATTAATTTGAAACTAAAAAAAGGCCACCAATATAAGAAAAGTGGTGCGTGGCTCAAGGAATGGTCTTGATTCATGGTTATATACTTATATCCTGTTGAACATGTGATAAAGAAATACCAGCGGTTGACACATCAATAGGTGAAAGCAATGTCAATTGGGCCACCTCTGTGAGGTGGCAAAATTTTATTGGAAATAAGTGTTATAATTTATAAAGAAAACTATAAAGAACCCAAAACCAAGGGGGATTAAATTGAATTAGTGGTGAACAGCAAACATGAGATCTTTCTAGCCTCCTTTCCCGTTGCCACTAACTTTCCAAAGTAAAAATGGTTAAATTTTAGGCTTCCTTCAAAATTCGTTAGAACATGGATGGATTGCTTTCGTCTTCACATGGTTGGACTTTGGGACATATTATTAATGAAGCTTGACAAGGAGAGGATAATTCATATGAAGTTTGACAGCGAGAGAGGACCATCCTGATGGGGAGGAGGATCTCCCAACATTGGGTCTCTTGAATTTTTCACCGACCCACATCGAGTTCACTGAGGGAATATTTCGATCATACTTGAGGGAATTTTTTATTTATTTTATTTTATTTTGTAATGGAGGGTCAATTTTTATAATGCATATATGATTTTTCGGCAAAGGGAGGGTCAAGTGATCCTCATTGCAGTAACATGCTTCAGTCAGTTCGGCTACATATCTAATTCAAATTAAAATCCATTCAGAATTAAGAGTTGAGATCAAATTTTATGATGAAAATGTAAATTTGACATTTCAATGTGTTTTTAATTTTTCACTTGATCAAAATAAAGGTGATTAACATCTCAATATATTTTCGGATTGAATATATAGACCCACCCGCATCTAACGTAAAGATGGTGACATAATTAAGGTGGATGCGTAGATAATCAAGTAGTAGCTAGCTAGCTACCAGCGAATAGGATCAAGGAGTAAGTAAAAGGGTAGATTAAGACTAGCCCGGCCCTCAAGTGGATTAAAAATAGTTGATCACCTCGATGGATGAAAATTAATTAATATTAATATTGTCACCCATATTTATACAGTTACTGCCTCTGGAGACTGAAGTAGATAATGATACATACAAGTTGGGCTGAGAGAAAACAGATGGATCAAATGGCACTAATTAATGCCCTAAATATTAGTAGGATGTTGTGTGCGATTAGCGCCACGCGGCCAGCTTCAAATTGCGAAGACCTGCATAACAAACTAACAAAGTAGTGATCGAGTGGCAGATCGAGGCAGTCTCCAGTGCTCCAATTCCACCTGATCCACCTCTACACCGCTACCCCCACCACTCATGGAGGAGGCCACATCTCTCTATCTTATTCTTATCTCTCAAAATCTGCCCAGGGAGAGGCCCCCCGCCCCAGTACTAGTGCTCTGCCAAAAGCTAAATTTTATTATTATAGCTATATATATTATTATGTATGGTTTTCACTTTTCATATTCATATTCATGTTCTTTTTTATTAATGGACACGATCGATAAACTGGAATACATATAATCCGATATAGATATTCCTGGTTTGAATTGTTTTTTCCTTTGATCATGTCCATCTCTCATTATCTAATAATATCTGTACTATTTCTTCAGTCACGCTCTGTGAAGCGTGTGTATGTTAATTCATCTTTTTGTATTGATAAACCACCCAGCTCATCTCTCTCTAAGAGCAAGGAATAAACCGACCAGGTTTAGATTTAGTAAGTATAGCATCTGAGAATGATTTAGGAACCATTTTATCTTTTTCTCCGCCTTCGAAATTTTAAGAGGGATCGAATATTATTAGTAATACCATAAAATAGAATAGTTATATCGAATTCACTTAAGAACCATTTTATCTTTTTCTCCACCTTAGAAATTTCAAATGAGGGATCGAATATTATTAATGATACCATAAAACATAATAATTATATCGAATTTGCACGATACGAATGTTGAAAACTACCGTTCAAAATTCGCTATATAAATAAAGGAAGCTAGCTACTTGCTGCTGTGGAATATAAGAATCAGTTGGCCGGCTTTACGAGGAAAAGCACCATTTTAGACCAAAATAAATAAGGAAAAGCACCATTTTAGACCAAAATAAATAAGGAAAAGCACCACTACTTTCACTTTTTAATTTTTACTTCAAAATTCTTTCCTTTAAGCTTTTTCTTTTCAACTTATTCTTGCTGCTGTTTGACATAAAGTAAATTCCAGCTACTTCTCCAAATTCAGGCATGCATGAATTAAATTTGACTCTAATATATGTATTATCTATAAATGAGAATTTGCACGCTATAACACCATTAGATGAAGCCTGAGTTTCAATAATAAGATTGGAAAGTTACTATATTTGTGTATACATTTATGTTGTATAGATTTATATATATTATACTATTAATTAACGACTTTAATTAAAATGCTTATATATTAGATCTAATTCTAATATTTTGAGTGGATTAGATTATATAAGTTTTACTCTTTATATATCTGCTCTTTCTATTTTCCTTATCATGAAAACACATATGTTTTTACGTTAAAAATATATTGAATTTGATGAATTAAAAATCGATAATTTATGCATAAGCCCTATATATATATATATATGTGGAACCCAAAATCATCCGAAAATTATGGAGCCGCCACGTGTCCCGTAATTCCCAAAAATGACCAAATTGCCCTTGGCAAATAACGCTGATCATTTGAAAAACACCCACACATTAAATAATCTATTTACCAGTTAAATACGTTATTTGATCGGGTTAAAACCTCCGTAATATTGATATTCTCCCCGAGAGTTAATTATCGTTATTCTTAATAATGGATAATTAATATTAATATTAAAATACAACAAATATCATTACTATCATAATGAGCCATCATTACAATTATTAAATAATATATTTAATAATAATATATTATTTACTAATTAAATATTCAACCGACCAATCAGAACGCTCCAAGGCTCCCAAGATTTTCCTATAAATAGCAAGGCACATTTCATTTCCAAGGGACGTTGATTCTTCGTTTCGAAGTATATCTCTTTCCTCTCTCGAAGCTAACTTAGGCATCGGAGTGTTCTTGGTCGAACAACCCCCCGGGTAAATCGATCGAGGCAACGATAGCTAATTGTTTGCTGTTTGCAGGAATTGTGAGGACTTTTCGCGACGGGTTCAATCTTTGATTCAACAATATATATATATATATATGATTTTTTGTTTTAGATACCAGTAGGCAATATCATGCATGAATGATGAGGTGATAGTTCATATGCATGAATGATGAGGTGATAATTCATTCCTTAGGCAAAGACGACTGTGCAATTATCACTAAATTAACCACGCATATAAATGAATATGCCAAGTAGCTAATTAATATTAGTAGCCGGTCTAACAACTAAGACTGCCAGATGATGGTTAGTTTCACTAAGTAATTAATAAACAAAATACAAGAAAGTTACTTAGAATTTGACAAAGCAGATAATCAAATTAGTGTGTATATATATACGGTTACATAGTATTCAAATATTTTGCGATAATTAATAAGGTGGTGCTACATTATAACTCTCTATATAATGGGTACACGTACAGTACTCCATTTATTTTGTTAGATAATATGCATATGAAATACATTATAAAATATTCACACACGTACCCACCATATAATAGAAAAGAATTGAAGCACATACATTACCTCATCAAGTGTAATGATATGTACATGCATGATGTTAGCTAGTAATAGTTGATGGCAAGGAGTTGCATGACACTAGTTTGAGTTCCAAATTAAGTTAACGATTGGTAAGAAATTAAGATGAGCAGCATGTATATGCCATACATCTCATAGTTTCTGATATTGTCAATTTGTCATAATGTGGTCCTAGATATGTGTTAATTAGCGTGGTATAGATATATATTAATTATATAGCAATCAAGAAAAGACAGATGAAAAGAGGCCAGGCGAGAAAGGTAGGTCGCACTAGCAGTGTATAAGGATTAAAGGTCATTATATATATGGTTGGTGTAAGAATATTATGAAGGGAGAAAAGGTACGAGGGATCCCACTATCACGTACGCATCACCATTCACCACATGGAATGGAGTAAAGTAATGGACTATGGTGGCCTACATAACCATGAGAGGAAAGAGGATATCTTTGCGACGATCGTTATACATATATATATTCTTGCGATCTCTATCTCTTTCGATCATATATATATACACATGTATATTTATGTGCTTGATCCCAGGCCGGCCAGGTCAGTTGGGGCTTCAGTTAAGTTAATTTTAGCGCGCAGCTGCCAAGTGATCGTATTCAAGTAGCTAGGCGCGCAACCATAAAATCCAATTATTAAGGAAGCACCATGTCTCTCACTCTGAGCAGCATAGTGCCCAAACCAGCTGCAGAATATAACGGCTGCAGTGGAAGGACTAGTTCTACTAAAGTGGAAGGCCCGCCGGAGATGTCTGATGATGAGACCCACAACAAGCAGCAGCAGGCAGTACTTGTTGCCTACCCAGCCCCAGCCGCCACTGCGCAACTCAATTTATCATCGCAGTCTTTCCTACAACTCGCCATGTACCCTATAACTTTAAAGGTCAGCTCTCTCTCTCTCTCTCTCTCTCTAGATATATCCATCTCTGATCGATCAGTCGCTTGCTAGCTAACTGCAGTATCTATATATATTAATTACTGGAAATGAAATAATTAATTTATGATGTGCAGTTTGAGGAGGTGTTTTACAAAGTAAAAATGGAGCAGAAAGGTGGTGGAGTGTTGTGGTGGGGCCCGGGCAGCAAGCATAAGAAGAGCAGCAGCAGTAAAGATGCAGATGATGATATGAACAATAATACAAAAAGTATATTGAATGGGATATCAGGTATGGTTTGCCCAGGAGAGATACTTGCCATGTTAGGGCCATCTGGGAGTGGGAAAACCACTCTTCTTACAGCTCTGGGAGGCCGCCTCAGTCATCAGAATAATTCTAACTTCATGTCAGGAAAGATCACCTACAATGCTCAGCCCTTCTGCGGTTCCATCAAACGAAGAACTGGCTTTGTTGCCCAGGATGATGTCCTGTACCCGCATCTCACAGTCACCGAGACACTCCTCTTCACAGCTCTCCTTAGGCTCCCGGACAGCAGCCTCAGCAGGGCTGACAAAAGCCAGCACGTAGATGATGTGATCAACGAGTTGGGACTGAGTCGGTGTCGGAACAGCATGATTGGGGGCCCACTGTTTCGAGGGATATCAGGTGGAGAGAAGAAGAGGGTGAGTATTGGTCAAGAGATGCTGATTAACCCAAGCTTACTTTTGCTGGATGAGCCCACCTCGGGTTTGGACTCCACTACAGCTCAGCGCATCCTCACCACACTGAAAAGGCTTGCAAGTGGTGGTCGAACCCTTGTCACCACCATCCACCAGCCATCCACTCGTATCTACCACATGTTTGATAAGCTTGTCTTGCTTTCTGAGGGCTCCCCCATCTATTATGGTCCTGCTTCCGCAGCCCTCGATTATTTTTCTTCCATTGGCTTTTCCACGTCCTTGCCCAGTGTCAATCCTGCTGATCTCTTGCTTGATTTGGCTAATGGTACGCATGTCTAGCTAGTAGCTACTATATACATATACATATATGAATATATGTACATATATATACGTGTACTATGTACTGTGTTATATATATATGTATCTATACACATATATAACGTGTACTACGTACGTATACAATATACTTATACATATTTTCATATACACTAAACTAATAATTGTAATTAATAATTAATTACGTACCACCTGCATATATACGTACAGGATTAGCCCCTGATTCAAAACATGCATCATCCGATGAGCAACGCGAGAACATGGAACAAGATCAGAAGATGGTGAAAAAAGCTCTCATTTCTGCCTACAATAAGAATATTTGCGCAAAGTTGAAAGCTGAGCTCTGTAGTAGTGCTGGCTTGGAGGTCAACAACAACTACATTAATAATTACAGGAAACAAGCTTCAGCAAGTAAGTTATTTTGGTTTTAATTAGATCCGTACGGGAATTAAACATCTCAACTGAATTTCTTCAAACATATGTATATTTATATAGTGGCCGGCCATGATGATGAATTGATGATGATGATGATGATCAGGATCAGGCCATGATGTGATCAATAAAGCTTATTCGGAGGAATATTGGTGTACAAGCTGGTGGCACCAGTTCAAAGTGCTGCTTCAGAGGGGGCTGAGGGAAAGAAGGTATGAAGCATTCAACAGGCTCAGGATTTTTCAAGTGGTAAGTGTGGCCACGCTTGGTGGACTGCTCTGGTGGCAAACACCCATGTCTCACATTGAAGACCGTGTAAGAATAATTCACCATGCACTCATCCCAATTTCTACCAGCTGGCACTTAATTAATTAGATAATATATGAGGAATGTTGCAAATGAATTGATGTGACCAGTTTGATTGATTGATGCAGATCGCTTTGCTCTTCTTCTTCTCCGTGTTTTGGGGGTTCTACCCCCTTTACAATGCAGTTTTCACTTTTCCCCAGGAAAGAAGAATGCTGATAAAAGAACGATCATCAGGAATGTACAGGCTTTCTTCCTACTTTTTAGCAAGAACAGTTGGAGACCTGCCTCTGGAGCTGGCACTCCCAACAGCATTTGTGGTAATAATTTACTGGATGGGAGGCCTTAAACCTGACCCTCTCACTTTCATCCTCTCCTTAATTGTCGTTCTTTACAATGTTCTTGTCTCCCAAAGTCTTGGCTTGGCCATTGGTGCCATTCTCATGGACATAAAGCAAGCAACTACCTTGGCTTCTGTCACAACACTTGTTTTCCTCATTGCCGGAGGTTACTATATCCAACAAATTCCTCCCTTCATTGTGTGGTTGAAGTATTTGAGTTATAGCTACTACTGTTACAAGCTTCTTCTTGGGGTTCAATACCACGACGATGACTACTACGAGTGCTCCAAGGGAGTCTTGTGCCGAGTTGGAGATGTGCCTGCCATCAAATCCATGGGTGGTCTCCATCACTTGTGGATTGATGTCTCCATTCTCGCCTTAATGTTACTCGGTTACCGCCTTCTTGCTTATCTTGCACTCCATCGAGTGAGATTGAGCCGTTGATATATCAAGGTAATCCTATATATAACCAGCCCAATAGCCGACATGCCATATAGCCCAGCTGCCAGTTGCTACATATATATATATATATATATATGATCAGGCATCAGAGGACATGCATCTAATAATTAATAAGCTATAGCTACCTAACCTCCACGCACTACTATATCCATCCATCCATTCGAAGAGTTTTCGCCTTTTCTTCAACTGATCGATCCTTCATCCATCATCGAGGAACAATTAATTGTTAGAGACTTCACCTCATGATTTAATTAATTAGAGCTCATGTAAATCATGTGTGCTGAAATTTCAGCCATATTATCCATAATTTTGAGTTTTGAGCTGGATATTATTGAATGTACCCGCACATGCATCATGCAGCCTTGGTGTTGTAACATTAGATCGATTTATATTACTAGCTTGCACCTTGGGGCTTGGAGGATATCAATTAATTTTATAATACATTTAATATGCTGAATCACACACTCATGACAACTTCAATTCTCTGGTTAAGAAACTTAAGATGCTAAAATTCTAATTAATACTTTCTACGTGTACGTAAAATGAGATATATTGAGAGCCATATATATCGTTGACAATCATACGGCACATATGTAGGATTCATCATTGACAAGAGAATAATTTCCCACCAAGAGAATATTATTACTATTCCTAGTTGCTGCTTTGGCATAGTGGAAAATCCACGCCATAAGTTATTGTTAGAAGACTGAGGCTACATTCCTATCCTTGGTGACAACTGTACACTACTAGATGTCCTAGTCTGTTAGATAGTTAGTTAGACAGTTAGTAGTTAGTAAACCTAGCTATGGTATATAACTCATACTATGGTGATCGATTGTTAGGTTGCTGTGACTCAATTACATATTAATCAATAAGCTTCTCCCTATCTTCTTCTTGTTCTTCATTTCTCTGTAGATCACTCCTCCTTCTATCATGGTATCAGAGCCGTAAAAAAGGCCTGACCCTATCTTCTTCATTCTTCCGCTGCTCTTCTCCCTCAAATCTTCCTGTTCTTTCTTCAACTTCAAGTGCACACAAGGTGCTTGATAAAAGTCTTAAATCAGCAAAAAGCTAGATAAAAGACCTTCCTTTCTAATTTTCTTCGTGTTCTTGCTCTTGTTTCTCAATCCTTCTTGAAATCTTTCCAAATCTTGATTCTTCCCTTAAAAATGGTTACTGCTTCTCAGTTACAAATTCTGCAATCACCTATTGCAAGTTTAGTCTCAACTGTTGGAAATTCTGTCACTGTTAAACTTGATGAGATCAATTATCTCACCTGGAATTTTCAAATGGAGCTGTTGTTGAATGTGCATGGGCTGAAGGGCTTTGTGAATGGCATGAAACCGTGTCCACTTCCTCTCAATTCAGATTCTGAAGCTGCAAATGTAAACAGATCAGAGGAAATTCAGGTTTGGGATCTTCACAATCAAGCTCTAATGCAACTCATTACGGCCACACTTTCGAATTCTGCAATGTCTTGTATCATAGGGTGCAGAACGGCTCAGGAGATGTGGATGAGTCTCAAAGAAAGGTATGCATCTGTGACAAAAGCATCCATTTTCCAGATGAAGACTGAATTGCAAAACATAAAAAAAGGACCTGAGAGTATGACTCAATATTTACAACGTATCAAGAATGCTAGAGATCTGTTAGAATCTTGTGGTGTTCAGTTTGCTGATGATGACATTGTGATCTTGGCCTTAAGAGGATTACCTACAGAATATAACACCTTTAGATGTGTTATTAGAGGAAGAGAGAACACAATTTCTCTAAATGAGTTCCGGTCTCAGCTTCTTGCTGAAGAATCAGTGATTGACCAAGCCAATGAGCAATTGCCTTTTCTGTCAGCAATGGTAGCAACAAAGAACCGTCCAAATGTGCTTCAAAGACCTTCTACTGAATGTGGTTCCTCCAATCTGTCCAGTCAAGCCTTGTACACTGATAATCAAGGTTCTCAGGGCACTCAAGGGCCACTACCTCATCCAACCAGTGTTTCTGGCCCCCAAGTCTCCAACCAGCCTCCTCAACAGTTTTCTGATCCTTCATATTCTCAGGACAACCATCAACAGTTTAGTGGAAACTTTCAACATTTTGGGTATGATACTGGTTACCAAAATGCACCCTATTACAAGTTCAACTACTCCAATGGTGGAAGGGGAAGAAAAGGAAAGGGCAATGGTGGAGGTAGAGGCTACCAGCAGTACCAAAACAACAGACATCAGTTCTCTGCGTTTTCAGGTCCTAACCCCTACTCCTCACCAGGAATTCTTGGACAGCCAGCACAGGGTAATCAAATGTGGCAACAGCCCATGAAATGCCAGATATGTGCCAAGAAAGGTCATACTGCTGTTGACTGTTACTACAGACATCCTGATCAAAACACTCAAGACTCTGAACCTTGCCAGATTTGTTGGAGAACTGGCCATAGTGCTGTTAATTGCTACCAAAGGGGAAACTTTTCCTATCAAGGTGCACCACCATCACCAGCACTCAGTGCTATGACAGCCACTGCATCTCTAGTTAATCCACAACAAAGTCAAGACTATTGGGTTGCTGACAGTGGTGCTACTGCTCATATGACTTCTGACGTCTCTCAATTGACCATGGTGACACCCTCTCTTTCAGCAGATACCATCACCACAGCAAGTGGTTCAGGTTTGACAGTTGCACACATTGGGAGTACCTCTCTCATTACTAATACTCCCACTCTTCACTCTTTTCAGATGAATCAAGTTTTACATGTGCCTAAAATCTCTCAAAATTTGCTTTCTGTGAACACTTTCTGTAAAGACAACCATTGTCGGTTTATTCTTGATGAATCATGCTTTGTGATCCAGGACAGAACCACAGGGAAGGTACTCTACAGAGGACTGAGCAATGAAGGCTTATACCCTATACCATTCAACCTTCCAATGATGGGACTCCAAACCAGTAACCATCAAGTTAGTTCAGCTTTTCTTTGCAAAAATGTGCATTCTCAAATTTGGCATAACAGACTAGGTCATCCCTCTAATGAAGTTGTTTCCTCTAGTCTAAGGAAGTCTAACATCCTAGTCTCACCAGACCCCCATCAGAACATCTGTGAGCCTTGTCTCCAGGGCAAATTTACAAAATTACCCTTTCTATTTCCAGCTGCTAAATCTGTAATTCCCTTTGAAGTAATTCATTCTGATGTATGGGGACCAGCTCCTGTCAAATCCATAGAAGGTTTCAAATACTATGTAAACCTCATTGATGAATGTACAAGATACACTTGGATTTTTCCTATGAAAAACAAGTCAGATTTCTGCTCAATCTTTATACACTTTTATGCTTTTCTTCTCAATACTTTTTCTGTTTCAGTCAAAATTTTTCAATCTGATAATGGTGGTGAGTACATTAGTTCCATTTTTCAAAACTTTCTACTTTCAAAAGGAATTGTACATCAAAGATCATGTCCTCATACCCCTGAACAAAATGGCCTTGCTGAAAGGAAACATAGACATATCCTTGAAACTGCAGTTACCCTTCTCCAGTCTTTCTGTTTACCTCCAAAATTCTGGTTTTATGCATGTTCCTGTTCTGCTTACCTGATAAATAGAATGCCTTGCACTATCTTACACATGACATCTCCCTTTGAAAAACTTTTTGGCTATCCACCAAGCCTCCATCATCTTAAAACCTTTGGTTGTGCATGTTTTCCCTTTCTTAAACCCTATACTCAAAACAAACTTCAACCCAAAACAGTTAAGTGTATTTTTCTTGGTTATGCTGATAAACACAAAGGCTATGTTTGCCTTGATCCAGTCACATCTAGAGTTGTTGTGTCCAGGCATGTTCTATTCAATGAGGTTGATTTCCCATATCATTCCTTAGAGTCTAAATCGATACCACGTTCCTCCTCTCTACCTGCCTTTGAAACCTGTACAGGCACCACATCTCCCATATTTGTCCCACCTCCAAATATAGTCCCTACTCAGTCTATTGTTGCTCAGTCTTCTGCAATACCTGTGGCTTCTGTTCCCCCTACCTCCAGCCCTGCTCTCACCTCCAACTCATCAGTTCAGGCCTCCAGCAGGCTTGCCAGTGCTTCAAACTCAATTCTCTCAGCCGATGAGTCTTTGTCTCAGACTTCAGTTCCAGATCCTCACACTCTTGATTCTGCCACTGCCACTGTTTTTCAACCTGAGTTCCTTGAGGTTGTTCTTCCAATCCAAGGGGTCAACATGCATCCAATGCAAACCCGATCCAAGAATGGCATCTCCAAAAAAAAAGGCTTTTTACTCCTCCCTAGCAGATGTGGATTTTCTGACTACTGAACCTTCCTCCTACAAGCAGGCTGCATCTGTTTCTGTTTGGCAAATGGCAATGGAAGAGGAAATCACTGCCTTGTTGGCTCAAAAAAACCTGGGTTTTGGTCCCTCTGCCTGCTCACAAGAACCTAGTCGGGTGCAAGTGGGTGTACAGGATCAAAAGAAACTCAGATGGGACTGTTGCTCGATATAAGGCAAGGCTGGTTGCTAAAGGCTTCAGTCAGGAAGCTGGTTTAGATTATGGGGAGACTTTTAGCCCTGTTGTTAAGCCTACAACAGTCAGGTTGGTTTTAGCCTTGGCTGCTCACTTCAAATGGAAGCTTAGACAGTTGGATGTCAAAAACGCTTTTCTGCATGGGGACCTTAAAGAAGAGGTGTACATGGTGCAGCCTCCTGGTTTTGAAGCTGCAGTGCCTCAAGAGTATGTCTGTCTCCTTAAGAAATCTTTATATGGTCTGAAACAAGCTCCACGGGCTTGGAATGAGAAATTCACCAGCTTTCTTCCTGGTTTGGGGTTCAGCAGCACTTGGGCAGACTCATCCTTGTTTGTCAAGCAAACTCCTACTGGCATTGTCATCCTTCTCCTGTATGTGGATGATATTATTCTCACTGGGAGCTCTGATTCATCAACTCAGGAGGTCATCAATGCTCTTACTAGTGAATTTGATATGAAGGACTTGGGAGACTTACACTATTTCTTGGGGATTCAGATTAAACACACTGATTCAGGTCTTTTTCTCTCCCAGTCCAAGTACATTTCTGATCTGCTTGTTAAAACTGATATGGTACAAAGTAGTTGTGTAGACACCCCCTTTGCTCCAGGATCCAGACTAAGGAAAAACGATGGCCCTCTTTACAACAACCCTCAAAACTATAGGAGTATTGTGGGTGCCCTTCAGTATCTCACATTCACCAGACCTGATATCACATTCTCTGTCAATCAAGTGTGTCAGTTTATGCATTCCCCCTGTGAAACTCACTTCATGGCTGTCAAGAGAATACTTCGTTTTCTCAAGGGCACTTGTCACTTTGGCCTTCTGTATCAACCAGGTTCCCTTGATCTTCAGGCTTTTACAGATGCAGATTGGGCTGGGGATCCTAATGATCGCCGATCTACAACTGGAATGGCAGTTTTCCTTGGCTCTAATCCTATTTCCTGGATGTCCAAGAAGCAGAACACTGTCTCCCGATCAAGTACTGAGGCTGAGTACAGGGCTCTTGCCATTACAGCAGCAGAATTGTCTTGGATTAGACAACTCATGTGCACCCTTCACATTCCACTTCTTCGAGCACCACTGATCCTGTGTGACAGTACTTCAGCCACAAGCCTCTCTGCTAATCCAACTTTTCATTCACGGGCTAAACATATTGAGATAGACTATCATTTTGTCCGTGAAAGGGTCATCCGTGGAGACCTTGCTGTGCAACATGTCACCTCCTCTGAGCAGATTGCAGACATCTTCACCAAGGCCTTATCTGAGTCCCAGTTCCAAGTTCACTCCTACAATTTGACGTTGGAGCCCTCAAATTGAGGGGGGGTGTTAGAAGACTGAGGCTACATTCCTATCCTTGGTGACAACTGTACACTACTAGATGTCCTAGTCTGTTAGATAGTTAGTTAGACAGTTAGTAGTTAGTAAACCTAGCTATGGTATATAACTCATACTATGGTGATCGATTGTTAGGTTGCTGTGACTCAATTACATATTAATCAATAAGCTTCTCCCTATCTTCTTCTTGTTCTTCATTTCTCTGTAGATCACTCCTCCTTCTATCAGTTATCACCTGGAGTTGGATAAAAAATATATATAAATTATCACCTGAAGCAGAAGCAGTCTATAGGCAAGGCGGCAAGGACAAGTAATAATTCACATGCTATAAAAAGTTGCCTGAGTAGTGCGTATCTTTTATATCCTACATGATGGAATTAAAGCCTAGCTCATATGCGTGGAGGCTAGCAATACAATACAACAACATAAAATAAGATAAGCTTCCATCTGTCATTGAGAGAGCTCATGAAGCCATTAAGGAGTGCGACTTGATAACCATATACTTTGTTTTAAGTAATTTTCACGATCTCCACTTCTTTTCATCCCTTCTAAATCTCATATATATAATGGAAATAAAAAAATCTCGTATATATATGTATCGTCAACCTCTCATTTGATTGATGCATATATATATATATGAATAACTATAAAGATCTTAAATTTTATTATATTTTTTTGTATAAATATCTTAAAATAATGATTTAGGAATTTGACAGTTTGGATTATGATAAATGTATAAAAGAAATTGGTAAATAATTGAAATGATGGTACGAGGAGGTATCCCTAGTAGTGATATGAAAATATTATCAATTTATTTTTATTGGCTATCATTTTTTCTTTTCTTTCCATACTAAATGATACGACGTACACGTGTAAGAATCAAATATTGCTCTCATAAATAGGAATCACTTTTATTAGACTTCCAAGTACTCATGTTTGTTGTTAAGTTAACAATTAAAAATATACTTTTTACCTAAAGGAAGACTTATAATTGGGCTGAGTCGGGCAAGCTGGGTTTGTATTAAATTTTGAAAAGTATCGGAGTCGGGTCGAACGGGTTAGTCACAAATATAAAAACTCAAGCACTTTGTCAGGTCAAGCACTTTTCTTTCCATACTAAATGATACGACGTACACGTGTAAGAATCAAATATTGCTCTCATAAATAGGAATCACTTTTATTAGACTTCCAAGTACTCATGTTTGTTGTTAAGTTATTGCAGCCTAGTTTGATAAACAATTAAAAATATACTTTTTACCTAAAGGAAACCTTATAATTGGGTTGAGTCGGGCAAGCTGGGTTTGTATTAAATTTTGAAAAGTATCGGAGTCGGGTCGAACGGGTTAGTCACAAATATAAAAACTCAAGCACTTTGTCAGGTCGAGTTTTTATCGGGCTTCACGGGTTAGGTAAGTCCACTTAGACTGGGCTCAATTTGGCTTTTTGAATTACTTGAAAAATAAAATGTAACGACCCGAATTTTCATAAATAATATTTTATTACAATTTGACCATTTTGCCTCTGATAGGAAAAAGTTGACTTTTGACCCGGGAAACATTTAGGACTTTGACCGATGACCGTGACGTAGATCGGGACGTCACGAGTCCGTAGACAGGCGGCACGTCAAAAATGGACGTTCGACGTAAAAGTTATGGTCGCCGGAGCGAAATTGGTTAAACTTAAAATAATAATAAAATAAGGAAAACTTATTTCTCATTTAATTAAACCAGGACCCTTGGATGAGTGACAAGTGTCACTCATCCTATGGTTGCTTTTTCCCTAAATTGTGGATCTTGCCCCATTGGTGGAATTATTTATATTTTATTTCCCTCATCTCTCCCCAGCCGTCCATCTCCCTCTCAGCCCTTCATCCTCACCCTCCATTTCCCTTATCTGATCAATATCATCAGACCCCATCGATTTCCTTCTCCCATTCATTTCTCGTGAAGTACAAAACCCTTCCCCATTTCGTACAAACCCCACCGTCCATCATCTTCATCTACTCTGCTCACCCCTCAGCACCAGATCTCCATCATCTTTCTCATCAGACATCATCTCCATCATCTACTCATCACCATCTTTATCTCCGTGTTGCAACACCGTGCACCACCCAGACCCGCGAAGAACAAACCGTACCCAAAACTCCAATCGTTCAACCCACTCGAACTCACGTCGAACCAACACCAGACTAGAACCATTAGGAGGCCTGGACGCCTGAAGAGCTAACTGGAGGACCCACGACGGAGGTAGGTCGAAAAACTCAAGAACCTCCCATGTTTCCTCATTTTCGAAACCCTCAGTTTTGACGTGTATGGGTTATTTATGTGCGTTGAGTCGTGTTTTAGGGACATTGACGAGCTTGAGGAGGCTGGTTTCGAAGCTAGGCGTGGTCTGAGGCGACAGGGAAGACGACCGGAAACTGGCTACGGGTTTTCGAATTAAAGGTATAGATCTCAAACGTTTTAGTGATTTTTGAGTTCATAGACCGGTAGAGTGGGCTTAGACGAACACGTAGGGATAAATCCCGTCAAAAATGGTGGCCGGAGATGGGAGTTCTAATTGGGTCAGGTCGTGGGTCACGACGACCCGGTTGTAGGATTTCAAACTGACCCGGCCGAATGTCAGGGATGATGACGTCATCATGCTGACGTCATCATGTAACCAACCAGGAGGTGACACATGTCGTCTGACACCTGTTAGTGATGACGGCATCATCACTGTAGCAGCATTGACCAGAGGGTTGACCAAACGCGTGTGGGCGCATGTGAACAATACTCGAGGTGGGACCACCACCATTTTTTAGGTTTCAACGATACGGATCCAATGGCGGTGGTTTTGTGTCGATCAGAGATCGTTAGGTTAGTCAAAATAGGGTTTAATGCCTCGGGAAGTGTGTTCGGACGACTTTCTCGGGCCGATTTCATTCCAGGGTTTCATGTTTGAGATGTAGGGACTTATAGTGACCTTTATGTGTACTTTGGACATGACATGGATTGTATGTTGGCATTTGGACATGTTTATACGTTTGGTTTAGTGGCAGGAACGGACTGTGAGTGGGCCTTTGATTTAACTCTTGCATGCATAATTGTTTTAATTACTATATCTATATGATTGAATCAAAGTATTTGAATACCTTGAGTCATTATTCTTGCACGTATTATGAGGTTTTGGGCATGAGATCCGTCTGATTAGTTATGCACTATTTTGAGTTATAAACACTGATTTCGATGGTTCTCTTTAGTTCTACAATGTATAGAACTACCCTAGTGATACTATTTCCTCCGAATGTTGGTACCCCGGAGTGGTCAGGGCGCATTGCCTGTGAGGGGTCATTCTACGGAGGGACCGGACCGTAAAGTGACTCAGGAGTAGGATTGTTATGATTGGACGTCTGAGACGTCATGCATCTGGGATGTCATACCCAGACTGGGTTCAGAATTTGGACTCGGGATTGAGACCCCGGATGACACGCGTAGCCTTAGGACTGTGACCTTATTAGGCGTCTGGGACGTCAGACATCTGGGATGTATAGTGCAGCAGCTGATTTTATGATTATGATTATATTATTCTGTTTATGTTTATATGATATATTATTATGGATTTCGACTCTGATGCATGCATGATTTGGAAAACGGAGGGGTAAAACCGTATGTTTACTCCATGCTTAAACTGTTTTATAAACTTTATGTTTCTAGCCCACTCACCCTTATTTTTTTCTGATCCCTCTAGGCCGTGCTACTGAGGTGGACGAGGATCCTGAGGCTGAGGCATAGATTGACGTTGCGCACCTAAACCCCACTTTTGGGTAGGTTGGCACGTGGGAATTCCTTAGTAGTCGTGCTCAATAATTGCAGTTAAACTATCCCTTGTCTGATACTATTTGAATTCAGATTTTATGTTTGACTTATTTATGGATCTTATGCATTTGAATCTTTTAAGGATAAAATTGGTATTCTAAGGTTGTGTGTCAGACGGGAGCAAGACACATCCTCCGGTGGTCCCATAAGGATCGAGACGGGTCCTGTCATAAAAAGATAAATATGAAAAGGTAATATTAAAAAATATACTCGAAATTTTATTACCTATTAGTTTAATAGACATATTACAAAATTGGTGGTTAAAAAAGTATATTGCAACTTTATCTTCAAATTACCTCATTTTTACTCTCAATTTCACTCAAGTTTCAAGTTCAAGTTTGGTTAATTTGACCCAGCTTACGGGTCGGGTTTATATGAACGGACCGGGCTGAACTTTATTTAGCCTTGGACATGATTCAGTGCGGTTCAGTATGGAGGTGATATTGGAACCATACCAAGTAATTTTAACTGGTTCGGTATGGTATGGTATTCTAAAATATGAAATTGATACCGTACCATAAAAATTGACTTTCGGTACGGTTTCTATATGGTTTCGATTTTGAGCCAAAAATTATGCAAAAAAAATCTAAATAATCTATTCATACGAAACTATTTTGTACTAAAAAATTTGTACCAGAGCCTCGTACATGTGATTAGAGAATTTGTATATGAATTGATAAAATAATCCATAATGCATTACAAATTCATATTTTAAAGTCTAATCAACAAAATGGGAACACCATTAAGAAATGACAAGTTGATAATGTAACGACCCGTCCCGGAATCCGGGATTAGATTAGTAACTAATCATGTTTAGCGGGGTTAATCGGTGATTAGTTGGGCGGAATCGGAACGAACGATGCAAAATGACCGTTTTGCCCCTAGTCGTGGGTAAAACGTTGACTTTTAATTCGGGCGGTCAAATGGACTTTGATCGATGACCGTGTCGTACTTCGGGACGTCACGAGTTCATAGACATGTGGCACGTTCGATTCCGACGTTCGGGGTGAAAGTTATGACGTTCGGAAGCCCGAGGGCATTTACGTAAATTAGACAAAATGGGGGGAAATGTTGACTTTTTGATCGGGAGGTCCGATGGCCGAGGACCAAGGACCGTTAGGATGGTCTCGATGCCCTGAGTCCGTAGACAGGTGGCACGCGTCAATCGGAGTTCGGATGACAAAGTTACGGGTCTAGATGCGTGAGGGGCATTTTGGTAATCTGTCAAGCAAGGGCAAAATGGTAATTTAGTTGTTGCAATTTGTAACAGCCGTGAGTGGGTTGTGGAATTGTTCTAAACAAATGGGAGGCAAGTGTACATGGGATTGGAATTTGAAACTAATGGACAATTTTGAATTGAAAAAGGGAATTGTTTAATGGTTTTGAGTTAGTGGACACCATTGTTAATGTTTTGAGTTCCTTGTGAGGAGCAAAGAACATGGGCATGGATTTGTTTATGGAACATAATGCATGGGCTTTGTGTGAGGGATTTGTTTATGCAATTGGGAGTGGAGACTTTGCACGGGTTGCAGTAGGGTGCTAGTGGTTTTGGGTACTGAGTGCACAGTTTTGTGCTGGGGGCGCCTTTGAAAAATTGGAAAACAGAGCTGGGCATGAGCGTGTGCACGGTTTGGGTTTGTTTATACAATTGAGCGGAGGGACACAGAGCACTGAGGAAATTATTTATGCTGGTGGGTGGCATCGGGTTAGTTGAGGCTGGTGAATTGTTGAGCACGGGCAATTGTTTTATTTATTTGAGGAAATGAACAGAGCACTGGTCGGTTTGGGTGGATTAATTGGGTCTGTTTGGACCATTTCAGAGACTTGGAGAGGGACAGAGAAGTAGTGAGAACCTGAGAGAGAGGTTAGAGAGGAGAAACAGATGAATTGAGTGGAAATTGTGCATTGGAACCCGAAACCATGTTTAAGCAAATTCAAAATCCGAACTCGAAATGTAGGCCAACCCAAGACAATCTAGGGCTCAATTCAGTCTTCTGGGATCTCACTTAGTCGATCCAGATCGATAAGTCGAAGCTGGAAGGCCTTGGGAGCCATGGACAGGGACGACGAAAAAATCGAGCTTAGAGTCGTGGCTGTGGAGGAGGGTTCTGTTGGAATTAGTCACACAATCCTCTCTATGGTAAGCCTACAATGCTCCCTAACTTTTCAATTGAGGAAAACAGTGGTGGCTAAGTGGAATTGGAATGATGATCGTCATTTTGAACTTGAGTTCAATCGAGGGGTTTTAGGCCGTGTCGGCTATAATGGTTACTACAGACCTCTAATTAAGTGTGTTGCGAGTCTATTTGATGGATCAATTGAAGAAATTAGATGGTTTATCGCAGGGATTGAATCGGGTCAGGACGCGGGTGGAATGGCCTGTTTACCAGGGAAACGGGCGAAGAAGATGAACTGTAGCTGGCACTGTAGCTGGCGCATGGGTTTCACCCGCAGCCACTTACGGCGGCGCGTGAGGGCGCGTGGGTCCGATTTTTGAGGTAAGTCCAACATGACTTTTGTCCTACACATTGTAACAAACATTTTAACGTTGGTTTCGAATTTATCGGACACCGTTTCGATGTTGTTTCGAGGGTCCGAAGGTTTAGGTTACGTTTTTAATTAACGATTAATTCCCGGAAAATTATGGGAAATTAGTATGTTGTTATTTGAGACCTTAATGACCCTGGAATGTGATTTCGGACAGGATTCGGGTTTTCTAGAAAATGCCGAAAATTACGGGAATGCGTGCGGCGCGAAACCGAGCCTTAAGAACAGTGTGTGGGTGGACGTTGCTTTCAAAATTTAATGCATGCATAAATATTTCTATGATTTCTATGATTATGACTTGTGATAATTTCGATTTCCGTATTTATACGTATTTTTTATATGCACACGAAATTGCACGTATTTCGAGATTTTGGTGATTACGATTGTGGTTTTGATGTCTTGACCTTGAGATTTGAAATATGAGGTGTTTTCAAGGATTTAAAATGGATATTGAAAAAGGTGATTTCGGGCTTGGTGCTCGGGGCATAACAGTAATTTTTGATGAACGAGATTTCGGTTTCGAAAGTTTGAAAACGGATTCTTGGTTTGGGTTCGGGATGATGCTTCCGGATGCCGGCTTACGGAATCATCATTGCGAATTCGAATTCGGGAATGGAATAGGATTTAATAAAGTGATTTGGTATGATTATACATGCTCCACGTTTAATGATGATTTGAATGTGTTTGTGAAGTATGATTTGGGGATTTGAATGTGAAATTCGGACCATGGGTCCTGTTATGACAAAATGAGATTTCGGGATGGATCCCGAGTTGTTGTGATTGAAAATGTTTTGGGTTTAAAGACCCGGTGCTATTGCTGGAGCACGTTTTGAGTTTAAAGACTCGGTTAATTGATGACGGGGGAGGGCCCTTAATGAGTTTAAAGACTCGTGAGTTTAAAGACTCGATTATTGTTATACCCCCGAGGCCTATTGATTATGTTCTGAGTTTAAAGACTCGTTGAAAATCCCGGGAAGGCCTGATTAAGCGCATGGTTTTGAGTTTAAAGACTCGGGCGCACTTGATATCCAGCAAACTGATTGATTGTGATTCATTGTTAATTTCTGATGTTCGGATGTGTTGGGCAGTGGCCCGGTTCATATGGTTGATGGATTTGGATTATGTTGCGGATTTGGATTATGTTGCGTATTTGGATTTGATTCATGGTTTTGGGCTGAGGCCCTGTGTTTATGATTACGGGCTAAGACCCGAAGGTTAAGGAAAGGAAAATGTTTTTGTTTTTCATACACGAACTTCTTATGTTGTAAATGTAACGGATTGTGAAACGATTTTTGGATGCATGCATTGGTTTTACGTGGAGGGTATAAATGTCTTTCTATAACTGTTTTATAAACCGATTTATTATTGTCCACTCACACCTTTTGATTTTATTGACCCTTCAGGTCGTGGCGCGTTGATCGAGGTTGATCGAGAGGCGGAGGCATGAGTAAGGTTACGTGTGGCTATCCCTGGTCTGGCAAGCACTGAGGGTAAGTTTGGGATTTTTAGCCGTCTTGCCAGACGGGAGCAGGACCGGGCACGGGTATCCATGCCCCTTTCGGGGGCGGTCCTGTCAGATAAGCATCATATTAGCTTGATGATTTAGTGGTGTCTATGCTCACAAGTGTACAATGCATTCCAAGCAGCACCCACATGTCCATCATCTTATTTAATTTATGTAGGTAGAGCTTTCATGTTTATGGAATGATGAGAGGATTGTAATAAGTTGTGAGCTAATGGCTTATTCCCACAGCTTGGTATATGTCTATATATGATAATCAAACAACAAAAATTCATTCATATAATTCACGTGCCAAAGAACATAGAAACATACTAGACATATATACGAGTATATATAAAAAAAACTTAGCACCATTTATCATTTTTAGATTTAATTTAATTATTTAATTAATTAAAAAAATTAAATCGGTTCGATTTCGGTACGGGACGGTATTCCCTAATATCGAAACCGATCCGTACCGTACCGATCATACATTCGATTTTACTATTCGATTTTTTTTCGGTTTGGTATGAAACGGGACATGACGGTTTCGGTATTTCTGGAAGATGTGCCCACCCTTAGCTTATTGGACCGGGCCTATTGGGTATATCAGGTTCAAACATCTAAATCCAAATTCGGCCTACTAAATTTTCGGCCAAGTCGACCCACGATCAATAGTGGGTCGGGCCAATTTTTTGTCCACCAGACTAAGTAGGCCCCCACAAGCTCATGGACTTCTAGATCAAATAGTGAGGGCTCTAAAGTCTTACTAGTGTAGTTCCAAGCCAAGAGAATGGGCCATGTAGTAAGTCCACTTGGATTGGGCTCAATTTGGCTTTTTGAATTACTTGGAAAATAAAAAGATAAATATGAAAAGGTAATATTAAAAAAAGATACTTGAGATTTTATTACATATTAGTTTAATTGACATATTACAAAATTGGTGGTTAAAAAAATATATTGCAACTTTATCTTCAAATTACCTCATTTTTACTTTCAATTTCACTCAAGTTTCAAGTTCAAGTTTGGTTAATTTGACCCAGCTTACGGGTCGGGTTTATATGAATGGACCGAGCTGAGCTTTATTGGACCGAACCTATTGGATATATCAGGTTCAAACATTTAAATCCAAATTCGGCCTACTAAATTTTGAGCCGAGTCGACCCATGATCTATAGTGGGTCAGGCCAGATTTTTGTCTAATGAACTAAGTAAGCCCACATAAACCCATGTCAAATGGGAGGGCTCTGAAGTCCTACTGTGTAGTTCCAAGCCGAGAGAATGGGTCATGTGGTAAAGCCCAATAAGCGCAGCCTAATCCACTACCAACTTTCGCCTCAGCGAGCACCATATACCTCTGAAAGTACCTCCACTCCCCGACCAAACGTAGCAAGTACAAAGCAAAGCAGCAGAGTTTGTCTTAGGAAGGACAAAGCCTTAAATCAAAAAAAGAAAAGAGAAGGGGATGGAAGGTGAAGAGGAAGGAGGAATAAGGCTGAGCAAAAGATTTTCGGACAAAGGAGGAGGAGGTGAGGTTGATTACAAGGCCAAGTCTGGAACCGCATGGAGCCATTCCTACCTCAATCAGAAGCCATGGCATCCTCTCTCTTACCCCAACCAACGCCGCAAGTGGATCGCAGAGCAGATACAAGCCCAGCACCAGCGTCGCAACGAGGAGGTCTCCCGCGAGGTACGCCTTTCGTGTCAATTTAAAATTTTCAGTTTTAAATTTTAAATTGTAAATTGTCAATGGCCTTCCCCTCATCAGAAACAGAAACAGAGAAAAACCTAACATGCATAACTTATTTATCGATTGTTGGTTAAATTAAAATTTCAACTTTCTTGTGCAGTATGCCCAGGAGCAGGAATTCTTTCGCCAGACCGCCCTCGTTTCCAAGAAAGACAAGGAAAAGGTTCTAAATCTTCCTTTTAAAAAACGACTACATTTATCATCTTTTTCTTATTATTCCAACTCCCAATGGAAAAGGGCCCTTCCCATGTTTAAAATTCATCTCTGTAGATTGAGACGATGAAAGCTGTTAGCTTTATGTATGTTCGTCCACCTGGTTACAATGCCGAAAGTGCCAAAGCTGCAGAGCTTTCTGATGAGAGTATTAGAGAGCACCACAATAACCCCTCATCCGAGGACCGACAAACGCAAACAGATGGCTTAAGGTACAATGCATTAAGCTCTCTTCTTCCCGAATGTATTGTATTTTTCAATACATCTTTGAACTAATTGTCTCTTGCTCAATAGGCCGCAGCCATCAGATTCTGTGCCTCTAAGTGGAGAAGAAGCTCAGAAACCAAGGCCTAAAGACGTGTTTGGCCGTCCTTTACCAACCGAACAAGAATTTGAAGTTTTGAAAAACGCTCCAAGGTGTGCATGTTACTGCCTTTACAGTAAGATGCAATGTTTTTCCATTACCTTATAGTTTTTCGACTGACGTACATTAAGATGTTGAGAAAGGAAGGGCTTATTTATGGAAATGATCCACCAACTTTAACTTTGTTGATTCATTGATCACTTGCATCGCACATAGGATATTAGGGAATATGATTCCTAAGTTTAGTTTTATCAAGTTTCTTCAGTGTAGGAAACTTTTTGAATCAAGCATTTCTATGGCTAAGTCATCGACTTATGCATCTTATTATAAAATGGAGTTGAGATCTCGGACCAAGATTTTTCTTTTAACACAGATTAATTATGATACTGATTTTGAGTTATTCCGCACCAAAATGCTTTGGCTTGGTTGAAGTCACTGTCACCTATTTGTAAATCATGGTTGGTTTTCTTGGTGTCTATCTCTATTAACAGGGACCAAAGCTCATGGTTGGTGCATGTAAGGGTACCTATGATTATGAACATGGCCATCATGCTTTATTATTTTCTGTTGCTGTCCTCAGTTATATTGCAATTTGACAGCTAAGATGACACTACTCTGTTTTGATGATGATGATGATGGTGTTAATAATAACTATTACATAATGCTTTTTTAAGGCTGGAGACTGGTGTTCCTACAAGGGCGAAACCATTTGGAGTTGAAGTGCGCAATGTGAAGTGTGTAAGATGTGGAGCGTTTGGTCACCAAAGTGGCGATCGTGAATGTCCATTGAAGGATGTTATAATGCCTAATGAAGAGAGCCGATTGAAAAGGGATGATCCTTTGACTGCCATTCTAGCCCACACAGATCCTAGCGAGGTCAGTCTTTTATTTTATCTGGAAACTTTAATGGGAGGCTGATATTACTGCTTGTTCACTTATCTGTCATATAGGTGAATGTTTGAGTTAAGGTGCTGACACCTTAAAAAGTAAAGATTTAAGCTCAGTACTATTACTCTGTGAAGTTTGCCTCCTTATTGTATTTGTTGAATAACTTTCTTACCATCCTTGGCTAAGGGAGTGGTACGTCCAATAAGTTTATGTTTGGACAAGGATCGTGTTACATTTTATGAATTGGGACGAAGGATATGCTGCTTGTCTCTTTTTTCTACATTGAAAGGATATGCATATTTGGTAAGTAAAATTTCTATCTAAGCTATTTAAAAAGGTTAAAAATCTACGTCAAATTTATTTCCTTTTTATGGGTTGACTTAGCCAAATGAGGGGTTTCAGGTTTTTAATAATGCCTTATTGGGGAAGTGGGACTGCAGTGTAAATAGGGGTAAGGAATGGATGGAGGAGAATTATGGGTTCACTGACATTGAAGAATTCGGATTGAGTTTTAGCCGCCACTTTAGGAAGATTGGCGATTGGAGTTATAGAGAGGGGAAGCCTATTGTTCTACTTTTGCATATGGGAGGCTTATTTGGTTTATGGAAGACCACAAAGACAATTTGGAGGATGATTGTTACATGTAGTTTAGTTGGGAGCTTGAGGCAAGCAACCATAGCTCTGTCAGATCATTCAAACTACCGTTCCTGGAAAGTAAGGAATAAAACCTGAGATTAATAAGGTTGTTGATAAACAGGTTAAGTTTTGATTGCTACTAAATTACTAAGTAATACTGAAAAATAAATGAAGTAAAATTTCTAGGCTTCCTAGAGTTATGTACTCTTATTTATGTTTTAGACTTAGGTTGAGATTGCATCTCATGAACTTCAAAGAACACCTCGTAACTTTCAATTTCTAGAAAAAACCACTTGCTGTTTAATTGAAATAATTAGGATCGAAGTATAGGTTTGCTATTGACCTGAGAGGATTTGGTTTCCAGTGTGTCATTTCATTGATTGGAATTTAAGTTGTTGCAGAGTGTTAAGTTCTCCTCTCTTAGTATTGGGAGAGATAAGTGATGACTAACTGTATAATTTTCTCGATGGAAGAATTCTCAAGTTTCTTGTGGTCCATGTTATGCAAACGTTCTTACTGAAATATTCAGAGTCCATCTTTAACCTTATCTTTAAGTTCTATGCTCCTATAACTTATCTAGTGGAAGAGTTTTAAAGTAAGCATTGCTTGTGTGTTGGGACCAAGTTTATGAATTTGGGGTCACTGGGTTTGGGCCAACCATTTAATTTAATTTGTGATGGTCGTTATTCTTACCATGGAATTCCAAGGTAACAGCTTGCAAGAGTCAAACAATTTTTTTCATTTATTAACCTGGCCCAAAATTAAAACTGTGTTGCTCAGAATGCAGTTTGCTATGGCTGGAGAATTGGGAGCATTGTCAACCACTGTCTGGATGTTAGACTACAATGGTAGGATAGATAATACAAGCAATTTCTAAGTTAGAAGTGCCTAATGACTTAATTTTCACAATTTTAGCCTTCCTCCATCTTATTATTGACACTATTCGATGATAAAAAGGCAAGATGCCTCATTTCTCTGATACAGTCCCATGCATCCTATCTAAGCTCTCAACTTCTCAACTTATCTGTGTTTTTGCTTCTTGCTCATCCAGGGGCAAAGAAACTAATGAAGTTGTATGGAGAAAGCCTTCCAACATAGAGATTGTAAATGAAAAATAAGTAAAGTAGCTGCACATCTGTAACTGAAAAATGTAGAATATACAAACATATGTTTTTGAAAGTAGAACAATTTGTCTCCTACCTGTAGTTATAAGTGGACTGGTCAGTATAAAAAGAGACCAAGCACTGTTTTCCATGCATGCATGCATGTTTTTATCCTATTTTCTAGTATCTATCTTTCCCATGTTGTTACTTTGTTTCTTGGTGTGTTTCCATTTTTCCATCCTTGACATCTCTATTTTTTTATGAGCCATATTCTTCTGATAGGAATTATTTAACTTTGTCTATTATTTGTTATAATCTAACAATCAAGTTTATTTTACAAAAATAAAGAACTGTCCCATTTGCTGTTTTTGAAACACATCTACTAAGATGTTTAACTTAGTAGAAAGCTAGGATCCTGGGATCCTAAGATACTGTATAGAATATATAACTTATTTGCTTATTTTGCAGCCTCTAAAGTGGGAACTCAAGCAAAAACCTGGAATTAGTCCTCCACGTGGAGGGTTTAAACCAGATGATCCCAACCAACAAATAGTTGCTGAGGACATATTTGATGAGTATGGAGGTACTTAGTTCTCATTTCCAAAACATGTATGAAAGTTTCAATATTGTATAATCGTGTTGCATCTGAGATAACTGCCAACGCCATCCATTTTCAGGATTCCTCGGTGGGGATGTCATCCCTGAGCTGTTGACCAGCTTCTCAAGCAAACCCAAGAATAAGTCCACAAAGAAGACCAGGCACAAAAAGAAGCTGTCATCACCAATTGGTGGGGAAGCCGGGTTGTCATCTTCGGATGAGGATGATAAGAGGTCAAAGAAGAAATTATTCAAGGTAAATAAAAGGAAGCACAGCCATTCTGAATCGAGCTCATCAGAGATTTTGGAAATTGAGAGACGTAAAGTCAAGAGTAAAGACAAGAATGCTTATTCATCCGAGAATTCAAATCATGCAAAACATCACAGAAGTGAAAAGAACATACGGAAGCATTCTCATTCATTTGAAGATTCCGAGGTTTATAGGCATTACAGAAGGGACGACAGCAGAGGCAGGTGTATTGATTCATCTGAAGATTGTGAGCCTGATAAGCACCATAGGGATGTTCAGCACAAACGCAAGCATTCTTTTTCATTTGAGGATTCGTACCATGAAAAATATCATAGAAGTAGAAAGATGAGACACAAGCATTCTCATTCATACGAGGATTCCAGGTTTGATAGGCATTACAGAAGGGACAAGAGTAGAGAGAGGTATAATAATTCATCTGAAGATTCTGAACCTGATAGGCACCTTAGAAGTGTCAAGGGCAGATGCCGGCATTCTTATTCTTCTGAAGATTCTGAGACGGACAGGAAAAATAGAAATAAAAGGAGCAGGAATAGACATTTTTACCCATATGCTGAAGCTGAAGGTGAAACCGAAAATGAGAAGCATCGTAAAAGTAGTAAGTAGTAACGGCAGACACAAGCGTTCTCGTATCTGAAGATTCTACTCTTGGGAGGATGGTTAAAATAAACGTCATCAGTGCCACCATGAACCTCACTCTTTATCCGAATTAGATTTTACAGGTGTTAAGGAAGAACGGGCTTTGCAAGTATTCTGGTGGAAACGAGCTGTGCTAATTGTAATGACTGACGAGTAGGAATCGGATGTCTGTCTTGTGTTCTTGGTTGTTGCTTAGCTTGCTTGAATAAACACGGGGTCTTGACATTCTGTAACCTTGTTACATGTGAAGCGTTCATGTGTTGTATTCTGAAATTGATCGGTGGAGTCCCAAGAAACAAAGGGGATATTATTTTGCTGGTTTGAAATATTAGCTAGTTAGCAATAATGAAAAATATTTCAAGTTGAGGGCAAATCAGTCATTTTTTTTTTTTGGTATTTGGTGGTTCCGTTAAATGGATGATTCCACCCCATCATTTTTCGTTGTATTAAGTCACCGAGTGTGATTATCTCCTCCAGCATTTGTGCAGTCTGTTAAATTCCGTTAATTCTTTTAGAAATGAAAAATACTTGCATTTCATCTTAGTAGTAACTTCTTATATTATCATTTCGATTTATTGAATTATCTTTATATATATATATATATATATATACCATAATGAGAATCGTTTATTTCCTAAATAATCATTTTAAGATTATTTTTGTAAAATACCGACTATATTATACTAAATAAATTATATTATAATAATCAATAAAATATTTATATATAAATATCTTTTATGTACATTATTACTTTATTTTTATTATTTATTAATTAATGATTAATATATTATTATTTCTATTTATTAAAATTTTATATTATATTTATTATTGTCATTATTATTATTATTATTATTATTATTATTATTATTATTATTATTATTATACTTTTCAAGATTATTAATCATCCGACTATTTAATACGGACAATTTGGAGAGTATTATTTTAGCGTGTCTGGATCGTATAAAGACATTGAATCGTATTAATTTATACAGTAACTAATTAATACGAGTGATACCAAACACTGGTTTCATATTATATTATCCTATCAAGTTCCTTTTACGGCGTACCAAATATAGCCTAAATGTATTAGATAGTATTTACAAAGTTTGGACGATTAAAATTACTCATTCAATTAAATTAATTTTTAAAGAAATATGAAATTTATTTAGAAATATATCTTATCAAAATAAATGTTAAAAATTAAATATAAAATCTTAAATTTCCTCATCCACGTCGAAAAAGAGACTCCCACAAATAGTTGCAGTATGTAAATAATATGTTAAAAAGATATAAAGGATATTAGGAAACTAAAAAAAGGCAATTAAGTTAAAAATAGAAAGTAAAATACTTAAATGGAAATTAATTTTATATAAAGATCGGTATAACTTTGTAAAATTCTGTGATGTAATTATATATAATTTTTTTTTTCTATATATAAATTTATGAAAATCAATAAATCTTGAAAATTACTCCCTTAAAAAACTCAATAATTGTTTCTGTAAATTTGAATTCAATAAATCCCAATATATTCAACGAAAGTGCTTAGATTCAATACACCATCTTAGATTCAATGGAAGAGCTTATAAAGTAAGGACACATTCACTTTTCAAGAATAAAAATAATGGATAATGGTTGAAGAATGTAATCGTAGAAATGGGTAATAGTCGGAGTGGGTCATCACTATCATTATTTATTAACAGAAAATACTCAGACCAGATGATTGTTATTGTTATTATTTATTAATAATAAATTGTTAATTATAAAATCCATTTATTAAAAAAATAAAAAAAATTGTTAAAAAATAAATAATTTTCATCACTTCCATCGCGATGTTTACTTATAAATTTAATTTATTGAATTTTATAATTATTATAAAAATTATAAAATAATTTTGCACATGAAAAAATTAAAATAGGTAATAAAAATTATTAACGCCCGGTGAAAATATCTGAAAAACATAATCGAAGAAGAAAAAGGACCTCATCCTCCCTTGCCGTCCCCCTTCCCCTCCCCTTTGATATTCCCATCTCAGCACCTCTATACTCAGAGTCTCACATCTTATCTCAGCAACCAAAAGCCTTGCTGATTTTCATAGCAAATTTGGTCCTCTAATTCCATGAACAGGAGAAGATCGTGTGAAGATATATGATGTGTAGTGAGTTGGACAGAGCACACTTGTGGTCACCGCAAATTGTCTATTGAAATTTTATTGGTTCTGCAATTCCTGGCGCGGACATGACTGTATCAGAGGACGAGGACGAGAATTTGGCTAATTTTCTCGAATCGGAGATGCTTTCCGATGTTTCAGACCAGGTTTGTCTTATTCGTCATTCTCGTCATCTTTGGTTCTGTTTTGATTTTGATCCATTTTTGTGCCTAAACTGTTTTCTTGATTTAACACTTCCGTCCATTTCAAATTTTGATTTGGGTTTGTTATGTCTTGTAAAGACATTCAACTTTCGAATTGGGTATCTTTCTCTTCAATTTTGATCTCTTGTTTGTTTGTTCTATAACAATATTATATTCATGGCCTAGCTTCATAGGAGAAGAATCTAGCACGTGAAGTAATGGGTTTAAATCAAATAATGTTGTTGGGTTTTTGATTGCATTTGCATGGTAGGAGGAGGAGGACAAAGCCACAAGCGAGCCCAACGCCAAGAGAATGCGAGTACGAGAGGATAAGACCGAGAAAGACACTCAATTTCCGAGAAACCGAGAAGATGGAGGAGCCTTGTCCTCATCTTCTTCAGGGTTTTCTCATTCTAGTCCCATTGGCAATAATAATAGAGGGAAAATGTTTATGATGATTGAGACTGGCATTTTCAGCCAAATCCCTCCTGAGCTCTTCCCTCACATCCTCAAATTTCTCTCTTCTGAGGACCTTATTGCTTGCTCTCTCGTCTGTAGATTTCTAAATCATGCTGCATCGGATGAATCTTTATGGCGCCGCTTGTGAGTGATCTCTTCTAAGTTTTGTTTACATACTTTGTTATTGGAAGCTTATTTTCCTTTACCACATTGTCTTGCCAAAAATATTCTGTTCAATCAATACGTTTATCTAACCGAATAAATGGCTGAATTGTAAAATCTTTTGGCTCTACCTGTTCGCATTTTAAAATCTTTTGGCTGAATTGTAAATGGCTGAATTGTAAAATCTTTTGGCTCTACCTGTTCGCATTTTTAAGAGCTCCGCATAAATGTTAGGGAACCCTTCTGGTCGAGTGTAAGCGACAGTTTGGTTCCTGCCTTTTAAGTGACAAATCGAACCAGTAAAGTAGCTCCTACGTAGTGGCTTCTTTGTCAGTTTAAGTGTGAAGATTAAAAAGGTATGGAGAAACTTTTCTCAATGTTTGAATTGATAATTAGGGTTACACAGTATCCTACTTTATACAGATTAGAGGTAGGGTGAAATTATGAAGCTATCACTTAGGAATATACAGTAGAGCCTAACTAGGACACTATCTTAGAGAGAAGATAGGACACGATTCAGCAGATCAAGGAGATTGATCCTCAATCTCCTGGGATCTCGGCTGAGTACTAGGAGAGTCCTTAATAAAGATAACCTTTTCGGCCTAATCTTCAATCAACCTTCTTTTGCTTACATGGACACTCAATGATAGCACTTTAATTAGAATAATGCTATTTGGACCTTCTAAATTGACCACATTTGGTGACCATGTTGATGTGGCAATCAATGAATGATATTATTTTAATAAATGAAATTATTCTATATTTATATTAGACCATTCATTGATTGCCACATCAACATGGTCACTAAATGTGGTCAATTTAGAGGGTCCAAATAGCATTGCCCCTTTAATTAACAGATGTTGTACGGACAATAAATAGTACTTTTCAAAGAAAAGTGTAACCTTGATGTTTAGAGAGATGAAATTTGGTCCACATGACATTCTGGCGTCCTATTATTAAAAAAATAGAGTTTCCAAGTGCCTTTACAAAAATATTGGTTAGATTGATAGATTGATGGATGAAGGGGCCAATAGTGTAGCAATTGATAGCTTTGAGGGCTAGTTTTGCCAACTTAAAAAATGGGGGCTAAACTGTTACAGTCCACAAATTTTGAGGGGTGCAAAGTGTAACTGTACACCTAAATGTTATTTAACAAATTTCTTCTAAATATGGATTTGTTGATTCTTTAAAAATAACAGATGCACTGAGTTTATTTACTTCAATTTTTTTTTTGGGTTGAAAATATGCTTGTATGCTATGTGCAGGTACTGTATGCGATGGGGTCTTTTGCCCCCTACTAGAAAGTTGCGTGAATATCCCTGGAAAAAACTTTACATTCGGGTATGCGCCTTTTGTATATACTATTTTAAATATTTTATTAATTGCTGCAATCATCATTGAAATGTTGAAAAGCCTTCATTGTGGACCTAAAATGCTATATATTCCATATTGTTTGGGTTTATGTGAAACCTGAAGCTGCTTGCAGCAGCAACATGTATTGATAATAATACACTATAGGAAATTCGGGATTTTTGCAGCGTGATGAGGAGGACATGGTGGAACTTGTTAGGAATTGCCGACTTGAGTTTAAGGAGTACTATATACAAATGCAAGCTGCCAAAAGAAGTCAAGCACCTCTTCCTTCACAGGTAATTGGTACTATCCTTCCCTGCAAATTGTTTTTTTTTTTGTTATTTTTTGGGCCCTTGTTTCTTTGTGTGAGGTTATGAGAAGAGCCTGCTATTAGGCTCATTTCTCCACTATATATGCATTGCACTTTTATGCTACTTGAAACCTTATGCTTAATGGTTTTCCCTTGTTTATATTCGAGATTCTTCATGTAAGACTGCGCAATGGTCTCCTCTTGGGACAACTTTGAGATCCTTTATGTCTGACTTACTTTCCTACTAGTTTTCTAAAGCTGAATATCCTTCATCTGACCTTTGGACTTTGGCTAACCTTAACATTAAGCTGCTTGTTTAGTTTTTAATTTAATGGCGTCTTTCTATCTTTCACTCCCTAAAATAAAAAATTAACCTTCAGTGCTATATGCTGTAGGTTTTAAAATAGAATTCTGTCAGCAATGCGGATTTTTCTTGTTTGGATGTGCCTAGAAGAACTTTGTTTACTATTTTTTGTTGTCTGCATGTTAAGGTGAAGGATGATCGGATAATTCTTGACACAACAGTATCTGATCAAGTGTCTTTATGGAAAAGTAGTAGAGGCCTGACCGATAAGGTGGTAGCTGATCATACTTGTTCCGGTGAAATGTGTACTTACTACCGAATTGGAGATGTATTTGTTTGTGAGAAGACTGGGCAGGTTCATGGTAGGTGTCAATGATTTTCATAAATTTTCTGTTTTCAGCGTATATCTAGGTTTGTATGCAGAATTGAAGTCCCATCCAATTACCTTTCCTGTTTCCTTCTTCAGTATGTGATGATAATTGCAGAGAAGTTGTTATGGATCCAACCAATGAGCTTTGGGTCTGCACAATATCTGGGCACTGTTTCGATAGGCTACTATCACCAGAAGAAATGGATTCAGATGCTGTGAGTGAAATTCTCCCCTACCTTGCAATCTGTAGTTATCTTACCACAATTTGTCATTAAGTTCTCTTCTTCCTCATGAGATATTATTGTGTACTAATGGATTTTTTATTATTGGAAGAATTCTAGTCTGCTTATATAGATGTTAATGAATCCTTACAACTTCGTTAGATTCTTTTACATGTTTTCATGCCATTATTTGCTCCTGCCTGAATCAAAATAGATGCAAATATTTTGTGTTTCAAGTCCAGACTTTACTGTCAGACCGTGCGAGATGCCTTGTGTTAGAATAGCCTATATTGGAAACCACTGATGTTCATGCAATGGTATAGCTTAATCATCCTGCCTCTGACTATATTCTTCTCATTTCGTGTATTATTGTTAAACGCCCAAGGTGATGTGGTTAGTTCTGATGTGGTTAGTTGTTAGCTTTTTAAGAAAGTGGTCGTCTCATTTGCTTCATATAGTTGCTAATTGCTATTGCTAATGCTCCGTTATCTCCTTTTAAAAAAATATCAGGAACAGCAAGGTGGTGTGACAGATGAGGCAGAACCATTCTTGGGATCTGGCCGCTTTGGTAATTCAGTTTTCTTTTTCATTGTTTGAAAAGTGCAAAGCAAATTATTTAAGGTTTTTTCTGCCTACCTTATTTTCATGTTTGGTACGTTTTGTGGCAGCAAGAGCGTATGTGTTGGGATATAATTGTGCTGATGAGAAAGAGCTAGAGGATGCGTTGAGGTTTATTTGAAGAAAAATATAGGCCACATCTAGGTGGGTGTCAACTGTCAAGAGTCACTAGTGTCAGCGAATCCCAATTACTTACTATTTGCATTATTTATAAATAGCTTCTTTTCTTTTATCTCTTTTCCCGATTAGGATATCGTTAAAGATATCTTAATAGTTAATACCCAACTTTGAGTATGCATGAGGTAAATTCTTATTATTAGATTAAACAAATGTATATTTGTGATTGTTGATCTTGCTCGTCCTGGGAAATTAGATTCCAGGTTGATCTGGCCTATCATAGACCCGGGTGCCCATTTTTGCCCTCTTACTACTTATCCTTTCATTTTCTGCTTAAGATTCTCCGCTAAACCAAACCCTAGCATGTTTCTTAGAGAAGTATAGCGTTCGGTTGGGTTTTTTTTTTTTTCCGAAATCAAAACCGAACCGACTGGAGAATCGATTCTAGTTCGGCCTGATTCTCAATCCCATTCCGAAAATGAACGGAAAATCGGTTGAATTGGTTTAGTTCGTTTTTGGATCGGTTTAATCGATTTTTTCTTATTTCAAAACAGCAGCACATGAACAACATAAAGATTGAATGCACACAAACAATACAAAAATCGAAAGCACACAAACTCAAACTCAATTTCAATCGCAGATTTTCAGATATATAATTTAAACTAATTAATAAAATATCCAATATATCAAATACCTAACAAAGACTAAATACCCAAAAAAATCAAATAACCCAACAAAGATCAAATACCCATCATATAAATCAGAAGATGGAAGCGTCCTCGTGATTAGATGGGATTGACTTTCGAGGTGCGAGTCTGAGGCGAGGTGAGGCTATGAAGCTGTGAGGCCAGTGCGTCGCAGTCGTGAGGTGATAACTGATAAGAGAGACACGATGTGAGATTTCGTTCGGATTGAGAGAAAGGAGACATATGAGATAAATGAGGGAGTGATTTACTTCAGATTGAGAGAGAGGAGAGATAAGAGACCTTCGACTCTTCGTTAATATCGAAGTAATGATTGCGAGAAATGAGAATTTTTTTTTTTATCAAAGAGAGAGATGAGAGTTATGAATTATGGTCTTCGTTCATGTCAAAGTATGTGGGCTTCCGTTATTGGACTTGTATCAATTAATAGGATAGGCATGAAGAATAAAAAATTGAAATCGAACCGGCTATAATTCGATTTGGTTTGGTTTTTTCGTTTTAATTCTATTTTTCTTTTGTTCGATTGTTAACGGTTCAATTTCAGTTTGGTGCAATTTTTTGGTTGTTTTTTTCGAGCCAATTAACAACTCTAATACAATGTCTATTTGATTGGATTTGGTAATGTAGAACATAATTCAATAATGAAAAATAAAAAAAAAAACTAAATAAATTAAAAAGTTAATTCAAGACCGAAATCAATTCCACCTAAGAGGAGATTAGAATTATGGCTCAAGCAGTAGTATTTCAATTCCAAACCTCACATAAAATGTAAAATTACATAAAACGCCATTTGGTTATTTAACAATAGAAACATATTTATATTTGGTAATTATAAATCGAATCAAGCATTAACAATACAAAATTGAGTCCGATTTTGCTCATTGTTGAGGATCAGTGGTAACGCGTACCACCATAGTTCGTTATATGTCTTGCAAATTAATTATAATTAGTAATTTCAATTAAATTTACAAATTGCTTAATACAATGGGAGAAAATATTATTCTTTGCATATTGATATTGAATAAATCTTGTTATATTTAATTTTACATCTCATTAATTTACACATCGAATCAAATTTGGATTATTCCTTACATATTTATAAAAATATATGAAAGTAGGTACATACTATAGATTACCCTTATATATATATATATATATAGTTTGTTAGTAGCTCGTTAGTTGTGTTTGTGTGTGTGTGAAATGCAAGAGTGTTCCTCTAGGGAATGCCTAGGTTGGATTCTGCCGTACATGTCGTATTGTAATTAGTATGAAGGTTGCCTTTTTCTGTAGTTTTTTCTTTTTTCAGTTTGTTATTTTTTTCTTCTTGTTGCGTGTACTTTTTTTTAGTTTGTTATTTTTATAAGTACAAAGGTTACTCATTCTTCTAAAGAATGATGCCATAGTTTTATATATTTGTATAAATATGTAAGGTAATATTCAAACTTGATTTGATCTGCAATTAATTAAATATAACATTAAATATAGAAAGATTTATTCAATATAAATATTGAGAGACTAATGATTTATTTCATTATATTAAGTAATTTATAGATTAATTAAAATTATTAGTTATGATTAACTTGCAGGACACATGACAAGTTATGAGAATGATAGTAAGGTTCTAGTGGTGAGCAAAATCAGATTTATACAAAATTAATGGATTTTAATTTCTTAAAAATGGTAATTATGAATCTAATTAAGCATTAATATTAAAAAAATCAATGAATTTTTTTTATTATTCAACTTTATTTTCTATTTCAAGACTCTATATAATAGGAATGTATTTATTTCCTCTTTTAATTCCAAAATTGATCCAAATACTAAGAAAGAAATTAAAGGACCAATTCCATTCAAGAATAATAATGAAAAATAACCTACTTTTTTATTTACAAATTAAAATACAATCAACTAAACTAGGCCTTTGTATTAAGATTAGAAAAATTGAGGATATAATTCGTTTTCGTAACGTTATGCACTTGGTACCGGTGCTAAAAGTTTTTTTTTTTTAGTGCTTAAAACTTAAAAAAGTTTTTTGTTTCTCAATCAGTAAGAGTGTGTTTGGATGAATGATTTCTAGTTGAATGAGAATTTACAAAATTTCATAATTTGCAATTACATATTTACAATTTTCATGATTTGCAAATTCTAACGTTTGGATATTAGTGTTAAAAATCATGGAAATTAAAATTTCACTTGTTTCAACTCATCATTTGAAAAATTATGTCCCTTGAGACATCATTTCAACTCATCATTTGGGACATCCAAATTCCTTGTTTCTATTTTTTTGGAATTTGTAAATTCCAATTTTTATTATCCAAACAAAGAATTGGTATGTAGGAATTATAAATTCTATTTTTTTTTTTTATCAAATCTCTGGTTATTTTTCTTTATCCAAACACACTCTAAAGAGTCCAAATAACGAAATAAGACCAATTATAATTTATAAGACTTCAAGAAGAGCACTTCCTAGCATACGAGACCGTATCACTTGACTGACGTTAAGGAAAACAAAAATAGGGTAACTTTAAATTAGCCTTCATCAGTTCATCATTTGGCCCAGAAGCTAACGGGCTTATAGGTACCCGATAGACCCGATGACAAAAAGTCCGACCCGACCCGATATGGGTCGTGGGCCTGGCCCGGCCTGGCCCACATGTTGACGGGCTGGACTTGGGCTTAGGGTATTCAACCCCGCTAGGCCCGATTCCAATAAAGCCCGGTAAGCCCAGTCCGACCCGCCCAGGTAAACCCGACCCATAAGCCCGAAAATATAAAATAATTATAAATTAAGAATTGATACCCAATCCAATTTTGTTACTACTATCATAGCCAAAATCCAAAACTCCAACCAAATCTCAACCTAGTGTTATTTAAAAGCCTAATGCCCAAACCAAACTCTAACCCTAAATTCAAAAAAACTCTCTAGGTTTCTAACTCTCTTATCGACCTCCTTATCCTATCTCGGCTTTATGGTCTAAAAGTTAAGTCAATTCTCCAAATCCAATAGTACCCCTCCTTAGCTTATTTCAATATTCGATAATAATATTTAAGCTCAACTCACTTTTTTTTTATTTTTTATAATTAGGTAGGTACAAATGAGCTTAGTAGGCCCGGCCTAAGTGGACTTAGTAGGCCCGACCCGTAAAGCCCGATAAAAGCCCGGCCCAAACCCGGTCCGACAAAGGGCATGGACTTTCATATTTATGATCAAGCCCGCCCGACCCAATCCGGTATTTTTTAAATTATGAAATAAGCCCGATTCGACCCGGCCCAAGCCCAAAAATATTGGGCCGGACTTGCCCGACCCGGCCCAATAACGATGCCTACTTTAAATGTCGTCTTCGTCGTGAGCTGCCTCAAAATTGGAGCGCAGAGGCAGTGGGCGAGCAGAGCTCTCACACCCAGGCGCAAAAGCAAGGGGGAATTAGAGGAGGCAGAAAGGTAAGGGCAGTTACGGATTAGATAAGCATTTAGTGGGCAACATGTTAAGAATTTTAGGGTTCGAGAGGGAAGCTTTAATGGATGATTTCAGGGGTTTGGGTGGTCAATTGACCACCCTTACCTCTTAGTAGATCCGCCCGTTTCAGCGAAATAAAAGAATAACTTATAATTGCTTGATTTTTATTTCAAAATCGGTAAGCTTATTGTTTGTTTTTTCTTTGATTATTAGTGCTAATTGAAAATTGGGCTATGTGGATCAATTTTAGCTTTTAAGTTAAATTTCTGGCTTCCTATTTACTTCTAGTTGCATGATATATGTATATACTCTTATATTTATATATTTTAGAGTATAGTTGTGTTACCTTTGTATATTAATATACTCTCTTCAAGCTTTTAAATTGCACCAAAATATTTGCATCTCCAAGTAGATCAATTTTTGACATGTAATTGAAGAATTATTGACAGATTTAATTTCGATTACATGAGATCCCTAGACAAATTCTTACATTTCGAACTTTTCTGTAAACTTGCAATATCAACAAACTGATGGACGCGGATTGGATTTAGTTTTGTAACATACCTACTTTGATCCATTCAATTGAGAAAGAAAAACTAAACCCTAGGTGCATGTGCTCTATCTACTTGTATTACCAATTGTAGACCAAGAAAGAGGGATTGCTCTGTTCATGTTTGTTTTGTCCTTTAAACAATTGTATCCATCATTTACTGTTGATAGAGGAAGATTAGAAGATGTCAGAACGGTTGACCCGTATTGCTATAGTGAGCTCTGACCGATGCAAACCCAAGAAGTGCCGCCAGGAATGCAAAAAGAGCTGTCCTGTCGTGAAAACTGGTATTACCCTTTCTTATGTTATTCCATTCTTTGTAGATATAATTATTGCAATACAGAAAGAAATTGAAATATTAGGATTAGTTGAATTACTCAAGATAATGGTTGTTTTGTTTTCACAAAAAATCAAATATTTTCTTGTTTATTGAATTATGATCTTGATATTATGTTTCTTTAGGTTATCTGTGCGGCACCCTTCTTGATTACATGGATTTCTCAGCTAATAGTTTATCATGTGACTTATTTATAATTAAACATATAATTTGTGCTTAAATGGTCATTGTAGCTACTTATGATGGGAGAATGACTTGATGATTAGGTTAAGTAACTAGAAAGAAATAAAGGAAATGGAGTACCTCCATCAAGGAGAAACACCAAGAAACTTTTAAGCTCAAAGCTAGCCATTCAATAACAAGGAAATACTCCATGGAAGGTTACTTGTGTACAGACCCTGGAGTACTTCGAGTCTAGTTTGCACTTCTGTCCATCAAGTACTTCTGAAATGGTAGGGCCGTGCATTGCAGGTGATCTGAACCCACTAGGAGCAACATGAGTTCCTGCATAATGAGGCGGCTCCAAATCGATTTGAGATTTCTGTACTTGAAAGTTCGTGCCATGCATAATCATTGTGACTGTTTTCTTTTCTGTAAATGAGCTGCTCTGTGAATTATTTAGTCTTAAACCAACTTTACTTATGTATTCTTGCTTTATAATGATACAAATATACATATTCTTACCTAATCAATCAATCTGTAGGTAAACTATGTATTGAGGTTACCCCTGCATCCAAGATTGCTTTTATCTCAGAAGAATTGTGCATTGGATGTGGTATCTGTGTAAAGGTCTGTAAAAAGTTTTGTTCCTGTCATTTTTCTTGTTCTCTAAATTAGTTGCGTCTTAAAGGCATGTCTTAGACTCTACTATCTGATGATGCAGAAATGCCCATTTGAAGCAATCCAAATCATCAACTTGCCAAAGGATTTACACAAAGATACAACCCATCGCTATGGACCTAACACGTTCAAACTACATAGGTTAGCTCATTATCACAGTAGTGGACGTGTTCGCTTTAGCAAGTATGTGGTTTTGGCTAACGTAAGTTACAATTTCAGGTTACCAGTCCCCAGGCCAGGTCAAGTTCTTGGTTTGGTTGGAACTAATGGCATTGGCAAGTCAACTGCCCTTAAAGTTTTAGCTGGAAAGTTGAAACCAAATTTAGGTCGTTTCAATGTAATGCTCCTTACAAAACTTTCCCCTTTCTCCGATAAGTATATATTAATTTTCCATGTTCATTATGGGGCATGCTTTAATTATCTTATCTTGATGGTTCTTTTTGGCAGAATCCTCCAGATTGGCAGGAAATTTTGACCTACTTTCGAGGATCTGAGCTGCAAAATTATTTTACTCGTATCCTGGAAGATAATTTGAAGGTACCTTTTGATTGATGCTCATACACTTTTTTACTGAATTGGAAATGAGGTTAGCTTTTAGACGAATAGAACTTTTTCTTGTGTGACCTTTCTGACATTTAATGCACATTTGTCTTGACATCTTTTATCTATACATTCTTTTTGTTTCGGTTTCTATTCTTACGCTATATACTAGGGTAAGAATAACAGTACTATGTTGATTTCCACATTAAATCGTAGTTTCCAGTTTATTGACAATTGCAATCCAGAAAAAGTCAAGATTCCACAAAATTGATACTGTAAAGTGTTAAATATGCGCATGCGAAATCTAGATAGCCATGAAAATGTGTCTGCTTGGACATTCTATCAATTGAACTGGGATGGAGATTTTGATTTAGCCTTTAATGCAATAGTTAATTAATGATAATACGGTTGGAAAATAAAATAAAATACTGGATACAAAGGAAAAAGGTTGGCCAGGATTGAAGGACGCGGTTTGTGCCATTTGGGTGTTGCACTGAGCCACTAGCCCACCAAAGGCCGCCAATTGCCCCGTACCAATTGTTGTAATGGATTTGTTTGAAGAACATTGATGGCACAGTGGCTCACCAGAACTAGTTTGTGCCTTAGATGTTTGCACTTTGTCTACGCCAGGGGACAGAGTGGATTAATTGGCGGGGTTGGAAAATGGTCATAATTGAAGAGTGAAAGGGTCAAAAGCTGATGATGTGAGCATGAGTTGGCAGTAGGAACATAGAGAAAGGGTGATAAATATGATTAGATTTGAGACAACTGGAGGTAAGTTGCAAAAGAAATTATTTTGTGAAGATTGACATGTTTTACATATTTAATGGGTTGGTTTAATCCGAGAAACCTTTCAAATTTCATTCTTCTCTCTGAGTTGAATGTATCAGTTTTTGCAAGTTGAAGTGTCAGCCATTAACTTTTCAAAAAAATAAAAATAAAAATAAATAACCAAGTCATCCATTTCCAATTAGTCAGTTGGTTTGCACCGTGCTTTGATTTTTTTTGGCACCTATAGATGAGAATCTCAGGAAGTGTAGTCTCATGTTCGATTCCTCACTGGTGCTTACATCCTGTGGGTTAAACTACTTTGGATATCACTATGCATCTTTACAGTTCTATAGAGCTTAGTCTCAGTGGATTATTCTACAGTGCTAAAGAGCGTAGTATTAGTGATATATATGTTTACTATCTATCGAAGCAATACTTTCATAGGCTGCTTCAGCCGTGGGTGCTTTCAATGCCTTAAATTGGATGTCAAGGAACTATTTTTGCCCTCTATCCGTTATCCTGATGGATGTATTTTAACAGAAACAATTTGAGGTATAGAAATATGATTAGGAATAATGAATTTAATTTATTATGATTCCTAATTATGTAAGCTACTAGGTAAATTTGTTAATGCAGTGTTGAAATATAGTTTAGGTTTCTTGCCTAATATTCTGTTTCTTTATGGGTTTTGTCTGAAAAATAAAATGCAGGCATTTCATATTTTATTTTGCAGTCATTTTTTGTCTCTCAACTCTCGTATTGTCTTATGCAAGATTTTTTCTTATTATTTTACAGGCCATTATAAAGCCCCAATATGTTGATCACATTCCAAAAGCAGTTCAAGGAAATGTGGGGGAGGTGCTAACCCAGAAAGATGAGAGGGATAAGAAGGAAGAACTGTGTGCTGATCTTCAGCTGAACCAGGTTATAGATCGTAATGTAGGGGATTTATCAGGTGGGGAGCTTCAAAGATTTGCCATTGCTGTCGTTGCCATACAGAATGCTGAGATATATATGTTTGATGAACCTTCAAGTTATCTTGATGTGAAACAGAGGCTTAAAGCAGCCCAAGTTGTGCGGTCCTTGCTCAGGCCTAATAGGTACTTTCATGTTTTTCTCATAATTTCAATGCATGATTTTGTTGGATACCCTTATGTGATTGTATTCCTGCATGTTTACCTAAATTTTGTTGGATACCCTTATGTGATTGTATTCCTGCATGTTTACCTAATAGTTATTTTTCCTTGTATTTTCAGCTATGTAATTGTTGTGGAGCATGATCTTAGTGTCTTGGATTATTTATCTGACTTCATTTGCTGTTTATATGGGAAACCGGGTGCATATGGAGTTGTAACTCTTCCTTTCTCAGTTAGAGAAGGAATTAACATCTTCTTGGCTGGATTTGTGCCCACAGAAAATCTTAGGTTCCGGGATGAATCTCTGACCTTCAAGGCAAGATTATAAATTTTGAGCATGAAATGCTCTTGAATTATCAGTGCTTTGTTATCATTATCATTAAGTCAGTATGTTGTATTCACTTTGTTGCCTACACTAGGTTGCTGAGACTCCACAGGAAAGTGCCGAGGAAATTGAGACATATGCACGATATAAATACCCATCAATGACTAAAACTCAGGGAAACTTCAGGCTTCGTGTGGTTGAGGGTGAATTTACTGATTCTCAGATTGTTGTAATGCTGGGTGAGAATGGAACAGGGAAGACAACGTTTATCCGTATGCTGGTATTCTTCTTCTTTTTTTTTGGCATAGTTCTGTTCTTCAGTAAAATTCACTTTGCAGTTTGATACATTTATATTCGTCCAATTTTCAGGCTGGTCTATTGAAACCTGATAATGTAGAAGATTCTGATGTGGAGATACCTGAGTTCAATGTTTCTTATAAACCCCAGAAAATCAGTCCAAAGTTTCAATCCACTGTTAGGCACTTGCTACATTCAAAAATTCGTGATTCATATACTCATCCCCAGTTCATGTCAGATGTGATGAAGCCTCTTCTTATTGAACAATTAATGGATCAAGAAGTTGTGAATCTCTCTGGTGGAGAGTTGCAAAGGGTTGCATTGTGCCTATGCCTTGGGAAGGTAAATTATTGCTGTTTGGGTTTGCACATTTATTGGGTTAGTAAAACAATGTTGTAATCTAGCTGTGTTGCTTTGTTATGTTGACTGGTTAAGCCTCTTTTTGTACCTCAGTTACGTTTATTTATTATTATCTTCTTTGTAGGGGTAATAGGTTGGTTTAGCAGTTGATGTTAATTTAACTTGTTGAAGGTGATGCCATGGTTCAAATGGCTAAGGATCTTTTTGTTTTCCTTTGTTTAAAAATCAGAAGATGTGTTGAAATTTCCCTATTTTCAGCTTTGCGAGTATAGAATAGGAAATGAGTGATTGGTTTGATGGTGTGAAAAAATTATGGACCTTTTTTCTTGGATCAAAACTTCTTTCAAAACATATCTATTTGGCGCCTTGGATTCACTTGAGTGGACTGAAATTGTCTTTATGTCCTTAAAAGAAAAGTTATGCTGGATTGTATGTTAGAATATGAAGCATGTTCTTGCAAAGTAGAAATCAATTATCTTACCCTTCCCCCAGAAGAGCACCCTTTATCTTTCTTTTTCTTGTCCCATAAAAGTGGGTTTACACTGTGTGGTGTACAGTAAGCTACATCATTATCTGTTTATTATCAGGATGGCGATCTTCCGTACAGAATAGATATCCTTCTTCAGCGCTTCAGCTTTGGAGGGTATCCTAGTGGGCTAAAAGGATTCATGGGTATAGGGACCTCAAATTTTTATTGTGTATGATGATCAAATTCGGTAATGTCCTTGATGTTTGTAACTTGGTACCTCTCTTCCACAAAAATGAAATGGTGAATGAGGTGGGATTTTATAGTTAAGAATGTGAGGTGGAATATTTGGAATGATAGTTTATGGCTTAAGGTTCTGCTGTTTTCCACTAATAGAAGGCCGTGGTGGTAACATAGGGTAGAGCTTACCTGGAGATTTTTAGGTAGACCTTACCTGGTGATATTTGTTCGCATAGGGTAGAGGTTACCTGGATGTATTAATTGCCTCTTTGTTTGTCTTCTTTTTCTATGTTTCAACTGTGGTAGCCCTGCTACGTGGTCTAGCTTTAGCAGATACTTCTCTAACGTTCTATGTTCCATTAGGGTATAACCGCACCATTCATTTCATGATTGGATTTGGAACCTTCCAGTCATGTTCTAAACTTAAGTTCATTACACATATTTTTCTTCAATTGAGTGGGTCATTTGTGTTTATCTGCTTTAGTTCTGTTCCATATTCATGGTTAGCTCACCTCCTGCCACGTGGAGGTAACATATGGTTGGCCTTACCTGGTGAAATTTGTTTGCCCATTTCCTGAACATGTTTGGTTGTATTAATTGGCTCCTCGTTGCGTCTTTTTCTATGTTTTCAGCAGGGGTCAGTCCTCCTAACTTGGTCTAGCTTTAGAAGGTATCCTCCAGTGTTCTTTGTTTCAATTTGGGTAGAACTGTACAATTTTATTTTCGATTCAAGATTGATTTGGAACCTTCGTCATGTTACAAGCTTTAAGTCGTTGCACAGATTGTTCTAAAGTTGATTTGGAAGATCCATGGCAGATGCATGGTTATGGAACCTGCTGCTAGGGATCTTGTTCCTTGCCTTTGTTGAAGCTTGGTTTTTAGTCCTGGCACTCCATGGGATAAAAAGAACTATATTTGTGAATAGATCACATGGTTTAGTCAACTTCTGAGCCTCCCTATTTTGTTCTTTGTTATTGACTTTAGGGCTTTATAGTCTTATATATTTCTGCTGATTTTAGGCGTCAGAGTTGTTGCCACTGTTAAAGATGATATATATTTCTCTTACTATATATGAAATGGTTATGGTCTTTGTGTTCTGTCTACATGCAGTTACTGAGTAATGAGCATGTATCAGTTCTCAGTGCATATTCTTTTATCAACCCATATGTAAATTAGTTGTCTCATGTGAAATCTTGCTGGGCTCTGCCTGCAAAGCAAACAATGTAATATAGCGATAGGATTCACAAGCACTCATTCTTTTTATTGTTTTCGAAAAGATGGCCAAGTTATAGTTTCGCGAAGTTCTAACTGATACATCCTTTTGCCTGTCTTAATGCAGCCTGCAGACATTTATCTTATAGATGAACCAAGTGCATATCTTGATTCAGAGCAGCGTATTGTTGCTTCAAAAGTCATAAAGAGGTTCATTCTGCATGCTAAGAAAACTGCATTCGTGGTGGAACATGACTTCATTATGGCTACCTACTTGGCTGATAGAGTAATTGTCTATGAGGGGAAGCCGTCAATTGATTGTACTGCAAATTGTCCGCAGTCATTGTTGACAGGGATGAACCTCTTCCTATCGGTGAGTGTTGCAGCTTTATTTCACTAAATCATTTTGGCCTTTTACTATGAACTGGGAGTAGTGCGGATGATAAGAATCTAATAATTTTGTTAATTCCTTGTGCACAATCGCAGCTTCCTCCTGCTAACCATCGTATTCAAATGGATGCAGCTTTATTGATAGAATTAATAGCTTTTCCACTCTCTCTCTCTCTCTCTCCAAGCAGCTTTATTGATTTTTAATATTTTTTTCAAATGGATGCAGCATCTTGATATCACATTTAGGCGCGACCCCACTAACTATCGTCCAAGAATCAACAAATTGGAGTCAACAAAGGATAGGGAACAAAAATCTGCTGGATCGTATTATTACCTAGATGATTGATATAATCATGATGGTAGGCTTCATTCAACGCTCTACTTTTTTTTTGCATGTTTTGTTCTTCTCTAGCATCTCAATATATCCTGGTGTTCCACATTGCAGTTTTGGCCAAGTTTAGAGGGCGTCAATGACCTAATTTTGGTAGTTTGGCTGAGTTGTGGCATGCTGACAAATATTCGGTAGTCCGTTGGCTGCTGAAGAGGGGATGTTTGCTTACCAGGGTGAATGTGTTTTCAGGCCTTCCATATTGTTGCTACTTGAGAACATTCTACCCTACGTAGTGCTTGCACTTATCCGGTTTTGGTAAAAATTGTCATTCGGCAGTGGTCATCAGTTTACAATGGTCTCATAGCATAATTTTAGTTTCACATTCGAGATTGTTGATGGAATGCCTGGAATTGTCTGTGGATAAATGGTGGAAAGGTTTTTTTTTTTTTTTTTTTTTTTTTTTTTTTTTTTTAAATCAATGGTGGAAAGGTTATAAGTTATAAATTTGAAGAAAAAGAAATTCATATTTGCTGATAATGGGCGTTTAATACGCGGGATGATAAGCCACTTTTTTGAACTGCACCAGACGTAGTACTCTTCCCTACTGCCATTTTTGTTTGGTGGTTCAAACAAAACATATGAAATTCTGGTGGCATGCCTAGTATTATTTGACCTGTATTTGGTGAATTCTTTTTTGGTTGTCTCGCAAACACCATTTTGAAATTTTAACCCTACAGTGTCTAGGCTACCTAGTAACTTTGAATTGTAGTACAAAAATTGTGGTTAAAAAAAAGAGAAGAAGAAAGGTTGCTTTGTATGAAGAAAACCGTTAGGTGATCATCGGCTTTGGAGAGTCGTGCCTTCGGATGTGGGAGCTAACCAACTCGAGAGGGCAGTACGCCTCGACTGGCGGCTGTGGTGACTGGGAGTAGGATGTCCAAGATATACCGTCTCGAAAGTTGTTGAGATCTTGACTGATGGTTGCAAGTAGACCACTATCGGTGTAGGATTTGAGTGCTGAAGAAGAAAGACGTCCCTTGAGCATAGACAAAATTGTATGTATTATTCAAGCTGTTTAGGGATGGAACATGAAACATGGAACATGGAAGATTGAAGTATGTATGGAAGTGGTTCAACTCTAAGGAATTTGTTCAGTCTTGCTTATGAGTTGTAGAAGTGCATTTGCTTTCCTTTTGGCTCTATTGGTTCCAGTGTGCGTGATGTCAGCCAAATACTCGTACACTCCAAACTGCAGTGCGGCGAGTAAGAAAGACGAATTTTTTGAGCCCAACTCGAGAAGAACTGAGGTTGCGCACTCCTTGTTCTTTGGAGTTCCTTCTCGGATAAATTCAACAAGCGTCTCAATGAAAGAGAGCTGTCCAATCTCTTGGCGTCCATTGGGATGCGACGCAAGAAGTAAGAAGATGGAGAGGGCTTCATCAACCATGCCCAAGTTTCTTTCCCTAAGAAGGTGGAGTAGAGGCGGTACAATGCCAGCGTCAATGGCCCTTGCCTTATTTGCTTGGTGAAGAGATAAGTTGAAGAGTGCAGTGGCAGCATCTTTTTTACCTCGAATGGTGCCCGTGTGCAATAGATCTACTAAGTGTGGAATGCCGTTTGATAAGCCTACAGTTTCTTTGTTCTCGTCCAGCATCGACAAGCTAAATAAAGCTGCTGCAGAGTTCTCTCTCGCTTCTGTGCTTCCACTCTCCAACACTTGTATAATCGCTGGAATGGCGTCTTCTCTTGTGATCAGTTTCTTGTTTGCTTCGTCAATTGACAAATTCAAAAGGGCAGTCACTGCGTGCTGTTGAATTTTCGAATCTGGATACCAAAGAAGTTGCACCAGCGGTGGGATTCCTCCACTATTGGCAACCAAAGCTCTGTTTTCGGGATTCTCTTTTGAGATCAAACGAATCTTGGCCACCGCCTTCCTCTGCACTTCTAACTGACTGGAAGATAGCTGTTGAACCAATGATGAAATCTCCTCTTTGAGTTGGGCGGAGGAGATACTCTGGTGGCCACCATCGCCGCCTGTGCCAGTTTCCTTTTTTGGGAGCTGGAAATGATTCTGGTCACACCACTGCATGATTAGATTTTTGAGAGCAAAGTTGGATGCAAGGGAGAGGTGAGCCAGAGTTTGCCTGGTCTTGGGACATGTCCTGTGATTCTTGTCTAACCACTTTTGTATGCTTTCTCTGTCATAAGTCTTGAATAAATATCAAACGAAATGTCGTCAGGGCCTACTCAGCAGTATTTCTATTTAGGCATTCGTATTTCAAGAGATTGGTTTTGAATTTTGATTGATCAATACCTACCTGTCCAGTTGCGACAATAACAGGATCAGTCATTATTTCGAGCGTGATTGGACACAGGAACTCATGAGGGATCATCAAAGATGGAGACTTGCCAAGCATTTTAGTAGGCAAAACAGCAGGATCGTCGAAAACATTAGTTGCTTCCATTCCTGCAAGTTGTCTGAATTCGTTAAGAAGATCAATCATTTGCTGAGCAGTGTCTGGACTGGGATGAAATGAGCCTCCTTTTTCTTTAACAAGGCTCCTTACAGCTATTGTTTCTATCTTAAGGTCATCGCTTTTTTGCAGGTCCAGCTTTTGTGCCAGCCTCTCTATAATGGCCCTGTCAGCATTTCTATCTTCGATAGCATTTTTGTCTTCTTTTTTCGCCAAAACTACCATAATATCCATTGCTAGTTCGATATCCTGTGTATCTGTTCTCTTCCTTGCTCGTCGAAGTTGCATCAGCATCAGTTCAACCTGAACGTGCACGTACCAAAAACTTATATCCATCCATCCCTCACAATCACATGTAATTTATATAACACACACACACACATATATATATATATATACCTGTTCTTTAACTTCATCTGATACACACAGTTCATCAGGCAAATCTTCTAATGCCTGACTGAGTTTTTCATGAATTGCGTGGAATCGCACCATGATTCCCTCACTTTCAAGGGCCTAACAAAATAAAATTACCACGTACATCAAAGACATGCATATCAATTTGTGATCGGATGAGAAAAATAACTATATGTACGTACTTAATTAATGATTTTGAGAAAAGAATATGGTTACCAGATAAATTTTGCTCCCCTCATTACAAGTTTTCAACAATTTCTTGGCCATTAGAAGCACCCTCTTCAAATTAGCCAACCAAGCAGCAGCCTTCTCCGGAATTGGCTTCTCGAGCTCCCGAGTCTCATCAAATAGCGGCAACAAAAGCTTCATACGCCGTACCAGGTTAAAGCATTCTTTCCGTTGCGTCCTCCGGTAATCTCCGAATTGAGCGACCAACTCAATCACAGCCTCCCCAGTTTCCTCTCCTCCACCACCACCTCCACCTCCACCTTCGACTTCATCTCTTATCTCTCCATCCATCACCATTGGCTTCCACCTTTGTACATATACGTTTACTTTCGTGTTTCTAATTAGTTTTGTGTGATTCTACGTGTTTGTACGTTCGAATACACATACGTATATGTTGGTTTAATCATGAATGACGAATCACGATCACAATGACGATCGATTGGATTAGCTAGGAAGCGTATGTAGGGTTTATTCGCTGCCGAAGTCGGGAATTTCCATGGATTAACTCCAGGTGCGTGCTGTGTGTTTCTGAGATTGTTGCTGGCCCGTCAGAAACTTTTCCCGGGCTTTTCGGGTCTGTTGGTCTTTAAAATGGAAATACATGGATGGAGCCTAAAAATAGATCACCATTTCAAAGTTGGTTAATTTTCTAACTAACCTACTTTTCGACTTTCCAATCTTCAGCACTGAGCGCAAGAGTATGCATGCGTAAAAGAATCTTTGGACTTTCCATCTCGGCACAAACAACCAGAGTATAACATACCGTTTTGTTCAGGTTTCATTTTGTATTTTACTTATTTTCAATACAATAGCTAAAAGATTTCTTACTTTATATACATCGATTTCATTTTTTATAAATATCAAATGCATATTTTCTGTTACATACTAAATTAAATTATATTGTAAAATTAAAGTCAAATGGAATCCAACAAAATTAAATCTGATATTTGAATTTCCGTTTTAGTTGCTCTATCCTTTTTCATTCTAATGAATATTCACAATAATTTTTAGACATCACAGCAATATTATCAGACACTATTAATGAAAATAATACAATCCCGTAAAATAAGAATTAAATTTTCATGCAATAATACTAGCATATATACTACAACTCGTAGATTTATATTCAGTCAAAATAATTATGAATTTACATCGTTATCAGTAAATAATTATAATTCGGTATGATATTACGGGTGATGATTCTACTTCAAAGTCTAAAACATCGAGGGGTGAATTCAGTTTTCAAAGTAAAATATTACATATGTAACAAATTTGTCCGATAAATGCTGTGGCTGCCTTCCTATCCTAACAACGTATGTCTGTGTTGGAGGGGTGAATTCGCCGACAAATTAGGACCCATGCCTGATGAATGTTCGACCAGGTGAGAGATATGCATGCCCACGACGAAATATTCCACGGTCAATTCTGAGTCTGAGCCTCGGAGCGTATGAGGTGTGTGCATGGGGTATTATCCGATGCTGATTTTTCCGTTGCTACGCTACTGTAGCTAGACGACACCTGGTCATTAGTCATGGGCCTCATGGCCTCAATTTCATTTGTCGTTTCTGGAGATGCCCTTATTAGTTTGAGCCCTAAATGAGGGAAAGGTTCCATTTCCTTGTAGATATTTTCGTTTATGTTTTGTATTGGTACACTATTCTGATTCATCTTTGTCATTGCTAGCGGGTTGGGCTCAGAATTCAGAGATTTGTGACAGCTTCAGGACGAGGGTGTGTGGTGTTTGAGCAATTCCCTGGTAAATGTTTCTTTCTCTCTTTCAACTGCGGTAGCTTCTGTCTTAGTTAATTTAGTATTTACCCTGGCACATATTATCTTCCACTTTCATAGAGTTGGAATTTAAGCACAAGATTGAAGGTTCATCCTTTGAGGTGATTTTGATTGAAATTGAGATTGAGATTGTATTTGATCCGGTTATAACAGCGTCTAAGATGTTTGTGTTATTGCCTAAATCAGAGTCTGTCCTTATTTTCCAGATATATACCATCCCATCGGACCTCTGGGATACGAAGAGATGATGAATAAGAAAGAGAAGTTCCTGACGGTGGCACCATTTGAGTGTGCATGGCCAAAAGATTCAAAATTTCGGGAAGCTGGGCGAGGATGCGTGGCTTTTGTCGCTTTTGCTCACAATGATGTGACACTGGTGTTCCGGGAGAATGTGGGAAGCCAGCACTATCATTACAAAAGAGATAATAGTCCTCACTATACTGTTATTCTGGGTAGCCACAGGAATAGGCGGTTGACAATCGAGGTAGATGGGAAAACTGTGGTGGATGTGGAGGGTGTTGGCCTGTGTTGTTCCTCTGCCTTCCAGAGCTACTGGATCAGTATCTGTGATGGTTTGATCAGTGTTGGTAAGGGAAGATACCCATTTCAGAATTTAGTCTTTCAGTGGCTAGATTCAAATCCAAATTGTAGTGTTCGTTATATTGGACTTAGTAGCTGGGATAAGCATGTTGGGTATAGGAATATCAGTGTATTGCCATTAACTCACAACCATATATCCTTGTGGAAGCATGTTGACGGTAATGAGTACATATGTGAGGAAGATGGTGAAGAGGAGTTGGATGATGAACGAACAGTTTATGAGAAATGGGGGATTGAAAATTTTCTTGAAAATTGGGAATTATCTGATTTTATTTTCATCGTCGGTACAGAAGAAAGGCCTGTGCCTGCTCACAAGACTATTTTTGGCAGCATCTGGTACTTTCTGTCTGACTTCTTCAGGAGATGTTCTTCAGCTTAAGGGGGTCACTTATCACGTTCTCCATGCACTACTTCAGTATATTTACACAGGCCGAACACAGGTATAGCTTAAAATAAGGGGAAATCAGAATTGCTTGTGTCAAAATCTCAAAAACATAGGTGATCTGCATGAATACATAAGAGCCTACAAATATATGCTATTTTCTGATAAAGATGCTCCTGCATTCTTGAAAAGAAGCTGTTTTACGTGAAGAAAAAATTTCATATGGGTTGTTTTATGTTAACATCATCATCCTTACTATTTGGTACACACTGTCATGCTAAATACGCTATCCTAGGTGGCCCTTGGAAGTTCTACATAAATTCCAATTCTATTAGGTCTTATGGTTCTGTTTTGATATAGGTTTCAGACTCACAACTCGGTTCCCTGAGGGCTCTGGGCGTACAATTTGAAGTTATTACATTAGCGACAATGCGAGCAGGCCCTGGAACGATTGAAACTAAATAAAAAGTTGTTTGACTTTGGAAAAGGTGTTGAATTGACATATCCATGCACTCAGCGACATTGTCGCACTGTCTTTCCCTTCAGAGTTCCTGTCAATATACCGATGCTTAAGCAATTGTATTTAACGAGCAAGTACAGTGACATAAATATCTACGTTGAGGGGCACGGCCTTATTGCCCAGTCACATAAAATTATTCTAGTTTATGGAGTCTCCCGTTTGCAAAGGTTAGCTATTCATTTTTATTCTGCTTTATATTTATTCTGTTTTGTGTACAACCTGAACTAGCAAGCACATAATTATCCTGGAGAGGAAATGCATCATATAAGAGCATAATGTTCATTATAGATGTGCTCTTGGGGGTGCATTCCTCGTTTTGTGGCCATTTTTTTTTCTTAACTCTCACGGCCTAGAAAAATGTTGTGCAGATGTTCACAAATGGAATGAGTGAAACCATTTCCTCGGAGGTTGTTTTAAGAGACATATCACCTGAAGCATTCAAGGCTTTGCTTGAGTTCATGTATTGTGGGGAACTCAATTTAGAAGCTACGATTGATTCTAGTTACTTATTAGTCCAACTCTTTCTGTTGGCCGATCGATTTGGAGTCACTCTCCTCCATCAGGAATGCTGCAAAGCACTTTTAGAATACCTCTCAGAGGTTGTTTCATAATCCTTACTACAAGGTTAAATTCATCTGTAGTAGTTCAAATCATGCCTGTGTTCTGTCAGTTTTACTGTACCCCACTTGCATGACTAGAATAAATGGAGAAGTGACTTGTTGTTTCAGGCTTCTGAAAACAACAGAAGAGAATCCTTTTATGGTAATGAATTATAGAGATATTGATACTTCTCATGTGCAAATTATATGCAGGGATGGAGTTCTAGTGGATGTTCATACAGCAAGATTTTTACAATTATGCACAAGTTTAATGGACGTGGAAGCAGACTGTTTTGGCAAAATAATGAGACTTTTACTTTTGAAGCTAACTGTTGACATTTGTTGCAGGATTCAGTGTGTCTGATCCTTCAAGTGGTTTCATCGATTCCCTGATGTAAACTTATCCAAGAAACTTGGGAGATGAATTTTGCAATGCACTTTGATTATTGTACAACAGCAAGCATTGACTTCGTTTTGTTAGATGAGACAGCGTTTAGCAATATCATTCAGGTATGATCTCACTGTTCAAGTCATTACTATTGATGAGTAGCTTAAGGCTCAAGGCAACTACATCAGGTCATGTAACAAAAGAGAGTAGTACAATGGTACATGACTACAATGGGCGCTTGAAAAGCTAGGGTACCATCGGCTCTGCCTTGTGGACTGTCAACTATATTAGTTTTACTTGTAAGCGCAGCTGTTAAATAAATTGAGATCTGTTCTGGTAAGTTAAAATGATGAACCAAAGTGGTTGTCACTTCAACTGTTTAAAATATTGTATGAATACGGAATTGGAGGAAACAGCTAGAAAATAGCGCTTTTTCATAATCTGTTTTGAGTATTTTTATTATTGTAGACTATGTGATTACAGCATCCAGATTTGACTGTAACGTCTGAAGAAAAGATTCTCAATGCAATCTTAATGTGGGGTGTGAAAGCAAAGGAAGAGTATGGGTGGGAGGTGGTAGATGAAATGATCATATATTCCACCCCAGAACTTTGTTTCGGGGATAGGCTGCAGACTATTCAGGACCTTTTGTCCTTTGTTCGGTTTCTGTTACTGCCCTTGGCCTTGCTTGAGAAGGTATGTGGACCTTGGATAAAGAGATGCATCAACTACTTTACTGAAGGCTCAATATTTTTTTTTTCTTTCTGACTACCATTATTTAATCATGCAGTTGGAGAATAGCAACATTAGCAGGCATATTTCCACTTTTAATAATCTTGTGAGTTGAGCCTTTTTTATGATTAGATTTTGCAAAATGAAGCTCATTGCCTTTGTGAAAAATATTAACTGCTCCCGATTAAAGTTTCTTATGTTGATACCACAGATCAAAGATGCCGTCAATTGTATCAAGCATGGATTGTAAAGGCCAGAAAATGAGCATAAGTGAGTATTGACGTATTACATTGTTTGTTCATGCTCAAGCTTTTGATCTTTTAAATTGTTTATTTGGTTACTAAGAAGAGAAGAAGATACAAGAGTTGATTTAAATCAACGATGCTGGTGCAGAATATATAAGTTTGGAAGTACACACATAAGTCAGTTAACCATTTAAGTTTTATTACATTTGAGAAATAATCAAAATGTTTATTTCTTTCACTGTCTGACTCTATCGAGGGCCCTTTGTTCTCCGCATTCCAACTTAAAAGAATGAACGAATATTTGAAGGGGGAAGTGATTTAGGATAATTCTATATATCATCCAGTCTGGTGAAGGTAGGGGAAACATATGGAGTTAATATATATCACTCCTGCTCATGCTGACGTGTCTTAGAACCTTAATAATAGGAGTGGAAATTTCTCCTGTGCCATTAGTACCTTTTGACAAGGGTTTATGGAAATCCCATTGTGTATGAGATAGTTCAAGGAAAAGTTTGTCTTACATGGTAGAGGCCCATGAACCGTTGTTATTGACATATAAGCTGCTATATTGTTTCAATTTTGAAGAGATATGGAGGTTACAAGGTGTTCATGCTGTGAGCTTACTTTCTGCATTTGTAATAATTGACATGCTCTTTAATGCTATTGATAATGTGTTCCAAAAGAATTCGCGACTAATCTGCGGATGGGTATTTAGTGAGTTTAACGAAGTTTCTTACTGTGTAGTCTGAGAATCCAACATAGACGATCTAGTTATAAGGAGCCCCGATACATATGTGATGGGGACAGCAATGTAGTTCTGTACTTTGCAGGCACATCATATTGGGAACATCAGTGGGTTAATGCTGTTCTAGCTAAGGTAAATTCTTTCATCTTTCCTCCCTTTTATGTCCTCCACACATTCCATCATTTTCAGTACAACTTACCTTTCTTTATAAATTGCACGTTTCAGAGAATTATTATTATAGCCAGCTGTCCTCCTTCTAGGTTCACCGATCCCAAAGTTGTAGTCTCAAGAACATACCAGGTATTATAAATTGAAATTAAAACGAGTGACAAATTTAAATAATATATAAGAGTTATTGACGTGATGTTGGACAAAATATGGTCACATCAGGGAACATCTTTCGCTGGACCACAGGTTAACGACGGACACAATTGTAGCTGGTGGATGGTTGACGTAAGTGCAGATCATCAGGTAATTCTTTATTTTCACTCTGCATTGTGATATTTTATTTATAACCACTATCCTATGCTCCCTTCTTGTAAAGAATTGTTACCAGGAAAGGTGACGAATTGGAATTTTATTTATTTATTTAGTCTGCCATATCAGTCTTACCTGGACTTTGAAGTTGGAAGGTGTCTTAATTTTGTTTTGATGGGCTGTTTTGAATCTGATGCATCAAAATTGGCTAATACAGCTTATTTGCAACTATTACACCCTGAGGCAAGATGGGTCCAGGGCCTACATGAGAGATTGGAATTTCCAGGTAAGACCTTCAATTATGGTTTGGTTATACCGGTTATTCGTTTTGAGATTCTACCTACATGAGTGACGAACCTCCGTTTATATGTATATCTTATTCTTAGGGATCCCTGGATGGGAAGACGTGGACAAATTTGAGAGTGCACGAGAATGACCAAAGTATATGCAAGCCTGGGCAATTTGCTTCATGGCCTGTTACTGGACAGAACGCTCTTCTTCCGTTTAGATTCTTTAGGGCTGTCCTGACAGGTCCTACAACAGATACTTCAAACCCCTGGAGTTTCTACATTTGCTTTTTGGAACTATATGGCTACTTCCACTAATCGTCTCTTTAACACTTTTTGTTTTATGATTTTGGCTCCCACAGTTTTTGTAAATTTTGTCACCAGCCTCTCCATGATCCTCCGCATATGTGTATGCTAGTTAAATTGCTTGAAGAAAAATAAGAATAATGTACCAAGCGAAGTTAGGCCCTTAATCTTGATTGAGCATGTCAGCCTATCAGTCTACAACCATATCATACGTTCACAGGAATGGGTATATGTTTAGATAAAAACTTGGCTATTACATAATCAATCAACCATAGAAACTACAAGAAAATGGAGTACAGTGCAGGGGTAGAGTCAAAATGATCTGGCAAGAAAAACATGCATAAAATGCCTGTCAAGATCCAGATAACACGCATTTTCTAATTTCTTATCTTCTCCCAGATAAATAAGAATTGTAATTCTTTTACACCAGTTTTTGAGGATTTTGAAGACGGCCAGATTATCTCCGAACAGGTGGCACAGCACCCCTACCAGGTGCTCCACGACCAGTAGCTTGAGCCTGCACAAGCTAATAAATTTAATCAAAACCCAAATCCATTATTGTTTTCTGGTGAAGCATGCCAAGCAATATTCTGAGAGTTTTCTATCCCCTATGCCTAAGATATGTGCTAGAAGGAAAAACAAAGGAACCCTCTGTATTTATTACAATGCAGTCACAAAGGAAAGTTCAGACTAAACATATCCAGCATGCTAATTTCTGAACTAAAATACTGGCTGACGCAAGGATTGTAAAAACAAATGGGATACTGCAATAACTGATATCAGGAGAAATACGAGCAGTTTTACCTTAGCCCGCATTGCAACAGCTCTACCTCTGCCAACTCCCAGTGAAGCACCCTTACCCTGCCAGATTGAAAACCAATAGGTTAGTTAGTCAAACAAAAGGTAGCCACTAGGGAAATTCAATGTTCATTTAGAAATGGAATCATACCTTGATCCTAGCATCCAGACGCTTGAACATCGGAGCATTCTTGAGCATGTCAGGTATGACCATAAACCTATAAAAGTTTTAACATCAATTTCAGAGGATCAGTCAATTAGGAGTAGCAAAGAAACATAGCTCAACCCAATTGAGGATGGGTGCTCCCAAAAAAGTTATATACCATCAAACAGAAAGTGATCGATATACCTTACTTTGCTCCCTCGAATAAAAACATGCTCAAGCTGTGAAACCTTTCCATCCTGTAGAAGAGTGATGAAAAAGAAATTAACTTATTGTTCAAGCTTGAAAATTTTAAAACAACTAAATAACATCCAACAAAGAACGTTCCCTTATTACTTTTCTTTTCATTCATATCATTAACAGGGCATAGAAAATATCAAAGCAAAATAATGCATGTGACAGACAAAGGGAAAAGAAAATTAATATGGCAGCTTTTAGTAGAAGAAGAAAAGGTATTAAATGCTTGGTCTCAGGTATAGTTTTTAACTTGGGGGCAACATGATCAGAGTTCAAAAACCAGTAACAACGAAATCATCAGATAAAAGGACCTGCAAGTAACCGCACAATGAGGATATTAGCAAATTTAAACCTTAATGGCTCCATTCTATTTTCACATTACTCCCTAACTCTTAAGACTCTCCACCACCCTTTCTGAGATTTCAAAGGAACAGTCACTCAGCCTGATCAAATTTAGCTCCACCTGATTTTAGGGCTACAGCCCAGGGTTTTAGAGCACTATTAATGCAATGCATCAATGTTCAACCACTTTAGGGTTTCATAAAATTCATTCGCTAATCTTGCAAGTGATCCGTCAGATTCACATAGAGGGTGCAGCCTAACTACAATTGCATCACATCAAGGGTTTTACATGGCAAAGGAGAACACAGCACTTGAAAAGAAAGCAGATAGCAATCAAAATTCACAGTAAATTAGTAAAGAACTAACGAACAAAAGACTATTAGATTGGTACCTTGGCGGTGTAGGTGATATTCTCGAGCTGACAGTTCCAGTTATCCTCGCACTCCACCATGCTTCCTCTGTAAAGCTCACCGCTCTTCAGCTCCACTGTTACTACGTGCCCTGACGCCTCGTGAAGAAGCTTCACTGGTATTCCCAAGCTTCTACTCATGGTTCTTCACTGCTGTTTTTCGCTCTGCAGAAACCCTAAACAACACCCCCGGCTTACCGTATTTTTATTCCCCTCTCTGCCCCTTGAATTTATAGTCACTTAATGTCGTTCATTTTTAAGTAATTTGTCAATTACACCCCTGAAATTGCACTCTCTTGTCAATTTTCCATGTGAACTTTTATTTTAGTCAATTTTCTTCTGAACAATTATTATAACTACTTTTCCCTTTTTTTTTTTGTACTTTTAACACTCAGTTCTTTTTCATCCAAATTTGCTGGGTCTGCGTTGCTTGTCATCAGAGCGTTCCATAAGCCATATGAATTGTTCATATTACATGAGCGAGAGATACGAGGTCATAAAATCTATACCTAATATCTCCCTCCGATTTCATTTGAATAATATGTATAATGTACTACTGAGAAATTTTCGTGATAAGCAGTATAACCCATCAAATAAATAATGGAAATTAACATTCGTGATATTTTTTGATGCAGTTTTAATTAGGCATGGGCTGCCCCTAAGAGTTGGGTGTGTTTCAGTCCATCTGAAATTAATGATACAATGTAAAATTTTGTCTAATTTTAATTTATATAACACTTATTAATTTATTTTACACTTAAATAAAAGAGATATTGATGTTTTTGAAAATTATATGATGTCTTATCCACATAAAAGAGATGTTTGTTGTAATTATAGGTGTTATTGTATTTTATTTGTATGATTATTTATTGTTTCTTTACATAAAATATGTATTTTTTTAATCAATGAAATTCACTAATATCATTGAAATTCGATAAAAAAGTTTACTCTAGTTCAAATTTAGCCAACTTCATTTTCAATTTATGGGTTCTTGTCTGGTTATAATATAGTAATATATATATTTTGCATTATCTATTTACAAAGTTATGTTTTTTGGCTAAAACTTTCCAATAGTACCTCATACACATTATTTGGATAAAATATGAGGTCATGAAGTTTTTTTTTTATTGAAGGTGACGAGAAATTTTTAGAAATTATCTATATAAGATGTCATCGGAATTCGAATTTGAGATTTTAAATAAAAATTAGATATGTGGTAAAAATAATGTACGGAGGGAAGAAATTGGCCTTAAATAATTGACGGGAAAGATGACACTTAATAAAACATACAGTATAATAATTGACGGGAAATATGACACTTAATAAAACATACACTACTTTCATCTTTGGTATTTTGAAATTTCACCACCAAACAAAACAATGAGATTTTTATCATAGGCTCAAAAATTTTAAAAGTAAATCATTGTTATATCCTTAATGACTTTTATTTTTATTTAAAACATTTAATGCTTGTATATTAAACAAAATAAGATCTTACTTCAAACTTTTTTTATTCAAAAGTCCCTAAACAGAATTTATAAGTAATAAATTTCACATCTACCATTTTATATCTCAATAAAGAGAATGAGTGAGTTATTAAGAATTCCTTTAAACAATTAAAAATAATATTGTCATTTTTTATTATCTTTGCCTCATGTGCCCCTTAGTACTTGATTTTTTTGGCCTCTTGGGCCCTTTATTATATTATGCATATAATAAATATTATATATATTGTATATAGTTACAATTGCATTTTTTTCTAAAGAATAAAAAATAAAATCTGCATTGTCTGAGGTTCAACGGTAGGGTATATATATATTTTGTTGGGAGGGGGGAGTTGAGATGGTGGTGGAAACTCGTACGACATAGGTACAAGTTAGATTAGATATTCATATTACTTTTAAAATGAGCAAGTGAAAAAATATATATAAATAAGAGTAATGTTTTCATAATTCTCAATATAATCTTATAATAAAAAAATAAAAATAAAAAGTAATGTTAAAATCATGATAGATTTTGGTAAGTATTTTTTAGATTGTTGTTGGATTAGTTTACAATTTGATGACATTAGTTGTAATTTATATAAAAATTATGGTCTATTTTAAATTGTATAGTTATTTGACTAGTTTAAAGACTTATGAGTTTAATTTTTCTATATATAAGTTTTTGAATAAATTTATATGTTAATAAGGAGTTATGAGTTAATTGTCCAAATTTTAATTAAATGATATTCTTAGGAGAGATATTAACAAAATCTTTATTCTAATGGGATTGAGACGTGGATTGATTATAGAAGCCTAGTTGATATTTTTAAATCCATTTCACTGCTCAACAGTGGAAGCTTTGTGAAATTTTTGACGGACAGGACGGGATCACGTGGATTGTATACATTCTTTCCATTGGGAAGCAATCAAATCCCTTCTCGTCACCAAAAATCAAAAAAGCAACGAATGAGAAAATGTTGGGGTTGTGAAGAACCAATCATAGAGATCTTTCACGCTTATTCTATTACTAGAAGTGGAGGTCGCAATTAGCGAAACAGGGCCTCCAGCTTGCTAGCAATATCTTTTGTAGGCGAGTGACATTAGTATAGCTTGTATAAGCCAGTGAATATGATGATTCTGAGTCTGGGGAAGAGAGTGAGAGAGTGAGAGAGTGAGTCAGTGAAGAACCATGTTGTTAGCTTCTTTGGTTGTTCATCATCCCACTGCTGCTGCTCTTGGATCCTTAACAAGAAATGATAACCACTACCTGGGTCTCAGTCTGAAGCCGGTAAGTGGTAACTCAACCAAAATGAAAATATATGTACGCTTTATTTACAATCTCTCCCATTGAATTTAAATTTTGAAAATTTGAATTGAATTTTTTTTTTCTTGTATTTCCTCCTGGATCACATTCTAATCTTCAATCACCCTAAATTTTTCTCTTCTTCTTTCCTCTAAAGGAATTATTTTTGTCTTCCGTTCCTTTGCTTGAGTTTTGATTGGATATCGATCCCGTGATATTTTTAGTTTCAGTTTTTGCTTCTACCTTCAAACCCCTATTTTATCACTCTTTTCTTCTATTACAAATAATTTACAGGGCTTGAAAAATAACGGACGCTCTGGCAAAAAGCAAGCACCATTTCTAACTTGTGGATCTCAAAACTCATCTTACGGTGGACTTCTTTTCCCCTCAACAAGTTCAAGATGCGCCAAGGTACAATTTTTATCATCAGTTACTCCATGACACCTAATGGTTTTATCTTCATTATTTGAGATTTTTGGCTTGATCATTGTTGAAAACTATATACGTTTGCCATAATCTGGACAATTTCATTATTTATTTGGTTGTTGCCTGCTCGCTTTGCCAAGTAGTAATCTCCTTATTATACAAGGGGTATTTTGATGTTCAGTACTTACATTCTAAGGGGATGTTAACCGATTTCACATTTTTACATGTATGTATTTATTTTACTGATATTCCAGCATCCGTCGTGATCGCTACTTTCTTTGTTAGGTGGAGCATAGTTCCCAAATTCCAGCTCTTTTCATAGATGACAACTCCACGATGATATCCGCTGACGAAGATATGGGAGATATTGGAATCTTGAGCATCGATAAATCCTTGGAACCACACAAGGAGCACTTCAAGTATAGAATAAGGAGATATGTGGACCAGAAAAAGCTTATAGAGGAATATGAAGGAGGCTTGGAAGAGTTTTCTGAAGGTGACTTCTATTTATTTGATGCCATTCTATTGCTGTCTGTTTATGTTTCCATTCTTCGGGAGTACGCGACTCCACGTATGAAATGCTGAATTATATCCGTATTATACATCATATGGGACTTTCTAGATAGTATGGTTTTTTTAAAACAGATTCTTGAAAACTTGTTTGCTTCATCTGTAGGTTATTTGAAATTTGGATTTAATAGAGAAGAAGGTGGGATTGTGTACCGCGAATGGGCACCTGCTGCTCAGTGAGTTCATTAGCTTCTGGAATTTAATAAACATGATATTGTTTTAATTGCTTAATTTGAGGCTATATTTCTTGTAACCCAGTGAGGCACAACTGATTGGGGACTTTAATGGATGGGATGGCTCCAAACACAAGATGGAGAAGAACCAGTTTGGGGTTTGGAGTATCAAAATACCTGACTCTGGTGGGAATTCAGCCATTCCTCACAATTCAAAGGTTAAATTCCGGTTCAAGCATGGAAATGGAGAATGGATTGATCGCATCCCTGCTTGGATTAAATATGCCACTGTGGACCCAGCAAGGTTTGCAGCACCATATGATGGTTTGCACTGGGATCCACCACCATCAGAAAGGTGACAGTACTTTCCTCTTCTGCGTTAGGTGAATAAATTAGTAGGTAACTAGACAAATCGTTCATAAACGTGTTACATTTTACGAAAATCAGATTGCAAATTCCACTTAAATCCTCTTTTGGAACATCTTGCTTTGGCTTGGCCCATTTCATGAGACGAGGGAGTCTTTTGATCATGCAGGTTTCAGTTTAAGCATCCTCGTCCTCCAAAACCTACAGCTCCACGAGTATACGAGGCTCATGTAGGAATGAGTAGCTCAGAACCCCGCATCAGTTCATACAGGGAATTTGCTGATGATGTGTTGCCTCGTATCCAGGAAAATAACTATAATACGGTCCAGTTGATGGCCGTGATGGAGCATTCCTATTATGCATCATTCGGTTATCATGTGACAAACTTCTTTGCTGTAAGCAGCAGATCCGGAACACCCGAGGACCTTAAATATCTAATTGATAAAGCCCATTCCCTAGGTTTGCGGGTATTGATGGATGTTGTTCACAGCCATGCAAGTAACAACGTTACTGACGGCCTCAGTGGCTTTGAAGTTGGTCAAAGCTCACAAGAATCCTACTTCCACACAGGAGATAGAGGCTACCATAAGTTATGGGATAGCCGACTGTTCAACTATGCTAATTGGGAGGTTCTGCGCTTCCTTTTATCCAACTTGAGGTGGTGGCTGGAGGAGTTTAAATTTGATGGCTTTCGATTTGATGGAGTAACTTCAATGCTATATCATCACCATGGGATAAACATGGCCTTTACTGGGGATTATCATGAGTATTTTAGTGAGGCAACAGATGTTGATGCTGTTGTCTATTTGATGCTTGCCAACTATCTGATCCATAAAATTCTTCCAGATGCAACTATAATTGCCGAAGATGTTTCTGGTATGCCTGGGCTTGGTCGGCCTGTCTCTGAAGGTGGTACTGGTTTTGATTACCGGCTGGCAATGGCCATCCCTGACAAATGGATTGATTACCTCAAAAACAAGAATGATGACGAGTGGTCGATGAAGGAAATTTCATGGAGCTTGACAAATAGGAGATACACTGAGAGGTGCATCTCCTATGCTGAAAGTCATGACCAGGTATGAGGCTTTGATTTTTGTTTCCGTGTGTGTTTCAATAATGGATGAATTAAGAGACAAAAAGAGGATAAGCGAGTTGTATCATAGTGAATATACTTTTTTGAACTAAACATTATAATTTCAATCCTCTTGTTTCATTATGTAAACACCCCTTCCTCTTATAACTTTGGTAGTTTCCACTTGCAGTCAATTGTTGGTGACAAGACAATTGCATTCTTGTTGATGGATAGAGAAATGTATTCTGGCATGTCTTGCTTAAATGATGCTTCTCCTACTATTGAGCGAGGGATTGCTCTTCACAAGGTTTTCTGTTAGTTCTCTACAAGAAGCGTCTGTTTGTATATTGTGTTTTGGTTCATAGCTATCTATCTGAACAGTATGCTTTTTATGCCTTGTATTGGTTTTTCTGTTTCTTAAATGTGTATCTATGTATATATGTATCCATCTGGCTATATCAACAAGGACCACAACCATCAGATTGCAGCAATCATCTTCACCGCCTATATGACTAAAAAATTTGCAACATTATTAGACCTGTTAACAAGTCTGGAGCTAATTTAGATTTGTGATTTGGAGAACTGAATAACTGTCAGATTTTTTTTGCAAGATTCGTCTCTTAAAATTTTTCTTACCCTGAACTTTCACTTCATTCTTCCGTTGTATTATTTTGTGATCATTGTTGTCTCTATTTTTGCAGATGATACATTTTTTAACTATGGCATTAGGAGGTGAGGGCTACCTTAATTTTATGGGAAATGAGGTAAGCACTTTAGCCAGCCGGCGGTCTGCCAAACTAACTATGCAGCAGGACCTAGATAAATTTCAATTTACTGCCCATGAGAAATTTAAAACATTTGGAGAAGTACGGTTGGAAACCCTGTAGAAAATTGAAACTGAGAATAAGAGGTGAAGAATATCACAGTATTTACTTTAGTTAACTACCTTTTGTCAAGTATGGGGGAGAGTTAACAACCAATCCTGTAAACCCCTCTTTTTCTAAAGAGTCAATTTGTACATCCCCTTTCATTTGCTAGGATTGCAATTTCAAGATTCCTTTTGAAGATTTTCTTACTGAAGAATTTTTGTAGTTTGGCCATCCTGAATGGATCGATTTTCCAAGAGAAGGCAATGGGTGGAGCTATGAAAAGTGCAGACGCCAGTGGAACCTGGTGGATACAGACCACTTAAGATACAAGGTTAGTAGATAAAATTTCAGTTTTCAGTATTTGATAGTTTTGTGCATGCTTTACTTTCGTCGTGGCTGCTCATATTGCACTTCTCATTGAGGGATGAATTTGTTCCTGAATCCTGACCACAGAGCATCCACATAAAAATTAAATGGCTGTTACTATGTATGTATAAGTTGACACAAATTATATAGGGAAGTGGGCCAGCATAGTATTTTTATTATCACTGCCCATATTTAAGTGCAAGTCTTATAAAAACCCCTTTCTTGGTTTAAGATCACACTTAACTAGTTATTACGTCTGCGGGCGGTAATTTCTTTCACCATGTAATCTATGTTTCCGATGTGATTATGTTCTCATGCTTCAATCGGGGTCCATATCCAACCTAACAATCATTGTGAGCTTTGTTTGTAGGATCACAATATACGTGTTTATGCTGCATAGTTGATTTTCCTGCTTTCACTTGCGATAATGTGTACCATTCTTACATGCTTATCCTTGGAACTTGTTCAGTTTATGAATGCATTTGACAGAGCTATGAATTTGCTCGATGAGAAATATTCATTTCTTTCATCGACAAAGCAAATAGTGAGCAGCACAAATGAAGAGGACAAGGTAAGACAATCTTCTCTTTCACCATGCAAACATCAGAGAGTAGATCAGTTGGTTCTTATTCTATTCGTCAGATTAGAATGGCAGGAAAAAGACAGTAAATTAGAGTACATATAATGATGCGCCTCTGCAGTGAAGTATGCTTTCCGACAAGAAACCTTAGATTTAGGGCAGATGCTTGTTTAATGTTTTCCAAATATTCTTTAGCCAGCCAATAAGTGCGGTTCTTTGCAATTTTATGATCCATTTTTGCACAGCAGGGTTATGAAAATCCACGAGAAGCAACTGGTTGTATTGTATGTTGCCAATTAAAGATAGACTAATTAAGTGAAAATGAAGACAAAAATGATAGATTTTTAGTAGACAATTATTTTGTAACATTAATCATTGAATAATTGTTGGATGTTGCAGGTCATTGTTTTTGAGCGTGGAGATTTAGTTTTTGTGTTCAATTTTCATCCAGAAAACACATACGATGGGTATGTTTATTTTTACTTTTGTAAAAGTATCTGCATAAATGTGTTATTAAGTGATTCGGTTGTTGCTTGGACTAGGGTATTAAGGTTGTATATTTGAGTGAGTTGTGTTATGAAACATGCAGGTATAAAGTTGGGTGTGACTTACCTGGGAAGTACAGAGTTGCACTAGATAGTGATGCTTGTGAGTTTGGTGGACACGGAAGAGTAAGGGATTTTTTTCCATACTTTATTACTACAGGGGAATGAGATATTAGTTAAGGATAATATACCTAAAAGAAACAAGAAGGAAATGGGGCTGCATCATGTCTCTTTTCTATCAGATATTGATATGTTGATTTCACTCGACTGGCAGGTGGGCCATGAGGTAGACCACTTCACATTCCCAGAAGGAATACCAGGGGTTCAAGAAACGAATTTTAACAACCGTCCCAACTCTTTCAAAATACTCTCACCGGCTCACACATGTGCGGTATGATAATCTTTGATGTACTGGTGTTGTGATCTTGTCACGTTGTGTTTAAACTTGGTAGTAAAATATCAGTTTTTGGTCCTCATTGTTTCTGGATTTAAAGGTTTATTATCGAGTGGAAGAAAGTCAGGAGACAGATGCTAATGAGACATCAATAGCAGAAGCTGTGGTTAGGCGGGAAAATTTTCAAGAATTGAGTTCCGTGAAAGATGGCAATGTTGGTCTAAGAGCAGAAGAGGGTGGCAAAGGCTCCTAGATGACTGAAATGGCTGTTTGTAAATGCGGGTTGTGAATGGTGTAAGAACAGAAGAGTGGCTAAGGCTCCTTAGATGACTGAAATGGCGTGTGTAAATGTGGTTTTTGAATAAATATAGCAGGGTTTGCTACCACTGTTATGAGCTCCGGAGAGAAGTCTGTATGACATGTATAGCAACTTGGCTAAGGCTCCTTAGATGACTGAAATGGACTGAAATGGCGTGTGTAAATGTGGTTTTTGAATAAATATAGCAGGGTTTGCTACCACTGTTATGAACTCCGGGGAGAAGTCTGTTTGACATGTATAGCAACTTGGATAAGGCTCCTTAGATGACTGAAATGGCGTGTGTAAATGTGGTTTGTGAATAAATATAGCAGGGTTTGCTACCGCTGTTATAAACTCCGGAGAGAAGTCTGTATGACATGTATAACAAATGACATGTATAACTAAATCCTTTACATTGGGCTCTGGATTGTAGCATGTATATATTTTGGATCCAAAGGGTTGAGTTATTTTATGGAAGCAAACTACTGTGGTTTTTAGATTTAGAAATTGTATTCTAAACTTTTGGCATTTTGTAGACGCTGTAAAATAAATAATAGCTGGAAAGGAAGAAAAGGGAGTATTATTGAGAGAAATAAACTTAGGTTACAGAAAACAGAGAAAAGAAAGGACAAAGTTGCTCATGGATTGAGCAGCAAGAGACACAGAAATCAAGTCTAAAACGGGTCGCGCCTAATATCTAATACCCAGCTCATGCAGTTGAAGTTGGAACTCCGATTTTCATTCCCCTGGTGGTGGCTGATTTATACATAGTAGGCAGATTTATGCATGGTAGGCAGAGGCCGAGGCAGAGGAGGCTTCACATTTTCTTTATTCAAGCTTCTCAGCATATACCTGGGAGCGGCAGCACCGGGTGTCTCGTACTGTGTCCGCTGAGTCTCGTAAGCGGCAGACACCGATTTCCTCAAGCTTTGAAGCTTCCTAGCGCTATTAACTGTTGAAGTACTACTAAAACTGCTCCTCTTGGCAGGTTCTACTGTAACACCCAGCTTATTATTGTATTTATAGGTTTTAGAGGCAGACGCAGACGCAGATGCTTTTGTTGAATAATTTATTTCAGCGTCAGCCCCGTTCTTCCTTTTCCTGTTCAGCCGTTCATTTCTTCTAGCAGAGTACTCCTCGTAAAATCTACCCCTTTCAAACAAAGGGCTCGAATTTCCACCACCTTTCACACTCAGCCTATTCGAATTCAACGAAACCGCTGCTGCAACACAATCTTCCGTTCCCAATTCCTCTCCTTCAACCATCTTCGCTAAAGCCCTCATTTCCCATGAAATCGTGCAGTATTCAGGTCGAAACTCCGCTTCTTCCATCTCCCTTGTGCCTGCCCGCCTTCCTTTCTCCGATGTTCTAAAACACCCCCCTAAATCAAAATCAATGGCATAAACAAATCAAATCACCCCTAACTAAAAAATAAATAAACAAGTAATTTCCACATCAAACAAGAAAAAACCCACACCTGTTAAAATTCGATCTGTTTGACCGAACCGGATCTCAGACCGACTTGCTGGGCTCTGCATACAACTAGAGTTTGATCCGGGGACGCGACGGGGTCGAAGCCTGATTGGTGATTTGGCCAACGGAGGCTTGCGGGGTTTCATCTTTGACATTGACTGGATTGTATTCAAACTTGAGAGAGAGAGAGAGAGAGAGCAAATGAAGATGAAGAGGAAGTCGCTTGGTTTTATTGTGTGAGAGTGAGAGGACATGCGGCTTCCCTTTGAATATAGTTATACTAGACGGAGAAAAAGGTCTAGCGCCTCCAACGGTCTTATTTTTGATCGGACGGTCCTATCATTCTTTGAAATTACATTGTTTCCATTAAATACCTAGATCTTCCTTTTAATCGTGGGGATTTGAATTTCATTATTTGGAGAAGAAAAACGCCCATCTATATGGGAGCAGTTTCCTTCAATTTTTAATTTTAATGGTTGTAGAAATTTGAAAACGAGCTAAACCGCAAATTATTGCTCAAGATTATTGGGAACAATGCAACTGTTCAATTTTCCTAAGATTATTTTCGTACACAATAACAAAAATGTTATAGACGCTTAGATTCTTAGAAACATATCTTGTTATTTATTAGACACGTTACTAATTAACAAAATTTATAACAAAAATTGAAATGAAATAAGCCCAAATAAAATATTTTAAAAAGCTCATCATAGTTGAATGCAAAATTTAAAAATTCTATGTATACTTTAAAATTTTGATGCCAAATCCAAGATAAAATAAAAATAGTTTGCCCTAACAATATGTATAACGTTCTAATGGTAATAGAAGTTATATTATAGGCAAAACACAAGTATTAAAAACCTATGTTGATTTACTTTCCTTTTTGTTTTGGAAACACTACTCTACAAACCCAAAAATACAATCTCTATATTTCTCTTCCACCTATTCCTGTCCCTTCTTTTTGCTTTTCAAATTTTCTATTTCTTTGAAAAATTTAGAAGACAAGGGAAAGCAGGCTTGACTCAGTGAAGGCAAATCTCTTCCACTGGCGGTGCGTCCCAATTAGCAGTGCGGTTTTTCATTTGGTTGAAATCGTGAATGCACTGCTCCACTGTCAATCCTGAAACTCGCATTCGCTCCGCAGCAAGTTTCTCCCCAGCAACTCTGTCAAATTTGGTTTCCCAATCCTTATCCCAACCATCATGGGCATCACACAACTCGAGCGTGCCGTTGGCCCAGTGAGTCCAGCTCCACCCTTTGTACAGACCCAACATGACATCCGCCACACACGGACCTTGGCACACAGGTTTGCAAGGCCTGCACTTAGCCCCACTCAATGGACCTGGGCTTGATAACGCCGCCACCGGCACTCCAAAACGGCTAGGCGGGAAGCCGTACTGGCGGTCTGTTACGATACAAAAAGGAAGTCGTTTGGTGACGTAAGGGACCCCTTGAGTGGTGAGTTGGGCCTTGAAGGAAGTTTCCGAGTTGAGTTGGCGGAAGCCAGCGGAGTGAAGCTGGGGAATGAGGGAGAGACGCGAGAGGGCGACTATGGAAGTGTTGAGATCACCAACTCCAAAGCGGTCATTGAGTCCACCGTAGCTGGAGCCCGGTGGAACCAGGTACTGGCCCCGAACAAAGAATTTAGGGTGGAGGGGGGCATTCCAGTAGCCATCGACTCGGGTTCGGATTATCCAGTCGTAGGAGAAGTTGTTCTGATTTTGGTATGTTTTGATCATAGTTAGGCAGCCTTCCACGAGGTTGAAATATTGCAGAAGACCCTGCAAAAATGAAAGCACATGGGCATGAGTGCATCACACATAAGACAGAAAATAAAACAATAGGCATACATTGTACATATTTCCGTTATGGTATTTAATTTGTTGTTCTCTTCAGCTGGCCAGCCCAGCTTTTAAAATCAACACAACATGTCAGCATGTAATGTTGCTCACTTGCTCAGAGTCAGACTAATTCAAATCACATGCCTAACTTCCGTGAAATGCGAATACGCACTTGACTCGACTGCATTCTTTGAGGCTTCCATTTTGTATCGTCCCATTTTAAGCCGCCATGTTCCCAACGTTTATTTTTCCTTACAATTGGCTTAGCTGTCTATGGAAAATTCATTCGCATATTATTATGTACATGGACTATGGAGCGTTAATTTAACTTCTAAACAAATTCGCTGACTAGGCTTAAATCAGTGTGGAAAATGAAGGGTATAAATTCTTAATTTTTCTTTTCTTTTCTATTTTCTCCCCTTAAATTCAAACTTTATTTTTTAATTATTAAAAAATAAATAAAAAACAAAAGAAATGAGGGAGAAAGGAAACCTGGATGCCATTGGGCGAGTTCTTCGCGGTGAGGACTTGAAACTGGACCTGGGTCTCGGGCATGGGTTTGGGGTGGAAGATCCTGACGGAGGCGATCCTACGCGCCATCTTGAGGAGCGAGAACTTGTAGGCGTTGGGGTCCATAGGGGCGTGCAGAAAAAGATCTGAATTGGGATACTTACTTAAAATGTTGTCGACAATGGACGGCCCGGTGAGCTCGAACCTCCGAGCCCCGCCCACCAAACATACGGCGATTCTGGAGCGACCCAAAGCATCTGGCTCACTATTTAAGGGCTGGCTCCTTTTGGAGCCACTTTGATTTTGAGTACCCGGGTAATTAGTTGTTGAAGAAGAAGAATTTGAAGTAATTGAAGAATTCTTCGAAGTAATTGAAGAATTCTTCGAAGTAATTGAAGAATTCTTCGAAGTAATCGAAGAGGTCGAATTTATGGGTTTTGTGGTTATGTTGTAGGGCAGTTGGAACTGGAAGGAACGGCCGCGAAACAGAGATCGGATGGGAGCAAAAGTGGATAAAGGGATGTTGACGGGGGAGTAAGAAGAAGATGAAAGTGCGAGGAAGACTATGAGAGAGAGGGGAGGGATCACTAGCAAAATCAGCCGCCAATCTAGACCGGAGAACCATTTAGCGAGATTCATGGTGGTCATTTTTACAGGAGGGTGATTCTTCAGCATCTCCGGTTTTTTCTCTGTATGAGATTGGAGTCGATGTTGGATCCAATTTTTGTCATCTCACTCACCCAATACGCGCACAAATGCCTCAAAAAAGGAAAAAGATTGGGTGACTTTGTGTTTACTCCTCGGAATTGTCCTAATTTTTATATATATTTTTCTTTTGGGTGTAGAGTGGAAGAACGAAGGAAGTTGGCAAGGCCTTTTGGCGTGATGAAAATTGTTTATTAGTTTTTTTCTTTCACCGGAGACTTTTAGTATGTTGGAGGATAATTTCGTGATTTGAATGCCTATTTCACTCGTATTAATGTGACATTTACAGTTTACTCACAACTAATGAAAGATAAATAAGTTGATTTTTATTTCTAACTTCTCATGCGTTTATTTGATTAATTAATACATAAATGCTATTTAGTTTTTTTTAATTATATATGTTTTAAAACTTGAATAACACCTCCACATAACAGCATTTTTTAAAGTAATTTTTATTAGTCGGCCTTCTCTCTAGAATATTGCTCTGTTTTCTTTCTAAAAACATCTATAGATTCTCAAGGTTAGTCGCCGACTCCAAAGGGAGTCAAGTCAACCCCTCTTCCTTTTTGTTTTCTTTTTTCTTCTCCTCTTCTCTCTCTTCACCTTCTTCGAACCTGGTTTGCCTATATCTATTATCTGAATCGGCTTTTGCTGTGTTCCCATGACTAATGGGTGATGGTGCAATGATTTTGCCCTGATTTTTGTGAAAATCGGACCGATTATGCTCCCGTCCGACAATCCCTTATCGGACAAGGGATTTAACAATTTCCTTCTCAACTCGAAACTTTAAATTCAACAAAATGAATTCCACCGTGCGAGGTTGTCATCCACATCCATCTCACTTACCCCAATAGGTGGTAGCGTATACTATATTTCTTACTCTTTCATAAATCCTTTTTCACCCAAAGGCTATTTACAATATTGCCTTTTATTTAATTCCGAATATAATTACCCAAGTTATTTTATAACATCAAATTACTATATCCTTAATTGGGTTCCAGGTACCTGTTAATTGTATGAAGGGCAATATAACTATCTCAAGATATATGATTTCAAGATTAGCGTGAAAACCAATACATAATTAACAAACATAATTCCATGTAACTTCTAAAGTACTCGACTTATACTTCTTTATTAAACCCTGTCACAATTATCATTCACTTTCAACCCTCTAGATGATCACATCAGTATGACTTTATACCACATAATTGTCAGGACCCGTCCCAATCCCCTCGGGATTAACACGGGAGGACCCTGATCCCGTCTGACACGAACAAGGGAAATTCCAATCTTAGCCCTCTCGGGCTTTCAGAGTACGTCAGGATCCGGATGAGGTATGTGATATCTCGGTCTCTGCTACAGTCCACATCCGCGATCAACCTGAAGGGCAGTCAAAACATTAAAAGCTGTGAGTGGACAAAACAAGGATTTTATAAAAACATTTTATCGAAGACCATTTGTACCCTTCACTAAAAAACATACATGCATTCGAAAACCGTTTAACCAGAAGAACCATATGTGGGAACTAAGCCCAAAACCATAACCGAAAGAACTATAAAGAACCAACCATACGGGCCACTGCCCAAATTCATGTGGGACTCAGCCCAAAACCTGTACACATCATATATCATATTTCATATATACATATAAATCACACAACCAATCCTGTCACGGTTTCCAAAGCTACTAGCGTGCTACCCGGGGTCTCAAGTCCAAGTCTCTCAGGGTCACCCAGGTCAGTGTTCGTAGACCAATGACCCTCCCTGAGATTATAATCTAAGCCCTCCTGAGAGTAAGGTGCCCAACGGGGGCGACTTCACTCAGTTAGTGCTCTGTGACTACTCCGGGGTCTATCCAGGCCAACAACCCTCCACATTCCTGCGAGGGGGGGGGGGGGGGGGGAGGGGGGAATGGTCTGGGAAAGGAATGGTGGTGTGCCTTAAAGGTGTAGGCACACACCTATCTAGCACGAGGTGTAACGACCCGAACTTTCGTAATTATTATTTTATTGTAAATTGACCGTTTTGCCCCTGAAGGGGGGGAAAAGTTGACTTTTACCTCGGGAAGTATTTAGGACTTTGATACGTGACCGTGACGTAGTTTAGGACGTCACGAGTTCATAGGCAGGTGGCACGTTCGATTCCGACGTTCGAGGAAGAAGTTGTGACGTTCGGAAGTCGAGGGGCATTTTGGTAATTTGGCCATTTGGGGGCCAAATGTTGACTTTTGACCCGGGAAGTCCAACGGACGAGGGCCAATGACCGTTACGTTGGTCTCGTCGATACGAATCCGTAGACAGGCGGCACGCTGAAATCGGACTTACGACGAAAAAGTTATGGTCAAGAACGTAACCGAACTAACCGAGACTCGGAACTTAATTTAATAATAAAATATTATAATCTGTTTTACTTTAACCCAATCAATCTGGACCCTTGATGAGTGACACATGTCACTCATCTACCCCATCCACATCATCCCCAACATTCTGGATCTTGGTCTGCCATAGGATTAATTAATTAATTTCTTTTCCTTAAATCCTCACCCTTCACTCTTCACTCAGGATGAATCACAGCCATCCATTCTATTTCTCCTTCTGTTCTTAAGCCATCAGAGACTCATTTCCTCATTTTCATTCCTTCCTTCAAACCGTGCAACCTCCCATCCTTCAAACAATCACACCAGCAGCTAACCACCCAACCTTCTTCATCAGGCAGCACCAGACCGTGCACCACCACCACCAGACACCGGCCAACGCCACCACGGCCACCCTGCATGGCCGGAAAACCCACAAACCCGTGAGGACCCGTGCAGCCCAAAATCTTCAGACCATCCAAACCACGACGTCTGGGCTCGAACCAACCTAGGGCTAGGACCATTGTGACCTCTGGACGGCGTAGGACTGGACTGGGCAGCCCACGGCGGCGACACGGCGGCGGTAAGCCTGCAAACCCGTAATGGCCGATTTTCCTTCCCTGCCTCAAACCGTCCGTTTTTAACGTTGCATTTGCTTGGTTGTTTTTGAGACTTAACCTAGGGGACTAGACGAACGTTTTGGACCTGAGTTGGTGGCTGGAAACGTGACGGCTCGCCGGAGAAGACGGACCAAAACCGGCAGCCATTTCCCCGTCGTTTTTCAGGTGATTCCTTGATCTTAAAATCCAGTTTTGATCACACAGAGCCATAGAACATGTTCAGACGAGTCCATAGGAACAAACCCCATCGATTTTGGTGGTCGGAATCACGATCTGTGATCGGGTCGAACCGTGGGTCTGCGGTGACCCGATTCGCAGACCCGACACTGTAGATGATGACGTCATCATGCTGACGTCAGCAGTGACGTCATCATGCTGACGTCAGCAGTGACGTCATGATGACGTCATCATGTCAGAATATTGTCAGACCAGGGACCAATGGACTGTTGACACGTGTCCTCTGACACTGTCAGTGATGACGTCATGCTGACGTCAGCAGTGACGTCATGCTGACGTCAGCATCACTGTAGCACTGTTGACCAGAGGGTTGACCGGCGCGTGGGGGGCGCGTGTGAACAGTGTTTTGTGTGGGACCAGTGCCATTTTCAAGGTTTCGACGATACGGATCCAATGGCGGTGGTTTCGTGTCGATCGGAGATCGTTAAGTTGGTCAAATTAGGGTTTGATGCCTTGGGAAGCGTGTTCGGACGGCTTTCCCGGGCCGGTTTCAGTCTAGGGTTTCGTAGTTGTTTAGTAGGGACTTAAAGTGACCTTTACGTATGTTTTGGGCATGACAGGAATTGTACTTTAAACCTTGGACGGGGCTTTACGCTCGGGAGTGCAGCGGGATTGTACTGTGAGTGGGCCTTTGATTTCACTAAACTTCGGCATGCATAACTGTTTTACTTTCTCCTATATTTATATGTGATTTGAGTAAAAGTATCTGTTCAGCTTGTGTATGATTTATGGCACGTATTACGATGTTTGGGCATGAGACCCGTCTGGTTGTTTATAAATGGTTTGGAGTCATATATATGTATAATGGAACTCGATATCATCTGTGGTACTGCACTGTATAGATCTACCCTAGGATTCTATCTCCTCCGGATGTAGGTACACCGGAGCGGTCACGGCGCATTGCCTGTGAGGAGTCATTCTACGGAGGGACCGGACCGTAGAGTGACTCAGGAGCAGGATTGCTACTATTGGACGTCTGGGACGTCAGGCATCTAGAATGCCATGCTCGGACTAGGTTCGGGATTTGGACTCGGGATTGAGACCCCGGGTGGCACGCGTAGCCTTGAGACTGTGACCTTATTGGGCGTCTGGGACGTCAGGCATCTGGGATGTCAGGGTTGGGATGTATAGTGCAGTGACTAAGATTATATTATGTTGATATTATTCTGCTTATGACTATATGGTTTTGTGGTTTTGATACTATGCATGTCTTTTCGGAAAACGGAGGGGAAAAGCTATATGTTTTCGAAATGGTAAACTACTTTGTAAACCTTGAGTTTCGGCCCACTCACCTTTGTTGTTTTACTACCCCTCCAGGTAGTGCTATCGAGGAGGAGGATCCCGAGGAGGAGGAGGAGGATCCCGAGGAGGAAGAGGCATAGGTTTACGTTGCGTACCTGAACCCTACTGCTGGGTAGGTTGGCACGTAGTGTGTCTAGAGTCGTGCTCAATAAACTGTATTCGGGAACCATCCCTTGTCTGACACTATTTGTATTTGAGTATTTGTGTGGTGTGCTATGTATGACTTAACTATGGATTTTCTTTATGCATTTTATATTCAATAAGGGTATTTCTGGTATTTTAACGTCGGTGTCAGACGGGAGCAGGGCACGTCCCGGGTGGTCCCAGGGGGGATCGGGGCGGGTCCTGTCAACTTGGTATCAGAGCACTAGGTTGTGGTCAGCATGCTAGACTAGTGGTCAGTACTTAGTTTAAACGATGTCAGTATCTAATCTATGCCTCTTAACAGCGGGTTATGCCTCCAAGGAGAATTCCTCAAATACGAACTGACGAGGAAATCGCGAGAGAGATGGAATGTGCTAGCATTGAGCGGGCTCAAAGGTTGGGAGCCACACCGTTCAGCGGGGGATCAAACCCCGAGGATGCCCATGAGTGGATTGCGAAATGGGAAAGAATCTTCACCGTGATGCATTGCCCACCCGGCGAGCGGGTGGCATTGGCGGCCTTCTTACTGGAAGGCGGGGCTTATCAATGGTGGCATGGTCTTGAGATGTCCGGGTGGACTGTTCACACCACCACATGGGAGGTCTTTCGTGCCCGATTCTTAGATCAGTATTACCCGCGTTCATTTCGCATGGCACGAGAGGCAGAGTTCCTGCGGCTGGAACAGGGAGATATGTCCGTGGCAGATTACGAGCAGACCTTCGGGAAGCTTTCCCGTTTTGCCGCAGCTTTCGTGAGTACTGAGGAGGAAAAATGTCAAAGATTTGAGTTGGGACTCCGAGGGGAGTTGCGGGCAAGTGTGACGGCTACTAGTTACGCGACTCTGAGGGACATGGTCGACGCTGCAGTTCGTGTCGAGGCCAGTCTGGCGGCACACCAGGCGCGACAATCATCAGGCGAGGGACAGCGCCGGGATCGTCCACATCCTGGACCAACCGGCCCAAAGATCTCTAAGGGGGGAAATTACCGAGGAGCACCCTCATCTCTACGTGGTCGTGGCTGGTCAGGTCGACATGGGAACTCTCAGAGGGGTGGATCGAGATTCAGTTCTGGACAGCATCAGGCTTGGAGTGGTACATCAGGAGGGTCTTGGGATGGACCGAGGACAGTTAATTGCTTTGCTTGTGGAGGAGCGGGCCACTATGCCCGAGATTGCCATTTGTTGTCAAGGAACAACGAGACTAAAGGTGTTAGTGTGACACAGAGTTCGGCTTCTCACCCTTCCAGAGGCCGAGGACAGAGTGCTGAGCGTGGCGCGCGTGGGCACGGACAGACTGCGGGACCCCGAGCTCGTGTTTTTGCAGTGACTCAGCAGCAGGCGAGGTCAGCCCCTGGTGTGGTTACAGGTACTCTTCATATCTCAAATATTATTGTACGGGTATTAATGGATGCTGGGGCTACTCATTCTTTTATTTCGAAAAGTTGTGCGGGTATGTTAGATCGTGAGGTGTCAGCCTTAGATAGTGAAATGGGTGTTGGTACACCGATGGGCGTTGTGTACATCGTGAATCAGGTGATCCGGAGATGCCCAGTAAGGGTGGAGGATGTAGATCTGCTAGCTGATCTAATCCTGATGGATATCCATGACTTTGATGTTATCTTGGGAATGGATTGGTTGACTGAGCACGGTTCGCTCATCGACTGTTGTAGTAGGCGGGTGATTCTGCGAAGTCCGGGTTTGCCGGAGGTTACTTTTCAGGGAGAGCGCGACGGTTCGCTACCTGAAGTAATTTCTTCACTTGCCGCTACGAAGCTTCTACAGAAGGGATGCCAGGGTTATCTGGCGCATGTTGTGACGACGAATAGTGATACTTCGGGTGCCGATGATATACCTGTGGTGCGGGAATTTCCGGATGTGTTCCCGGAAGATTTGCCTGGTTTACCACCACATCGGGAGATTGAGTTCACGATTGAACTACTTCCCGGCACACGACCTATATCGCAGGCACCATATCGGATGGCACCAGCGGAGTTACGGGAACTGAAGATCCAATTGCAGGAGTTGGTGGACTTGGGATTCATCCGACCGAGTACATCACCGTGGGGAGCACCAGTATTATTTGTGAAGAAGAAGGAGGGGAGCCTCCGTTTGTGTGTGGATTATCGACAGCTCAACAAGGTCACGGTAAGGAACCAGTACCCCTTACCCAGGATTGATGATCTCTTTGATCAACTGCGGGGAGCACAGTACTTCTCGAAGATAGATTTACGATCTGGTTATCACCAGTTGAAGATTGCTGAAGGAGATGTCCCGAAGACAGCGTTTCAGACCAGATACGGGCATTATGAATTCCTTGTGATGCCTTTCGGCTTGACGAATGCTCCAGCAGCATTCATGGATCTAATGAATAGGGTCTTCCGATCTTATTTGGATAAGTTCGTGATCGTGTTCATTGATGACATCCTTGTGTACTCGAGGAGTGCTCAAGCTCATGAGGAACACTTACGTTCGGTGTTAGGGAAGCTGAGGCAGAACCAGTTATACGCCAAGCTGAGTAAGTGTCAGTTTTGGCTAACCAGCATTGGTTTTCTGGGACATGTAGTGTCAGCAGACGGGATTAGCGTGGATCCCCAGAAGACCGAAGCGGTGACAAATTGGGCTAGACCGACAACCGTGACAGAGGTACGGAGTTTCGTTGGTTTGGCAGGATACTACCGGAGATTTGTTGAGGGCTTCTCTAGTATTGCTGCACCGTTGACTCGTTTAACCAGGAAGGGAGTAAAGTTTGTTTGGGATGAACGGTGTGAGCAGAGTTATCAAGAATTGAAACGTCGGTTAACTACCGCACCTGTTCTTGCTTTGCCGGATAACAGTGGAGAGTTCGAAGTCTACAGTGACGCATCGTTGCAAGGTTTGGGTTGCGTGCTGATGCAGAATGGCAGAGTTATCGCTTATGCATCGAGACAACTAAAGACACATGAGCTGAACTACCCTACGCATGATCTGGAGTTGGCGGCGGTGGTTCACGCTTTAAAGATCTGGCGACATTATCTGTACGGGGTGACTTGCAGGATCTTCACCGATCATCAGAGTTTGAAGCATTTGTTCACTCAGAAGGAGCTGAACGTAAGGCAGCGACGGTGGTTGGAACTGATCAAGGATTACGATTGTACGATTGAATATCATCCAGGGAAGGCGAACGTTGTGGCAGACGCACTCAGTAGGAAGTCAGCAGGATCGATTGCACACCTGAGGCTGGTGTACCTTCCTTTGCTAGTGGAACTCCGAAAAGCTGGAGTTATGCTGGGGATGGATGAGCAGGGAGCTTTGTTGGCCAGTTTTCATGTACGACCTGTGCTCGTCGATCGGATTATCGAGGCACAATTGGAGGATCCGACACTTTGTATCTACAGGATCGAGGTCGAAGCAGACGAGAGGCAGGACTTTACTATTCGACCAGATGGAGCTCTGGTGAAACTAGGCCGTTTGTGTGTTCCTGCAGTGGCAGAGTTACAGGCAGAAATTCTCGAGGAAGCCCACAGTTCGGCTTATGCCATGCATCCGGGAGGTACAAAGATGTACCGTACCCTCCGGGACCACTATTGGTGGGCAGGAATGAAGAAGGATATTGCAGTGTTTGTGAGCAGATGTTTGACCTGTCAGCAGGTCAAGGCTGAGCGGCAGAGACCGTATGGAGCAATGCAACCGCTTCCGATTCCCGAGTGGAAGTGGGATCACATTACCATGGATTTTGTCTTCAAGTTGCCAAGGACTCAGAGGGGATGCGATGGAGTTTGGGTGATTGTCGACCGATTGACCAAGTCAGCTCATTTCTTACCAGTACAGGAGACATTTAAGCCAAACCGGCTGGCTCAGCTGTTCGTGAAGGAGATCATTCGACTTCATGGTACGCCGGAGTCGATAGTGTCTGATCGAGATCCGCGTTTCACATCTAGGTTCTGGCGAAGTTTGCAGAACGCCTTGGGTACAAACTTACATTTCAGTACAGCGTTCCACCCACAGACCGATGGGCAGTCAGAGAGGACTATCCAGACACTGGAGGACATGATGAGGTCTTGTGTACTGCAGTTTCAGGATTCGTGGGACACCCATTTACCTTTGATGGAGTTCGCATACAACAACAGTTATCAGGCAAGTATCGGGATGGCACCCTACGAGGCACTGTATGGCCGACAGTGCAGGACACCTATCTGTTGGATGGAGGTAGGAGAGCGAGCAGCTTTAGGACCGGATTTGATGGACATGACCCAGGAAACAGTTCGAATTATCAAGGAAAGATTGAAGGCATCACAGGATCGCCAAAAGAGCTATGCGGATCGACGAATTCGAGACTTGGAATTCGAGGTTGGAGATTTTGTGTTCCTTAAGTTATCTCCATGGAAAGGAATTATCCGTTTTGGCCGACGCGGGAAGTTGAGTCCACGTTACTTTGGGACCGTTCGAGATCATTGAGAGGATTGGACTAGTGGCATACCGGTTGGCATTACCTCCAGAACTTGCCAGAGTGCACGATGTTTTCCATGTGTCCATGTTACGGAAATACCTACGGGACGATTCACATGCCTTGCCGGAACAACCAGTAGAACTGATGACTGATCTGAGCTTTGAAGAGAAACCAGTGCAGATTCTGGATCAGAAGAACAAGGTTCTGAGAAACAAGACGATTCGGTTGGTGAAAGTGCTATGGAGGAACCATGACGTCGAGGAGGCGACGTGGGAACCCGAAGACTTGATGAGGGAGCAGTACCCGTTTTTATTCGAGTAATTTCGAGGACGAAATTTCTGTAAGGTGGGTAGATTGTAACGACCCGAACTTTCGTAATTATTATTTTATTGTAAATTGACCTTTTTGCCCCTGAAGGGGGGGAAAAGTTGACTTTTACCTCGGGAAGTATTTAGGACTTTGATACGTGACCGTGACGTAGTTTAGGACGTCACGAGTTCATAGGCAGGTGGCACGTTCGATTCCGACGTTCGAGGAAGAAGTTGTGACGTTCGGAAGTCGAGGGGCATTTTGGTAATTTGGCCATTTGGGGGCCAAATGTTGACTTTTGACCCGGGAAGTCCAACGGACGAGGGCCAATGACCGTTACGTTGGTCTCGTCGATACGAATCCGTAGACAGGCGGCACGCTGAAATCGGACTTACGACGAAAAAGTTATGGTCAAGAACGTAACCGAACTAACCGAGACTCGGAACTTAATTTAATAATAAAATATTATAATCTGTTTTACTTTAACCCAATCAATCTGGACCCTTGATGAGTGACACATGTCACTCATCTACCCCATCCACATCATCCCCAACATTCTGGATCTTGGTCTGCCATAGGATTAATTAATTAATTTCTTTTCCTTAAATCCTCACCCTTCACTCTTCACTCAGGATGAATCACAGCCATCCATTCTATTTCTCCTTCTGTTCTTAAGCCATCAGAGACTCATTTCCTCATTTTCATTCCTTCCTTCAAACCGTGCAACCTCCCATCCTTCAAACAATCACACCAGCAGCTAACCACCCAACCTTCTTCATCAGGCAGCACCAGACCGTGCACCACCACCACCAGACACCGGCCAACGCCACCACGGCCACCCTGCACGGCCGGAAAACCCACAAACCCGTGAGGACCCGTGCAGCCCAAAATCTTCAGACCATCCAAACCACGACGTCTGGGCTCGAACCAACCTAGGGCTAGGACCATTGTGACCTCTGGACGGCGTAGGACTGGACTGGGCAGCCCACGGCGGCGACACGGCGGCGGTAAGCCTGCAAACCCGTAATGGCCGATTTTCCTTCCCTGCCTCAAACCGTCCGTTTTTAACGTTGCATTTGCTTGGTTGTTTTTGAGACTTAACCTAGGGGACTAGACGAACGTTTTGGACCTGAGTTGGTGGCTGGAAACGTGACGGCTCGCCGGAGAAGACGGACCAAAACCGGCAGCCATTTCCCCGTCATTTTTCAGGTGATTCCTTGATCTTAAAATCCAGTTTTGATCACACAGAGCCATAGAACATGTTCAGACGAGTCCATAGGAACAAACCCCATCGATTTTGGTGGTCGGAATCACGATCTGTGATCGGGTCGAACCGTGGGTCTGCGGTGACCCGATTCGCAGACCCGACACTGTAGCTGATGACGTCATCATGCTGACGTCAGCAGTGACGTCATGATGACGTCATCATGTCAGAATATTGTCAGACCAGGGACCAATGGACTGTTGACACGTGTCCTCTGACACTGTCAGTGATGACGTCATGCTGACGTCAGCAGTGACGTCATGCTGACGTCAGCATCACTGTAGCACTGTTGACCAGAGGGTTGACCGGCGCGTGGGGGGCGCGTGTGAACAGTGTTTTGTGTGGGACCAGTGCCATTTTCAAGGTTTCGACGATACGGATCCAATGGCGGTGGTTTCGTGTCGATCGGAGATCGTTAAGTTGGTCAAATTAGGGTTTGATGCCTTGGGAAGCGTGTTCGGACGGCTTTCCCGGGCCGGTTTCAGTCTAGGGTTTCGTAGTTGTTTAGTAGGGACTTAAAGTGACCTTTACGTATGTTTTGGGCATGACAGGAATTGTACTTTAAACCTTGGACGGGGCTTTACGCTCGGGAGTGCAGCGGGATTGTACTGTGAGTGGGCCTTTGATTTCACTAAACTTCGGCATGCATAACTGTTTTACTTTCTCCTATATTTATATGTGATTTGAGTAAAAGTATCTGTTCAGCTTGTGTATGATTTATGGCACGTATTACGATGTTTGGGCATGAGACCCGTCTGGTTGTTTATAAATGGTTTGGAGTCATATATATGTATAATGGAACTCGATATCATCTGTGGTACTGCACTGTATAGATCTACCCTAGGATTCTATCTCCTCCGGATGTAGGTACACCGGAGCGGTCACGGCGCATTGCCTGTGAGGAGTCATTCTACGGAGGGACCGGACCGTAGAGTGACTCAGGAGCAGGATTGCTACTATTGGACGTCTGGGACGTCAGGCATCTAGAATGCCATGCTCGGACTAGGTTCGGGATTTGGACTCGGGATTGAGACCCCGGGTGGCACGCGTAGCCTTGAGACTGTGACCTTATTGGGCGTCTGGGACGTCAGGCATCTGGGATGTCAGGGTTGGGATGTATAGTGCAGTGACTAAGATTATATTATGTTGATATTATTCTGCTTATGACTATATGGTTTTGTGGTTTTGATACTATGCATGTCTTTTCGGAAAACGGAGGGGAAAAGCTATATGTTTTCGAAATGGTAAACTACTTTGTAAACCTTGAGTTTCGGCCCACTCACCTTTGTTGTTTTACTACCCCTCCAGGTAGTGCTATCGAGGAGGAGGATCCCGAGGAGGAGGAGGAGGATCCCGAGGAGGAAGAGGCATAGGTTTACGTTGCGTACCTGAACCCTACTGCTGGGTAGGTTGGCACGTAGTGTGTCTAGAGTCGTGCTCAATAAACTGTATTCGGGAACCATCCCTTGTCTGACACTATTTGTATTTGAGTATTTGTGTGGTGTGCTATGTATGACTTAACTATGGATTTTCTTTATGCATTTTATATTCAATAAGGGTATTTCTGGTATTTTAACGTCGGTGTCAGACGGGAGCAGGGCACGTCCCGGGTGGTCCCAGGGGGGATCGGGGCGGGTCCTGTCAACTTGGTATCAGAGCACTAGGTTGTGGTCAGCATGCTAGACTAGTGGTCAGTACTTAGTTTAAACGATGTCAGTATCTAATCTATGCCTCTTAACAGCGGGTTATGCCTCCAAGGAGAATTCCTCAAATACGAACTGACGAGGAAATCGCGAGAGAGATGGAATGTGCTAGCATTGAGCGGGCTCAAAGGTTGGGAGCCACACCGTTCAGCGGGGGATCAAACCCCGAGGATGCCCATGAGTGGATTGCGAAATGGGAAAGAATCTTCACCGTGATGCATTGCCCACCCGGCGAGCGGGTGGCATTGGCGGCCTTCTTACTGGAAGGCGGGGCTTATCAATGGTGGCATGGTCTTGAGATGTCCGGGTGGACTGTTCACACCACCACATGGGAGGTCTTTCGTGCCCGATTCTTAGATCAGTATTACCCGCGTTCATTTCGCATGGCACGAGAGGCAGAGTTCCTGCGGCTGGAACAGGGAGATATGTCCGTGGCAGATTACGAGCAGACCTTCGGGAAGCTTTCCCGTTTTGCCGCAGCTTTCGTGAGTACTGAGGAGGAAAAATGTCAAAGATTTGAGTTGGGACTCCGAGGGGAGTTGCGGGCAAGTGTGACGGCTACTAGTTACGCGACTCTGAGGGACATGGTCGACGCTGCAGTTCGTGTCGAGGCCAGTCTGGCGGCACACCAGGCGCGACAATCATCAGGCGAGGGACAGCGCCGGGATCGTCCACATCCTGGACCAACCGGCCCAAAGATCTCTAAGGGGGGAAATTACCGAGGAGCACCCTCATCTCTACGTGGTCGTGGCTGGTCAGGTCGACATGGGAACTCTCAGAGGGGTGGATCGAGATTCAGTTCTGGACAGCATCAGGCTTGGAGTGGTACATCAGGAGGGTCTTGGGATGGACCGAGGACAGTTAATTGCTTTGCTTGTGGAGGAGCGGGCCACTATGCCCGAGATTGCCATTTGTTGTCAAGGAACAACGAGACTAAAGGTGTTAGTGTGACACAGAGTTCGGCTTCTCACCCTTCCAGAGGCCGAGGACAGAGTGCTGAGCGTGGCGCGCGTGGGCACGGACAGACTGCGGGACCCCGAGCTCGTGTTTTTGCAGTGACTCAGCAGCAGGCGAGGTCAGCCCCTGGTGTGGTTACAGGTACTCTTCATATCTCAAATATTATTGTACGGGTATTAATGGATGCTGGGGCTACTCATTCTTTTATTTCGAAAAGTTGTGCGGGTATGTTAGATCGTGAGGTGTCAGCCTTAGATAGTGAAATGGGTGTTGGTACACCGATGGGCGTTGTGTACATCGTGAATCAGGTGATCCGGAGATGCCCAGTAAGGGTGGAGGATGTAGATCTGCTAGCTGATCTAATCCTGATGGATATCCATGACTTTGATGTTATCTTGGGAATGGATTGGTTGACTGAGCACGGTTCGCTCATCGACTGTTGTAGTAGGCGGGTGATTCTGCGAAGTCCGGGTTTGCCGGAGGTTACTTTTCAGGGAGAGCGCGACGGTTCGCTACCTGAAGTAATTTCTTCACTTGCCGCTACGAAGCTTCTACAGAAGGGATGCCAGGGTTATCTGGCGCATGTTGTGACGACGAATAGTGATACTTCGGGTGCCGATGATATACCTGTGGTGCGGGAATTTCCGGATGTGTTCCCGGAAGATTTGCCTGGTTTACCACCACATCGGGAGATTGAGTTCACGATTGAACTACTTCCCGGCACACGACCTATATCGCAGGCACCATATCGGATGGCACCAGCGGAGTTACGGGAACTGAAGATCCAATTGCAGGAGTTGGTGGACTTGGGATTCATCCGACCGAGTACATCACCGTGGGGAGCACCAGTATTATTTGTGAAGAAGAAGGAGGGGAGCCTCCGTTTGTGTGTGGATTATCGACAGCTCAACAAGGTCACGGTAAGGAACCAGTACCCCTTACCCAGGATTGATGATCTCTTTGATCAACTGCGGGGAGCACAGTACTTCTCGAAGATAGATTTACGATCTGGTTATCACCAGTTGAAGATTGCTGAAGGAGATGTCCCGAAGACAGCGTTTCAGACCAGATACGGGCATTATGAATTCCTTGTGATGCCTTTCGGCTTGACGAATGCTCCAGCAGCATTCATGGATCTAATGAATAGGGTCTTCCGATCTTATTTGGATAAGTTCGTGATCGTGTTCATTGATGACATCCTTGTGTACTCGAGGAGTGCTCAAGCTCATGAGGAACACTTACGTTCGGTGTTAGGGAAGCTGAGGCAGAACCAGTTATACGCCAAGCTGAGTAAGTGTCAGTTTTGGCTAACCAGCATTGGTTTTCTGGGACATGTAGTGTCAGCAGACGGGATTAGCGTGGATCCCCAGAAGACCGAAGCGGTGACAAATTGGGCTAGACCGACAACCGTGACAGAGGTACGGAGTTTCGTTGGTTTGGCAGGATACTACCGGAGATTTGTTGAGGGCTTCTCTAGTATTGCTGCACCGTTGACTCGTTTAACCAGGAAGGGAGTAAAGTTTGTTTGGGATGAACGGTGTGAGCAGAGTTATCAAGAATTGAAACGTCGGTTAACTACCGCACCTGTTCTTGCTTTGCCGGATAACAGTGGAGAGTTCGAAGTCTACAGTGACGCATCGTTGCAAGGTTTGGGTTGCGTGCTGATGCAGAATGGCAGAGTTATCGCTTATGCATCGAGACAACTAAAGACACATGAGCTGAACTACCCTACGCATGATCTGGAGTTGGCGGCGGTGGTTCACGCTTTAAAGATCTGGCGACATTATCTGTACGGGGTGACTTGCAGGATCTTCACCGATCATCAGAGTTTGAAGCATTTGTTCACTCAGAAGGAGCTGAACGTAAGGCAGCGACGGTGGTTGGAACTGATCAAGGATTACGATTGTACGATTGAATATCATCCAGGGAAGGCGAACGTTGTGGCAGACGCACTCAGTAGGAAGTCAGCAGGATCGATTGCACACCTGAGGCTGGTGTACCTTCCTTTGCTAGTGGAACTCCGAAAAGCTGGAGTTATGCTGGGGATGGATGAGCAGGGAGCTTTGTTGGCCAGTTTTCATGTACGACCTGTGCTCGTCGATCGGATTATCGAGGCACAATTGGAGGATCCGACACTTTGTATCTACAGGATCGAGGTCGAAGCAGACGAGAGGCAGGACTTTACTATTCGACCAGATGGAGCTCTGGTGAAACTAGGCCGTTTGTGTGTTCCTGCAGTGGCAGAGTTACAGGCAGAAATTCTCGAGGAAGCCCACAGTTCGGCTTATGCCATGCATCCGGGAGGTACAAAGATGTACCGTACCCTCCGGGACCACTATTGGTGGGCAGGAATGAAGAAGGATATTGCAGTGTTTGTGAGCAGATGTTTGACCTGTCAGCAGGTCAAGGCTGAGCGGCAGAGACCGTATGGAGCAATGCAACCGCTTCCGATTCCCGAGTGGAAGTGGGATCACATTACCATGGATTTTGTCTTCAAGTTGCCAAGGACTCAGAGGGGATGCGATGGAGTTTGGGTGATTGTCGACCGATTGACCAAGTCAGCTCATTTCTTACCAGTACAGGAGACATTTAAGCCAAACCGGCTGGCTCAGCTGTTCGTGAAGGAGATCATTCGACTTCATGGTACGCCGGAGTCGATAGTGTCTGATCGAGATCCGCGTTTCACATCTAGGTTCTGGCGAAGTTTGCAGAACGCCTTGGGTACAAACTTACATTTCAGTACAGCGTTCCACCCACAGACCGATGGGCAGTCAGAGAGGACTATCCAGACACTGGAGGACATGATGAGGTCTTGTGTACTGCAGTTTCAGGATTCGTGGGACACCCATTTACCTTTGATGGAGTTCGCATACAACAACAGTTATCAGGCAAGTATCGGGATGGCACCCTACGAGGCACTGTATGGCCGACAGTGCAGGACACCTATCTGTTGGATGGAGGTAGGAGAGCGAGCAGCTTTAGGACCGGATTTGATGGACATGACCCAGGAAACAGTTCGAATTATCAAGGAAAGATTGAAGGCAGCACAGGATCGCCAAAAGAGCTATGCGGATCGACGAATTCGAGACTTGGAATTCGAGGTTGGAGATTTTGTGTTCCTTAAGTTATCTCCATGGAAAGGAATTATCCGTTTTGGCCGACGCGGGAAGTTGAGTCCACGTTACTTTGGACCGTTCGAGATCATTGAGAGGATTGGACTAGTGGCATACCGGTTGGCATTACCTCCAGAACTTGCCAGAGTGCACGATGTTTTCCATGTGTCCATGTTACGGAAATACCTACGGGACGATTCACATGCCTTGCCGGAACAACCAGTAGAACTGATGACTGATCTGAGCTTTGAAGAGAAACCAGTGCAGATTCTGGATCAGAAGAACAAGGTTCTGAGAAACAAGACGATTCGGTTGGTGAAAGTGCTATAGAGGAACCATGACGTCGAGGAGGCGACGTGGGAACCCGAAGACTTGATGAGGGAGCAGTACCCGTTTTTATTCGAGTAATTTCGAGGACGAAATTTCTGTAAGGTGGGTAGATTGTAACGACCCGAACTTTCGTAATTATTATTTTATTGTAAATTGACCTTTTTGCCCCTGAAGGGGGGGAAAAGTTGACTTTTACCTCGGGAAGTATTTAGGACTTTGATACGTGACCGTGACGTAGTTTAGGACGTCACGAGTTCATAGGCAGGTGGCACGTTCGATTCCGACGTTCGAGGAAGAAGTTGTGACGTTCGGAAGTCGAGGGGCATTTTGGTAATTTGGCCATTTGGGGGCCAAATGTTGACTTTTGACCCGGGAAGTCCAACGGACGAGGGCCAATGACCGTTACGTTGGTCTCGTCGATACGAATCCGTAGACAGGCGGCACGCTGAAATCGGACTTACGACGAAAAAGTTATGGTCAAGAACGTAACCGAACTAACCGAGACTCGGAACTTAATTTAATAATAAAATATTATAATCTGTTTTACTTTAACCCAATCAATCTGGACCCTTGATGAGTGACACATGTCACTCATCTACCCCATCCACATCATCCCCAACATTCTGGATCTTGGTCTGCCATAGGATTAATTAATTAATTTCTTTTCCTTAAATCCTCACCCTTCACTCTTCACTCAGGATGAATCACAGCCATCCATTCTATTTCTCCTTCTGTTCTTAAGCCATCAGAGACTCATTTCCTCATTTTCATTCCTTCCTTCAAACCGTGCAACCTCCCATCCTTCAAACAATCACACCAGCAGCTAACCACCCAACCTTCTTCATCAGGCAGCACCAGACCGTGCACCACCACCACCAGACACCGGCCAACGCCACCACGGCCACCCTGCACGGCCGGAAAACCCACAAACCCGTGAGGACCCGTGCAGCCCAAAATCTTCAGACCATCCAAACCACGACGTCTGGGCTCGAACCAACCTAGGGCTAGGACCATTGTGACCTCTGGACGGCGTAGGACTGGACTGGGCAGCCCACGGCGGCGACACGGCGGCGGTAAGCCTGCAAACCCGTAATGGCCGATTTTCCTTCCCTGCCTCAAACCGTCCGTTTTTAACGTTGCATTTGCTTGGTTGTTTTTGAGACTTAACCTAGGGGACTAGACGAACGTTTTGGACCTGAGTTGGTGGCTGGAAACGTGACGGCTCGCCGGAGAAGACGGACCAAAACCGGCAGCCATTTCCCCGTCATTTTTCAGGTGATTCCTTGATCTTAAAATCCAGTTTTGATCACACAGAGCCATAGAACATGTTCAGACGAGTCCATAGGAACAAACCCCATCGATTTTGGTGGTCGGAATCACGATCTGTGATCGGGTCGAACCGTGGGTCTGCGGTGACCCGATTCGCAGACCCGACACTGTAGCTGATGACGTCATCATGCTGACGTCAGCAGTGACGTCATGATGACGTCATCATGTCAGAATATTGTCAGACCAGGGACCAATGGACTGTTGACACGTGTCCTCTGACACTGTCAGTGATGACGTCATGCTGACGTCAGCAGTGACGTCATGCTGACGTCAGCATCACTGTAGCACTGTTGACCAGAGGGTTGACCGGCGCGTGGGGGGCGCGTGTGAACAGTGTTTTGTGTGGGACCAGTGCCATTTTCAAGGTTTCGACGATACGGATCCAATGGCGGTGGTTTCGTGTCGATCGGAGATCGTTAAGTTGGTCAAATTAGGGTTTGATGCCTTGGGAAGCGTGTTCGGACGGCTTTCCCGGGCCGGTTTCAGTCTAGGGTTTCGTAGTTGTTTAGTAGGGACTTAAAGTGACCTTTACGTATGTTTTGGGCATGACAGGAATTGTACTTTAAACCTTGGACGGGGCTTTACGCTCGGGAGTGCAGCGGGATTGTACTGTGAGTGGGCCTTTGATTTCACTAAACTTCGGCATGCATAACTGTTTTACTTTCTCCTATATTTATATGTGATTTGAGTAAAAGTATCTGTTCAGCTTGTGTATGATTTATGGCACGTATTACGATGTTTGGGCATGAGACCCGTCTGGTTGTTTATAAATGGTTTGGAGTCATATATATGTATAATGGAACTCGATATCATCTGTGGTACTGCACTGTATAGATCTACCCTAGGATTCTATCTCCTCCGGATGTAGGTACACCGGAGCGGTCACGGCGCATTGCCTGTGAGGAGTCATTCTACGGAGGGACCGGACCGTAGAGTGACTCAGGAGCAGGATTGCTACTATTGGACGTCTGGGACGTCAGGCATCTAGAATGCCATGCTCGGACTAGGTTCGGGATTTGGACTCGGGATTGAGACCCCGGGTGGCACGCGTAGCCTTGAGACTGTGACCTTATTGGGCGTCTGGGACGTCAGGCATCTGGGATGTCAGGGTTGGGATGTATAGTGCAGTGACTAAGATTATATTATGTTGATATTATTCTGCTTATGACTATATGGTTTTGTGGTTTTGATACTATGCATGTCTTTTCGGAAAACGGAGGGGAAAAGCTATATGTTTTCGAAATGGTAAACTACTTTGTAAACCTTGAGTTTCGGCCCACTCACCTTTGTTGTTTTACTACCCCTCCAGGTAGTGCTATCGAGGAGGAGGATCCCGAGGAGGAGGAGGAGGATCCCGAGGAGGAAGAGGCATAGGTTTACGTTGCGTACCTGAACCCTACTGCTGGGTAGGTTGGCACGTAGTGTGTCTAGAGTCGTGCTCAATAAACTGTATTCGGGAACCATCCCTTGTCTGACACTATTTGTATTTGAGTATTTGTGTGGTGTGCTATGTATGACTTAACTATGGATTTTCTTTATGCATTTTATATTCAATAAGGGTATTTCTGGTATTTTAACGTCGGTGTCAGACGGGAGCAGGGCACGTCCCGGGTGGTCCCAGGGGGGATCGGGGCGGGTCCTGTCAACTTGGTATCAGAGCACTAGGTTGTGGTCAGCATGCTAGACTAGTGGTCAGTACTTAGTTTAAACGATGTCAGTATCTAATCTATGCCTCTTAACAGCGGGTTATGCCTCCAAGGAGAATTCCTCAAATACGAACTGACGAGGAAATCGCGAGAGAGATGGAATGTGCTAGCATTGAGCGGGCTCAAAGGTTGGGAGCCACACCGTTCAGCGGGGGATCAAACCCCGAGGATGCCCATGAGTGGATTGCGAAATGGGAAAGAATCTTCACCGTGATGCATTGCCCACCCGGCGAGCGGGTGGCATTGGCGGCCTTCTTACTGGAAGGCGGGGCTTATCAATGGTGGCATGGTCTTGAGATGTCCGGGTGGACTGTTCACACCACCACATGGGAGGTCTTTCGTGCCCGATTCTTAGATCAGTATTACCCGCGTTCATTTCGCATGGCACGAGAGGCAGAGTTCCTGCGGCTGGAACAGGGAGATATGTCCGTGGCAGATTACGAGCAGACCTTCGGGAAGCTTTCCCGTTTTGCCGCAGCTTTCGTGAGTACTGAGGAGGAAAAATGTCAAAGATTTGAGTTGGGACTCCGAGGGGAGTTGCGGGCAAGTGTGACGGCTACTAGTTACGCGACTCTGAGGGACATGGTCGACGCTGCAGTTCGTGTCGAGGCCAGTCTGGCGGCACACCAGGCGCGACAATCATCAGGCGAGGGACAGCGCCGGGATCGTCCACATCCTGGACCAACCGGCCCAAAGATCTCTAAGGGGGGAAATTACCGAGGAGCACCCTCATCTCTACGTGGTCGTGGCTGGTCAGGTCGACATGGGAACTCTCAGAGGGGTGGATCGAGATTCAGTTCTGGACAGCATCAGGCTTGGAGTGGTACATCAGGAGGGTCTTGGGATGGACCGAGGACAGTTAATTGCTTTGCTTGTGGAGGAGCGGGCCACTATGCCCGAGATTGCCATTTGTTGTCAAGGAACAACGAGACTAAAGGTGTTAGTGTGACACAGAGTTCGGCTTCTCACCCTTCCAGAGGCCGAGGACAGAGTGCTGAGCGTGGCGCGCAGTGGGCACGGACAGACTGCGGGACCCCGAGCTCGTGTTTTTGCAGTGACTCAGCAGCAGGCGAGGTCAGCCCCTGGTGTGGTTACAGGTACTCTTCATATCTCAAATATTATTGTACGGGTATTAATGGATGCTGGGGCTACTCATTCTTTTATTTCGAAAAGTTGTGCGGGTATGTTAGATCGTGAGGTGTCAGCCTTAGATAGTGAAATGGGTGTTGGTACACCGATGGGCGTTGTGTACATCGTGAATCAGGTGATCCGGAGATGCCCAGTAAGGGTGGAGGATGTAGATCTGCTAGCTGATCTAATCCTGATGGATATCCATGACTTTGATGTTATCTTGGGAATGGATTGGTTGACTGAGCACGGTTCGCTCATCGACTGTTGTAGTAGGCGGGTGATTCTGCGAAGTCCGGGTTTGCCGGAGGTTACTTTTCAGGGAGAGCGCGACGGTTCGCTACCTGAAGTAATTTCTTCACTTGCCGCTACGAAGCTTCTACAGAAGGGATGCCAGGGTTATCTGGCGCATGTTGTGACGACGAATAGTGATACTTCGGGTGCCGATGATATACCTGTGGTGCGGGAATTTCCGGATGTGTTCCCGGAAGATTTGCCTGGTTTACCACCACATCGGGAGATTGAGTTCACGATTGAACTACTTCCCGGCACACGACCTATATCGCAGGCACCATATCGGATGGCACCAGCGGAGTTACGGGAACTGAAGATCCAATTGCAGGAGTTGGTGGACTTGGGATTCATCCGACCGAGTACATCACCGTGGGGAGCACCAGTATTATTTGTGAAGAAGAAGGAGGGGAGCCTCCGTTTGTGTGTGGATTATCGACAGCTCAACAAGGTCACGGTAAGGAACCAGTACCCCTTACCCAGGATTGATGATCTCTTTGATCAACTGCGGGGAGCACAGTACTTCTCGAAGATAGATTTACGATCTGGTTATCACCAGTTGAAGATTGCTGAAGGAGATGTCCCGAAGACAGCGTTTCAGACCAGATACGGGCATTATGAATTCCTTGTGATGCCTTTCGGCTTGACGAATGCTCCAGCAGCATTCATGGATCTAATGAATAGGGTCTTCCGATCTTATTTGGATAAGTTCGTGATCGTGTTCATTGATGACATCCTTGTGTACTCGAGGAGTGCTCAAGCTCATGAGGAACACTTACGTTCGGTGTTAGGGAAGCTGAGGCAGAACCAGTTATACGCCAAGCTGAGTAAGTGTCAGTTTTGGCTAACCAGCATTGGTTTTCTGGGACATGTAGTGTCAGCAGACGGGATTAGCGTGGATCCCCAGAAGACCGAAGCGGTGACAAATTGGGCTAGACCGACAACCGTGACAGAGGTACGGAGTTTCGTTGGTTTGGCAGGATACTACCGGAGATTTGTTGAGGGCTTCTCTAGTATTGCTGCACCGTTGACTCGTTTAACCAGGAAGGGAGTAAAGTTTGTTTGGGATGAACGGTGTGAGCAGAGTTATCAAGAATTGAAACGTCGGTTAACTACCGCACCTGTTCTTGCTTTGCCGGATAACAGTGGAGAGTTCGAAGTCTACAGTGACGCATCGTTGCAAGGTTTGGGTTGCGTGCTGATGCAGAATGGCAGAGTTATCGCTTATGCATCGAGACAACTAAAGACACATGAGCTGAACTACCCTACGCATGATCTGGAGTTGGCGGCGGTGGTTCACGCTTTAAAGATCTGGCGACATTATCTGTACGGGGTGACTTGCAGGATCTTCACCGATCATCAGAGTTTGAAGCATTTGTTCACTCAGAAGGAGCTGAACGTAAGGCAGCGACGGTGGTTGGAACTGATCAAGGATTACGATTGTACGATTGAATATCATCCAGGGAAGGCGAACGTTGTGGCAGACGCACTCAGTAGGAAGTCAGCAGGATCGATTGCACACCTGAGGCTGGTGTACCTTCCTTTGCTAGTGGAACTCCGAAAAGCTGGAGTTATGCTGGGGATGGATGAGCAGGGAGCTTTGTTGGCCAGTTTTCATGTACGACCTGTGCTCGTCGATCGGATTATCGAGGCACAATTGGAGGATCCGACACTTTGTATCTACAGGATCGAGGTCGAAGCAGACGAGAGGCAGGACTTTACTATTCGACCAGATGGAGCTCTGGTGAAACTAGGCCGTTTGTGTGTTCCTGCAGTGGCAGAGTTACAGGCAGAAATTCTCGAGGAAGCCCACAGTTCGGCTTATGCCATGCATCCGGGAGGTACAAAGATGTACCGTACCCTCCGGGACCACTATTGGTGGGCAGGAATGAAGAAGGATATTGCAGTGTTTGTGAGCAGATGTTTGACCTGTCAGCAGGTCAAGGCTGAGCGGCAGAGACCGTATGGAGCAATGCAACCGCTTCCGATTCCCGAGTGGAAGTGGGATCACATTACCATGGATTTTGTCTTCAAGTTGCCAAGGACTCAGAGGGGATGCGATGGAGTTTGGGTGATTGTCGACCGATTGACCAAGTCAGCTCATTTCTTACCAGTACAGGAGACATTTAAGCCAAACCGGCTGGCTCAGCTGTTCGTGAAGGAGATCATTCGACTTCATGGTACGCCGGAGTCGATAGTGTCTGATCGAGATCCGCGTTTCACATCTAGGTTCTGGCGAAGTTTGCAGAACGCCTTGGGTACAAACTTACATTTCAGTACAGCGTTCCACCCACAGACCGATGGGCAGTCAGAGAGGACTATCCAGACACTGGAGGACATGATGAGGTCTTGTGTACTGCAGTTTCAGGATTCGTGGGACACCCATTTACCTTTGATGGAGTTCGCATACAACAACAGTTATCAGGCAAGTATCGGGATGGCACCCTACGAGGCACTGTATGGCCGACAGTGCAGGACACCTATCTGTTGGATGGAGGTAGGAGAGCGAGCAGCTTTAGGACCGGATTTGATGGACATGACCCAGGAAACAGTTCGAATTATCAAGGAAAGATTGAAGGCAGCACAGGATCGCCAAAAGAGCTATGCGGATCGACGAATTCGAGACTTGGAATTCGAGGTTGGAGATTTTGTGTTCCTTAAGTTATCTCCATGGAAAGGAATTATCCGTTTTGGCCGACGCGGGAAGTTGAGTCCACGTTACTTTGGACCGTTCGAGATCATTGAGAGGATTGGACTAGTGGCATACCGGTTGGCATTACCTCCAGAACTTGCCAGAGTGCACGATGTTTTCCATGTGTCCATGTTACGGAAATACCTACGGGACGATTCACATGCCTTGCCGGAACAACCAGTAGAACTGATGACTGATCTGAGCTTTGAAGAGAAACCAGTGCAGATTCTGGATCAGAAGAACAAGGTTCTGAGAAACAAGACGATTCGGTTGGTGAAAGTGCTATGGAGGAACCATGACGTCGAGGAGGCGACGTGGGAACCCGAAGACTTGATGAGGGAGCAGTACCCGTTTTTATTCGAGTAATTTCGAGGACGAAATTTCTGTAAGGTGGGTAGATTGTAACGACCCGAACTTTCGTAATTATTATTTTATTGTAAATTGACCTTTTTGCCCCTGAAGGGGGGGAAAAGTTGACTTTTACCTCGGGAAGTATTTAGGACTTTGATACGTGACCGTGACGTAGTTTAGGACGTCACGAGTTCATAGGCAGGTGGCACGTTCGATTCCGACGTTCGAGGAAGAAGTTGTGACGTTCGGAAGTCGAGGGGCATTTTGGTAATTTGGCCATTTGGGGGCCAAATGTTGACTTTTGACCCGGGAAGTCCAACGGACGAGGGCCAATGACCGTTACGTTGGTCTCGTCGATACGAATCCGTAGACAGGCGGCACGCTGAAATCGGACTTACGACGAAAAAGTTATGGTCAAGAACGTAACCGAACTAACCGAGACTCGGAACTTAATTTAATAATAAAATATTATAATCTGTTTTACTTTAACCCAATCAATCTGGACCCTTGATGAGTGACACATGTCACTCATCTACCCCATCCACATCATCCCCAACATTCTGGATCTTGGTCTGCCATAGGATTAATTAATTAATTTCTTTTCCTTAAATCCTCACCCTTCACTCTTCACTCAGGATGAATCACAGCCATCCATTCTATTTCTCCTTCTGTTCTTAAGCCATCAGAGACTCATTTCCTCATTTTCATTCCTTCCTTCAAACCGTGCAACCTCCCATCCTTCAAACAATCACACCAGCAGCTAACCACCCAACCTTCTTCATCAGGCAGCACCAGACCGTGCACCACCACCACCAGACACCGGCCAACGCCACCACGGCCACCCTGCACGGCCGGAAAACCCACAAACCCGTGAGGACCCGTGCAGCCCAAAATCTTCAGACCATCCAAACCACGACGTCTGGGCTCGAACCAACCTAGGGCTAGGACCATTGTGACCTCTGGACGGCGTAGGACTGGACTGGGCAGCCCACGGCGGCGACACGGCGGCGGTAAGCCTGCAAACCCGTAATGGCCGATTTTCCTTCCCTGCCTCAAACCGTCCGTTTTTAACGTTGCATTTGCTTGGTTGTTTTTGAGACTTAACCTAGGGGACTAGACGAACGTTTTGGACCTGAGTTGGTGGCTGGAAACGTGACGGCTCGCCGGAGAAGACGGACCAAAACCGGCAGCCATTTCCCCGTCATTTTTCAGGTGATTCCTTGATCTTAAAATCCAGTTTTGATCACACAGAGCCATAGAACATGTTCAGACGAGTCCATAGGAACAAACCCCATCGATTTTGGTGGTCGGAATCACGATCTGTGATCGGGTCGAACCGTGGGTCTGCGGTGACCCGATTCGCAGACCCGACACTGTAGCTGATGACGTCATCATGCTGACGTCAGCAGTGACGTCATGATGACGTCATCATGTCAGAATATTGTCAGACCAGGGACCAATGGACTGTTGACACGTGTCCTCTGACACTGTCAGTGATGACGTCATGCTGACGTCAGCAGTGACGTCATGCTGACGTCAGCATCACTGTAGCACTGTTGACCATAGGGTTGACCGGCGCGTGGGGGGCGCGTGTGAACAGTGTTTTGTGTGGGACCAGTGCCATTTTCAAGGTTTCGACGATACGGATCCAATGGCGGTGGTTTCGTGTCGATCGGAGATCGTTAAGTTGGTCAAATTAGGGTTTGATGCCTTGGGAAGCGTGTTCGGACGGCTTTCCCGGGCCGGTTTCAGTCTAGGGTTTCGTAGTTGTTTAGTAGGGACTTAAAGTGACCTTTACGTATGTTTTGGGCATGACAGGAATTGTACTTTAAACCTTGGACGGGGCTTTACGCTCGGGAGTGCAGCGGGATTGTACTGTGAGTGGGCCTTTGATTTCACTAAACTTCGGCATGCATAACTGTTTTACTTTCTCCTATATTTATATGTGATTTGAGTAAAAGTATCTGTTCAGCTTGTGTATGATTTATGGCACGTATTACGATGTTTGGGCATGAGACCCGTCTGGTTGTTTATAAATGGTTTGGAGTCATATATATGTATAATGGAACTCGATATCATCTGTGGTACTGCACTGTATAGATCTACCCTAGGATTCTATCTCCTCCGGATGTAGGTACACCGGAGCGGTCACGGCGCATTGCCTGTGAGGAGTCATTCTACGGAGGGACCGGACCGTAGAGTGACTCAGGAGCAGGATTGCTACTATTGGACGTCTGGGACGTCAGGCATCTAGAATGCCATGCTCGGACTAGGTTCGGGATTTGGACTCGGGATTGAGACCCCGGGTGGCACGCGTAGCCTTGAGACTGTGACCTTATTGGGCGTCTGGGACGTCAGGCATCTGGGATGTCAGGGTTGGGATGTATAGTGCAGTGACTAAGATTATATTATGTTGATATTATTCTGCTTATGACTATATGGTTTTGTGGTTTTGATACTATGCATGTCTTTTCGGAAAACGGAGGGGAAAAGCTATATGTTTTCGAAATGGTAAACTACTTTGTAAACCTTGAGTTTTGGCCCACTCACCTTTGTTGTTTTACTACCCCTCCAGGTAGTGCTATCGAGGAGGAGGATCCCGAGGAGGAGGAGGAGGATCCCGAGGAGGAAGAGGCATAGGTTTACGTTGCGTACCTGAACCCTACTGCTGGGTAGGTTGGCACGTAGTGTGTCTAGAGTCGTGCTCAATAAACTGTATTCGGGAACCATCCCTTGTCTGACACTATTTGTATTTGAGTATTTGTGTGGTGTGCTATGTATGACTTAACTATGGATTTTCTTTATGCATTTTATATTCAATAAGGGTATTTCTGGTATTTTAACGTCGGTGTCAGACGGGAGCAGGGCACGTCCCGGGTGGTCCCAGGGGGGATCGGGGCGGGTCCTGTCACGAGGCCTCTTGGGAGCTCACTGGCTTTGGATTCCTGGGGAACTCCAAAGTTAAGCTAGTGGAGGCTGGTGCAATCCCATGATGGGTGACCCACTGGGTAGTTACACCGTGAGCTTCTGGGAACAAAACCCTGCGAGTGTGATGGTGCGCCCTGCTTAGAGGGGACAATATCGTGTTAGATAGAGTGGGCCGCTGCGCAACTCTGATCTAAGCGAGGCTTTCTGGGAGCTCACTGGCTTTGGATTCCTGGGGAACCCCAAAGTTAAGCGAGTCGAGGCTAGTGCAATTCCATAATGGGTGACCCCCCTAGGAAGTTGCACCGTGAGCTCCCGAAAACAAAACCGTGAGGGCAAGGGCAAGGGCAAGGAGGCCCAAAGCGGATAATATTGTGCTAGATGAGTAGGGTCCTGACCGAGTAGAGTAAGGTCCTGACCGAGTAGGGTCGGGTCTTGACATAATCGTATTAAGTATACTTCATCAAGCATATTAAACAACTAACTATATAATAATTCCAATAGTACTTAACATCATAAAAGATACTCATTATAACTTACTAACATTAACTACTAAATCCCTCCCCATGATTTATCGTAACTATGGCCTTTTCTTAATTCCCCAATTTTTTGAAATGAATTAAGGATATTTAGTTAAAACAAAACCCTATAAACTACTAAACATGTATAGCTGTAGACACTACATATCTGGACCTGTAGAATTAAAATAGATATGTACACACTAGATTCACACACCTATCCTAGGTAGTTACTAGCAGTTAATGACTGATCAACTGCTATTAAGATAAGATTCAGACAACAATAACTGTCTAATCTTATCTCCCTATTAACTTGGATAAATATAGCCGTAGGCTATGTAAATCTGACAAGAAAAATTTACCATTTCTACAACAATGAAGAAAAATGAGGCGGTGGAGAAAAAGATATAAAGAGGGGCAAAATCGAAATATACTGTTCATTCACTATTCCATATAAAGTGCATCTAACATACGGATTTTAGTAGATAATAAATTTTCGTATCCAGATTTTATCTTGGGCTGCCTATACGGCTCGCTCTACGACATGAGTTTAGCCCAAAAAGAAAAGCAAAATGAAATAACTAAAATCAAAATCTGTGTAATTAATTTCGTATTGACTTGTAAAATCACCGAGTATCGGTAGTCTAAAACGGGTAACGGGTTTGCATGAAACAAGTGCTTCGGAACTTCACACAAAGATCATCGAGCAGAGGCAGTGCAGAAAATAGCAATGCAAGGAGGATCATCGGGCATTGGATATGGTCTCAAATACCAGGTCAATACCCAAAACCCTTCTTTAATCCAGTTTTCTTCTCCTTTTTCTTTTCCCAAATTCATAACACTCTGATTCTGAATTGCTGCTTGGAACTATCATCATCTGTTGAAGTCCAGGCTAGATGTTTATCAGATGTTAAAGCTGACACGGATCATACTAGCTTCATTGCCGGTACTCTCAGTCTCAAAGAAGAAAATGAGGTCCGCCTTCTTCGCCTGGCAGAATTTTGCAAATAAATGAATCCAATCCGAATTTCTGTTTTGGATCTAGATCTAGCTCTTATCCGTATCTTTTTTTTTTATATAACATATTCAGTATCTTAATCTAATGTAAATGAAATGGTTGCATAGGTGCATTTGATTCGGCTCTCTTCGGATGGAACCGAACTTGTATGCGAGGGCTTGTTTTCCCATCCCAACGAGATCTGGGACCTTGCTTCCTGTCCCTTTGACCAGCGGATTTTCTCTACTGTTTATTCTACTGGTAATTACTTCAACTCTGTTTTTCTTTTATAATTTTGTTCACTTGTTTGTTCTATCTTTTTTTTACAATGGAAGGTGATTGGCGCTCTAACTGATGCTTGTACGTTCCCATATTATATAAATGATTTTCCAGTAATACATAGAGTTGGATGTATAGAATTCTGTAGTCCTTAAATTCACAATCGGGAATGTGATTGCTTGATACACAGCTGAAATTTTTTTACATAAAGAAATACGGCTGGTTGTGTTTCAACTTTCATCAATTGTCTTCTATATTTGTTTTTGCTTTCAATTTTCCGAGAGCAAATATGGTAGACATCAGGAGTATTTTTTTTTTTAAATAACTCTTTTATATTAATATAAAGTGAAGTTCAATTTGCTTGCAGGTGAGTCATATGGAGCAGCGATATGGCAGATTCCAGAGTTATATGGTGAATTGAATTCCCCTCAATTGGAAAGAATTACCTCCCTTGAATCACAAGTTGGCAAGATCAAGTGGTGAGTATGTTTACCTTGTCTTTCTCTAGGCATTATTTAATTGCCCAATTTCAAGTTTTTCTTTCAATTGTTATTTGTTGCTCTTGTTCTCTATAGTGTAAACACTTTACAGTATGAAAACGTTGAAAGAAATAGGAAGGTGTATGCAAATGGGAAAAAGATATTATAGTAATATCATTTGTTGCTTCTAAGAATTGTAAAAGTCATCTATATTATGCTTAAACAATGTTTTATATTGTAATAAACTTCTCAGGGAACATAACTCGAGTTTAATTTCCTGCTTTGTTCTGAGATTTACTTTGGAATAAACTTTCTATACACATTTAACAGCATTCTTTGGTGGCCATCTGGAAGGCACGATAAGCTGATCAGTATTGATGACGAAAATCTGTCCTTGTGGAGCTTAGATTACTCCAAAAAAACTGCTCAGGTATTTTTATAATGAAATTCATGAAGAGATCTGCCAATAATATATTTATGGATGAGTAACCAGCTTTCTGTCTCTTTCCAAGATATAAAATGAATAGACTTCATCAAAATCTACTTGTGCATGATCTCAGGAGAAAATGGATATGAATATGGATATTGCTGGAAGAAAAAGATAACTAAATTGGCCTGCATCTCACTCTCTCACACATTTTGTATTCAATCTTGTTACTATAAGTAAACTTAATAGGCTTTTTAAGACCCTTAAAAGCTTTAACAGTTGGAGTATACTTGAATTCAGACTGATTCTTACTTAGGTTTTGTTACCAAGTCCAGGTACAATCGCAGGAGTCAGCTGGTGTTATGCACTACTTATCTGGTGGTGCATGGGATCCTCATGATATGAATGCTGTTGCAGCTACTTGTGAATCGTCCATCCAATTTTGGGATTTACGGACCATGACGTATGCTTTCTTTGATAGTATGCAATTGCATTGTGTGTGTTATTCAGTACATAAGTCAAATAGCTTTTCTTCTAGAGAGTGTTCTTAGTTATTTGAAACTGCAAGTTTTCTGTTTTATATTGATTTTCAGCTAGAAAATGTATAAAACACAAAAAGTATTTCCAAGTGTTTCTTTTAAAACTAGTTTGTCAGTTGATGGTCACAGCATGACTGATCAACTTGCAAATTAGGTTTCATATCAACCAACAATGAAGTAAACTATTTTTAGGGAGTGCTACTTATTTGAAGTTTTGGCATCAATATTCTTCCATGATCAACTATAGTATTTGTTTATGTGCAGGAAGACAAATTCAATTGAGCATGCTTATGTCCGCAATATTGATTATAACCCCAAGAAGAAACATGTGCTTGTAAGAATGTGGTTTCTGTTTCTGTGTGCTTTTGCTCTATGTCTACATTTTATTTCTTCTCTCCAATGATTAGCTTGACTGATTCAAAATTTCACAATTCAAAGGGTGCTCCCTGAAGTCAATATTAGCAAATGTCATGAAATGTTTTCCGGAAAGAAAAGACCTGATGCATTTGTATTCTCCAAATTGAGTTCAAGATGACCATAAAGTGATTTGTTCCTTCATTTCTCAAGATGACAAATATCACTATCTTTTCTTCCTCTTACTATAGCAAAAATTGTTAAAACTTTTACAGATGACTGCAGAAGATGAATCTGGGATACGCATATGGGATCTTAGGAAACCAAAGGTACCTATCCAAGAGCTTCCTGGACACACACACTGGTAACTATTTTGGTGTACTGTTGTTTTGGTCTGTCCAATTTCTTTTTGCTTGATTATCCCTCGAGTATCAGTGTTTTTCGACCATTTTTGAATGCTTATACTTTCTTGAAGAATATTTAATATTGTCAAAGTTTATTTGTCTGATTGTTACCTGTCAAAAATGTTTCCAGGACGTGGGCTGTCAGGTATAACCCTGAGTACGATGGGCTAATTTTGGTGTGTTCTCTCTCCCGTTCTTTCCCCCTCCCTGAAATATATTACATTGATAATCTTTATCCGTTACACCACAATGATAGGGTGTGTTCCCCCAAAACCTTGATTGACATGCTTTAGTTAATCGAACTTTTTTGATAAAAGAATATTATTGCAGAGTTCCGGTACGGACTCAACTGTCAACCTGTGGCTGGCTTCTCCATCTATGAATGATGAGTCTGAGCGGTAGTTTTCTTGCTCCAATGTTTCATAAATACTATTTTGTTCAGACTAATGACATTCTTTGTTATACTGGTGGTTCTTGTCCTGTTTTTGGCAGCCTAGTTGATTCACCAACTAGGAGGATTGATCCATTGCTTAGCTCTTACAGTGACTACGAAGACACTATCTATGGTAACTCCTGCAACTTCTCAGGAATGCATACATTTTATGAGTTTTTTTATCGTAAACTAAATAATTTTCACTTGAAACTATAGGCCTTGCTTGGAGCTCTCGTGAGCCTTGGATTTTTGCATCATTATCCTATGATGGGAGGGTAAGAATCCTAGTAACTTGTAATTTATTTTTTATCTTTTTTGGTACCAATAGGAACATGAATTGATCATTCTGATAAATGATGCTAGTTCATTTTGATGTGAATTTCAAACTTGCATCAATTGCAATTAGCATATGCATCAAATGCAGTGACCGTTTCAACTGGGTATAATTGAGAGTGAATTCTTTGTTTTCTTTTCCATGATAAACAGGTAGTGGTAGAATCAGTGAAACCATTTCTCTCCAGGAATTAAGGTTTGACACACTGCCTGCTCCATTTGCTTGCTAGGATGTGATTGGTCTACTCTTCTTATCTGAAGGAATAACTGTATTCTTATTTCCAGATTTATAGGGCATAGAACGTATGCTCCGTAGTGACTGGACTCAAATGGCACAATGTATTTGTCTGTTCCGATTCAAACATCAGCAAAGAAACCGTGTGTTGTGATTACAGGATCTTCTTTTGAATCAGCAGAAATTGTGTTGTAATTACAGGTTCTTCTCATGTCAAGGCTGGTAATGTTTTGAGATGGACTGATCCTTCGAAACCCTAATAATTAGCCTCATTGTGATTCCCCTTCGTAGTCTTTAACGTTTACTTGTAGAGACTCTGGCGGCTTAAATTTTGATTTATACTCATAGGTAGGAGTTTATTGGCTGGCAAATTGTCTGCTAACAAAGTGAAAATCTACATATCCCCACCAGTGTCTAGTTTGCACCAATATTGTGTTTTTCCCTTTCTAGGATCGATTTCCTACCAAAAAGAAAATTCCAAGAACTAATTATCCGAATGAAATTATCTATGGAATGTGATAGAAATGGAGTCTCTTTATACACGTTGAGAATATATTCATTGCTAACACCCTTGTAATTCTGAATGTTGAGAAATTAATGAATACAAGGGAGAACAAATTTTTAATCTAATGCTTCCATCCAAATTCATTGAATTCAAGTTATTTAAATTTTAATAAGCATCAAATGTGAAGATGTTTAACACGAAAGAGATGGATTTGCTGGCACTGCCACCTTCCTACATTTTCTTCAATCTTCTATTTTCAATCTAACTGAAGTTTGACATTAAGCTTATCCAAACACCAAAAAGCAACAAAAATGTGTTGGTTTTGGTTTCCTCGTCAACAGCAACTAGGGGCAGGAGATGCAAGTTTTCCCACATATGTCATATAAACGCGACGCGTGGCAACCAATTACACCAAGAATCTCCTGCCACGTCCTGCTTTACACGTAAGCCTTCTTATCCACAAATACTCAAAAATGAGAAGATCAAAAACATGGTCAACAGGTGCCCCGCCATGTCATCACGCTGGATACTATTGACACGTGGCGGAAGCAGAATGGAAGTTGCCACGGCCTACTGGCCTAGTGGAGCGGAGACCGGAAGTAGTACTTTGCTTGGATTGGCAAAGGCTGTGTTCGCAGTTAAATTCGAATTACAACTTGGATAGGCTTTGCTCGCTTTCTAAAATCTGAAATCTGATCCCCTGCCCTACCATTTTCCTGTCATTTGGGCAACTCTTCTAACAGCCACGTTTTGATATTCATCTCGATTTGCTCTTGATATTTCAGATTTTTTTAATAACTACAACTGCTTATATGAATTTTGAATTTAGTTGAACGTGATAAGGGAAAGGTTTGCTGGTTTTGGATAACTTAAACTTGCACATGATCTTATCTCTATTTATTTGTATGACAAAAATATAAATCTTATTCAGTTATTCTGATTTAAATTAAGTATAATAAATAATAATAAATAGAAAAAATTGTTACTATAGTTCCTGATTTTACCCTGATATTAATTCTGATTCATGAACTTCATTATTAGTAACAAAGGTCCCTGAACTATACCCAAATGTATACTAACCATCCTTCCGTTAAAATGTTAACAAAATTTTGTTAAAATTGAGAATACGATTGTCTTTTTACTGTTCAACATAATTCCCTTTTTTTTTACTAACTGTTGTTATAGTCTCTCAACTTTACCTTAATGTTAACTATGGTCCATAAACTTTATTATTAGTAGTAAAAATCACTGAACTATATCCAAATATATACTAACTATTCTTCCATTAAAATTTAACATTTTCTGGTGAATTCAACTTCGAAGTACTCAAATCCACTGGGTGGTAATTTGGTAAATACCATAACGGTCCAAATTCATGACAGTGATTTTGATTTTTGCCATTTTTTTTTTCTTCTTCATGTTTATTCTCAAGTAGTAAATGGAGGGTTATTTTTAGTTTTTACTATAAATATTAAATATTGTTCCTGCCACTAAATACTATGAATATGTAAAGTTGATACATTTACCTCTCTGTTTGCCGATTTTGTGTAACTTGTGTTGAATTTTGTGTTACGTTATTAGTGGTAGGTGTAACAACCCGTCCCGAGAATTGGGATTAGTAGAGTGATTAAGGTGTGTTTAGTAAGGTTAATCAGGGGTTAGGTGGTCCCGAGGGGTCCGGGAACTTAGAATGACTAGTGACCGAAACGTAGTTGAGGTTGTCACGAATCCTTAGGCTGGTGGCACGCCCGATTCTGACATCCGAGGAGGAAGTTGTGATGTTCGGAAGGCTGAGGGCTTAATCGTAATTTTGGTAAAATAGGGGGGAAAAGTTGACTTTTCGTGTAATCGAGTTTTGGTAGGTTGACCTAGGATGGTTAGATAGTTCTTGTCGTCCTGAGTTCGATGACAGGCGGCACGTGTTCATCGGACTTACGAGACGAGAGTTACGGGTCTAGAAAATTTCGGTAGAACCGTAAAAATGTGTTAAAAAGAAGGGTATTTTGGTCATTGTGGCACATTGGGATTTGTGCACAGAAGAAAAGAATGGACGGCTGGGGTTTAAACAGATGGGCTATAGATTGAAGGGATGGTGACACGTGTTGAAGGCCTAGAGGATTCTGGTGGAATCCTGTGCATTCACGGCCCAATTAATTGGGGTGCACCCGTGCTATGCATTCTGGTGCTTCGACACACAGAGAGAAACAGAGGGAGGAAATTGAGAGAATTGGAAGGCTGATTGTGGTGGCTGGTGAGTTTGTGAGTGTGCGAGGGAGATTAGAGAGTGGGAGAGAGCAGTTGAGACGGTTGGGAGGTGAGAAATCGTGGTGTGTGCGAGTGGGGAGCCACGGGAACCAGGGAGGAACTCAGGGGGGAAAACGGAGAAGATTGAGGGCTTGTGGTGGTGTGGTGGCCGTGCACGGTGCAACGAAGATCGCGGTGGTGTCGTGAGGGCTGTGGGAGTCGACCAGCCCCGGAGGAGCTCACGGCGGCAGCAGGAGGCAGGTAATTTCCTCATCCCCGTTTCGGTACTCTGTTTTCCATTGAAATTCAATGTGAAAGTCGTGAGTCTAGGGCTAGAGTCGAGGGAGTTGGAGGCTAGGGTGAGACTCCTGAGGGTCCTAGGAACCGGTTGAGTGTGCTGCCGTGATGGGTGGTGCACAGTGGCGGCCGGCACGACGGAGTGCACTTGTGTGCTCTGTTTTAGCCGTGAGGTTCGAACGACAAGTTGTACAGCTGGGGAGTGAGTCGACGGTTCTGGTTAGCTGGGTTAGGTTTAGAGAAGTCCAGGGGAGAGTCTGGTGTCACCACCGTGACGGGAGGTGGCTGGAGTCGAGGAGTCGTGAAACAGGGGTCGAAGGGCTGTCTGGTTTTGAGTTCAGTCGAGGGGATTGGGACAGTGTCGAGGTGAATGGAGTTGGGGAATCGATAGGGTTGGCCTGGACGATGCTGTTGGTGAAGGAAGGAACCGTTTTGGTGGACGGAAGAGGAAGAACCAGGTACGCCGGTCTGAGTGCAGACCACTGTACTGAACCGGGTTTGATCGAGGAAGGAGGTGGTACTGTAGCAGCGCGTGAGGGCCACGCGCAGCCACTTTGGGCGGCGCGTGGGGGCGCGTGCGGCGGCGGATGGGAAAACGGTCAACATGGATTTTGGTCTAGGAGTCATGGTGAGTTCAATGGAGTTGGTTTCGGGTTAATCGGACATCGTATGAGTTTAGTTCCGCGAGGGTGAATGTTTAGGGTCCCGGGTTTTTCGGGTTTTGATTCGGGGACTTTTGAGGAAATCTAGGTGTTTGATTATAGACGTATTAGTGACGTATTTTGACGGTGATTGACAGGATCGGGATTTCCCGAGGAAGCCGAGGATCGGGCTGGACGTTCAGGACGCGAGTAGGGCTCGGTATGTGAGTGGACCCTTTTCCTTAAACTCGAGCATGCATAACTGTTTTTATATACGTATTTTATGGTTTTACTTATGAATCTATGTTTATTGAATATGAAGTGATGATTTTATGTGTTTGCACGGTTTTCGAGAAAATGTTGGTTTTCGGATTTTGATGCCACATTTGGGGATTTCCACCGATAAAGGTTTTCTAATAATGATATATGGGTTATGAAATGTGATTTGTGATTACATGGGGTTTTGGTATGAAAATGGATATTTTCCGGATTTGGGTTCGGAATGACGGTTCTGAATGCCAGAAGGGCATCAGACCAGTGATTTCGGATTCGGGTTTGGATATGGATTGGTAAATGGTTTTCAAATGGTTTTGGGATTGGATTTGCTGGATCTGATTATTGGGTTTAAAGACCCGGATATATGTGATGGGGGACCGGCCGGATTGGGTTTAAAGACCCGGATTGAGTTTAAAGACTCGGATATATATTGATTTTCCCCCGTAGGCCTTGAGTTTAAAGACTCGGGAGTTTAAAGACTCGGATATGATTAAGGCCTGGATTGAGTTTAAAGACTCGGGAGTTTAAAGACTCGGATAGATCCAGCAGGTTTGATCGGGACATTTATGAGTTAATGTTCATGGTTTATGATACAGTTTTCTGATATTCATGTTGTGGTTTCTTATGATATTTTATAGTGTTTCTGTTTCTTATGATGTTTAAGAATGATTCTTTTATTAATGTGTTTATAACTGCTGGTTATGCATGTGGTTTCAAAACGGAGGGTTTAACTCGGTTTTCTTATAAAATGGTTTTTGAACTTTTGTACTTCTGGTCCACTCACATTTTCTGTTTTAATTGCCCTCCAGGTTGTGGAGCTAGCGCGGGGTCTTGACGTCGAGGCAGTGTCCAAGGCATAGAAGTGACGTGAGGGATCCTAGGAGAGTTAAAGGCTTCTGTGTGCGTGTACTTTATCGGTTTTTATTTTCTTTGTAATTTAGTGCTATGCTCTGTAAACGATAAGGTTAGGATATTTTTGTAATTACTCCTGCGTTTGACTGGGTTAGAGTGAGTTTTACTTGAGTTTTGCGTCGGGGAGTCAGACGGGAGCGGGATTTACCTCGGGTTTCGGGGTGAAACTGGGGTGGGTCCTGACAGTAGGGGCTTTAGAAATATTGGTGAAAGAATTGTAGCAGTTTATGAGTTATAGTTATTTACAATTACATTTGGGTATAGTTTATGGACCTTTGCTACTAATAATGAAATTTAGGTAACATAGTTAATATTAGGGTAAAATTCAGGGACTATAATAACAGTTAGTAAAAAAAGGAATTTTGTTTAACAATAAAAGGACAATCATACCCCTAATTTTAACAGAATTTGGTTAATATTTTAACGGATAGATTATTAGTATAAATTTTGGTATAGTTTAAGGACATTTACTACTAATAATGAAGTTTATGGACCATAACTAACATTATGGTAAAATTCAAAGACTATAGCAGCAATTTTCCCTAACAAATAAATCTGATCTTTCTTTCATATAACCTATCATCCATATGCTTATATAATGCAACACACTGATGCAAACTAAGAGTTTGTTCAATATCCTTCACCAATTCACATGATCCCATTATTCCCATTCCCATCTCGAATCAAGTCCATAATAATATTTTGACAAAAAAAATAATTCAGATAATATTAAGAGCAATCTTTTGGTTTTTTTTTTTTAAGCTTTGTTCTATAGAAAGTTAGGGCGATCGATTTTGTACTACGTGTCAAATTCAGGCTTTGTACTAAACCTTTATACAAAATAGAATAAGATTATAATTATATTTCATTGTTATAATAAAATGATATTATTATTAGATTATTGCCTTTAAGCATTACAAGCAATTGGTGAAACAAGAATGTGACCGCTCTCGTAACATGTGGCAAATTTACATGGGGATGGGGTAGAGAAGACAAAGAAGCCCACGGCGCTCACATGTAACGGTAGGAAGATTAAATCTTGGGATTTGTTGCGGAGGGATGGGCGATTTCGTTGCCAGTTGCCACCGAATTAACAGAGCGACACCCACCACATCATACTTACCTACTTACTTCACCACCACGGGCTCTGTCAGTCTCTCCCACATATCCAGCCCTCCAAGCCTACAACGACTAGCTCTAGGCTCTAGCCCACTTCGAGAAGGAGGCTCTGCTGCTTAACTGCTTAACTCGATCAATCACCCATTCGTGACTCAAATGTCCCTGAACAAAGATTCTCCCCGAAATTCTCTCTGCTGCTCTCATTGGCCCCCCTTCTACCTTTCTTTTATTTCCTTATAAATTAAGAGGTAACCAAATTTCTTTTATTTCCTTATAAATTAAGAGGTAACCAAATTATTTTATGATTATTATTTATCAATTGCCCCCAAACGGAAAAACCAGAGAGTAGCCAGCACACCACTCCTAGTCTCCTACTACTACTCCTCCTCCCTCCCCCCTCCATCTCAGCCCACAGGCCAGCTCTCATTTCTCAAGTCCAACCTCCGCTTGTGGATTGGGATGGCATTTTCGCCAATGTAATGGCGGCCACTTCTAGAGACTTCGCTTCTCAGATTGATTTCAAGCTCAGCCGCCTCCCCTTCCATCCGCATCCGCACTCGCACCCTGACCCACACCCGCACCGTAACAGCAATGGCGGCTTGGATGAGTTGAGGAAGTGGAGCAGGCTAAGCCTTCGGGGGCGCGACCGAGCAGGAGTCAGTAGAATCAGTTGCTGCTGCTCCGACTCCGTCGTTCCGATTCGTTCCGGAAAGAGCGCGGAGAAGGCGGAAGAATGGCGGTTCGATTGCAAGAAAAGGGCCCACAGAGTTGGAGGAGTGCAGCCCTCTGCTGCATTGCCCTTCTTTGCATCGTCTGCGTCAGCTTCTTCTGCTCAGTAAGTTACAGAAGAACTCAACTTATAGGATCTTAGTTTAAATCTTATCTTCTTTTGGATTGCCGTGTCTGTAATTAATTGGCTAATTCCGATTTTTCATCCTTCAGATCTCATTTTCTGTCTAAACAAGAGAAATTCTACCCTCGATGTACCCCTAGAAACTATGGTCCACAATCTCGTGACAGTCCACCGAAAAGAGGTATTACAATCCATCAATGAATTCACTCTAACAAGATATTCCTTTGGCTTGTTTTGTTTTATTTCATGGATGATCTTAGTAATGAGAAGGCATTTGATTCATGCTTGTGCTCCTTTGGCTTGTTTTGTATCATTTCACATTTCATGGATGATGTTAGTAATGAGAAGACTATGATTCATGCTTGTGTTATTTTATGTGTTGGATTGATTCTTGTATTTCTACTCTACTTAAGATACTGGTATTGCGAATGAGAAGGACTGGGGGATCAGCTTGTTAACTGAAAATGTAAACGAGTCTGGAACTAATGAAGATGGAAGTATTTGGTATCGAGAAAGTGGGGAGGACCTTGGCAACAATGGATACAGATGTAGGTGGACAAGGATGGGTGGTTCCTCCCATGACGCTTCTTCTCAATGGAAAGAAACGGTATCACAATTGTTCATAATCATTTCAATTTGCTTTTTAGTATTACTTGACTAGAACTATCCTTCTTCTTAACTTGTTCTGGGACTGTGCCTTAACCCAGACAAACACCCGATAGGTTGTTAGGAATCAGTCTCTCTCATTTGTTTGCTTTAGCCTTTAGTAATAGTTATGACTAAATTCTACGTTTCCACACTCAATGTTCCCTTTGATTTCCTTCTCAAAAGTTGTAAACAATAAGGGAGGGATTTGGACGTCTTGTTTCCCGCAAACTGTCCTCATATTTCCAACTCTTCTACATTTGCTTTGTTTTTATAACCTCATTAAGTATCATCCCAGGCGGATGCATTTAATTGGATTTATTGATCTCATTGACAGTGGTGGGAGAAAAGTGACTGGACCGGATATAAAGAGCTAGGTATATTTCTTTCCTGTCCCTATCTTCAAATGCTGGCCGACTATCAGTCTCTTGAAATTTCAATGATTTTAGATATATTTTCTTGTTTCCAAAAAAAGAAGCCCACAATTTTTAGTGCACTTCAAAACATTGAACTGAACACCCTCCACTGTTGTGTCAAACTAGCACAAAAGGTCGGCCATTGGGCAACATTCATCCACAACGTACTAGATTAATTAAAGTCACTTGTCTTTCACCTAATTGCACTACTATCTAGTATCTATCATGGGAAAGGGTACAGATAGACATGCATGATTCACATCTATTATCTTTTCATAGGTGTGGAGAAATCTGGTAGAAATGCTGAAGGGGATTCATGGTGGGAAACTTGGCAAGAAGTCCTTCATCAAGATGAATGGAGGTCTTTATTTATTTACTTTTTATAAAAATTCAGAGAATTACATTTGAAGTGAGCTCTAGTTATAGACCATTTTATAGTTCTTGGTTTTAATGCCTGCTTTCATTTTATTCCCCATACAACAAATGCTGCAACTTTGAAATCGCAGTAACCTAGCAAGGATTGAGAGAAGTGCACAAAAACAAGCAAAATCAGGCACTGAGAATGCTGGATGGTTTGAGAAATGGTAAGATAAAGTATGGATGGTAATTCTTATTTATCCCCTTGATAATGCAGGAAAGAAATGATTAAATATGTGGAAAATAACTTGGATACAGGTGGGAGAAATATGACGCCAAAGGCTGGACTGAGAAAGGAGCACACAAATATGGTAGACTTAATGAGCAGTCATGGTGGGAGAAGTGGGGAGAGCATTATGACGGAAGGGGATCTGTTCTCAAATGGTTCTCTAATTATTTGTCTGACATACTTAATTCAATTCTTCTTAGTATTAGAACTTCATTGTGGCAATCCTTCCTCTGAAAAATTTAGAAAGTATTTTGATATATGATCAGTGCAGCCAGCAAAAAGTAGGTAGTTATTGATATATGGTCGCTGTTATAATTTTCAGGACTGATAAATGGGCTGAGACCCAACTTGGAACCAAATGGGGAGACAAGTGGGAAGAGAAATTCTTTGCTGGCATTGGTTCACGACAAGGGGAGACATGGCATGTATCTCCAAGTGGTGAACGTATGTGCAACAATATTGAACTATGATTAAACTATGAACGTATGTGCAACAATATTGAACTATGATTAACTCAAAAAATCTATCTGCCTGTCTATGATTAACTCAAAAAATCTATCTGCCTGTCTATGATTAACTCAAAAAATCTATCTGCCTGTCTTTTTTCTTGCCTCCTATTTTGTAGTGCAGCATTCTTATATCATTTTAGAAGTTCCTAGTGTAGCTATTAATATCAATATCGTTAGTCTCCTTTAGATTTAATAGCTATTAATATCCATATCGTTAGTCTCCTTTAGTCTCCTTTAGATTTAATAGCTTATCGAAATTTAGAACTTTTCATCAAAAGTACATACTAACAAAAACTTGAGAAATGCTGGAAATATTATTAAGTTTTGCATCCATCTTCAAGCCCATTCCTAGTAGAGATGGAAGAACATCTCCCATGCTGAAACTCCCCTTAATGAGGTGGTAGCCAGTTGCCCATGCATTTCCTAGTTTTGCATATCGTAATGTTGGTTATCATAGGATTGTTTCATATTTTGGTTTAGAAAAATGGGCTTTTCCTAGTTTTCTATTGCCTAAAAAGTTTGAAATGCCTGGAAACCCTTCCAATTGTTCAGATCTTGATGTTCACATGACTTTTCATTTATAAATTTTGATTTATGTCTATTTTTGAATCTGTTATGTCTAGGTTGGTCAAGGACTTGGGGAGAAGAGCACTTCGGAAATGGGTATACCAATTTCTGAACTGCATTGTCATGTATTTTTAAAATCTCAGGGTGTGTTAAAAAGTTGTTTTGATTGGTCTTGATAAGTTGATTTGATATCTGTTTGCAGTAAGGTGCACAAATATGGAAAGAGCACAACAGGTGAAAGCTGGGATATTGTTGTGGATGAGGAGACTTATTACGAGTAAGTCACACTTGGATTCATGTGTATGTTGAAGAAGTCAAAAGAACTTCCTAATACTGTTTTAAGTAATTTTGATGTTCTGTTTTTTATACAGGGCGGAGCCGCATTACGGATGGGCAGATGTTGTGGGCGATTCTAGCCAGTTGCTATCAATCAAACCTCGGGAAAGGCCACCTGGTGTCTACCCTAATCTCGACTTTGGATCATTGACTCCACCGGCTGATGAACCGCCGCCGGAATTCTCTCAACAATAAAGGTTATTAATTGTGTAGGTTGTTTTAGTTTAGAATATTGCTCCAAGTCCCCTTTATATTGGCTCAAACACTCCTCTCGTGTAACGGAAATTTTAGCTTAAATTTATTCATTCTTTCAATTGCCACTATTTCATTTTTAGGCAACTGTTACATTTCTTAAAATGTGGGTTCATCATATTTCCCGGTGGCATTGCTTATATAATCCTTCAGCCATTGCTTAAATAATGGACGGAATTTTTGAAATAATGATGATTTGGAGGATTCCTTTTTGTGAATAAATTATATAAAAAATTTACGCTTAAATTTTCTAAATCGATTCAAAACAAATCGTTCCAAATTATACTTACTCCTGATTGTAAATTGGTAGAATCTGGGGAGCAGGGATAGCTGCCACTGCAAGGAGCCTAGGGCAGTGACATCTTATCCACACCGGACCTCCTTCGAAGCTCGAAGGTTTCTCTCAAGGTGGTTTTAAATGAGCATAACTTCTTACAATTTCATGCTTGGGCTTGAGCTCAAAGTTAAAATTCGAATGGAATCTCCAGTTCGAGAGTTTGGGGCCCTAGCAGACATTTTCAGTGAATGGTATTCATGGTTTATCAACTTGGGCCTGTGGTTCAATCTTCATGCCGAACACTGGCATGCCGGGAGCTTCACATAGAAATTTCAGAGAAATATACAGTTCTAAATTTAAACTGCTTTATATCTATAATTAATTTACAGCTGCCGTCTCTCATCAAGTAAAAAAAAAAACATGAAAGAATATAAACCAAACCCCACCAGGCCCTGGCCCTATCCTTTGCCAGGAGATTTGGAAAGAAACTAAACAGTAAATTCTTGTAAGACATTCAAAAATTCCTAGTTTACTCAATCAAGGGCACAACTCAAGCCATAGTTGGGGTTTCCACACCCATCTTCTCTGACCACATACATACCTGCTTCAGATGCTCTACAGAAAGCCATCTTCCTCACGGTACCCTTACTGGCCATTGTGATTGCATAGCATTCAAAAATAAGGCTGCTGTCGTGAAATGATCCTCTTGCCAGCATTCAAAAAAGTGAGATGCAGATTCTCTTTTCTATCCTCACAGTTTTATATACAATTGATATAGGAGGGACCATACCATATTCAAAACTTTTGGCTAGAGCTGGAAATAGTTGAGGAAGAAATTGCGTATAAGAATCAGTTAAATGTGGCTGCTGACAACTCCCATCAGCATCAGGGGTCAAGACAGAACTCTGTCTAGTCTGAAAGCATCTCCTCCAATTCAGGTTCCTCAGAGTTGACAATGTCATAATCCACACCTGTTCTGTTGTTAAACAAATCACCATCCAGTGTGCCAATTTGATCTTCATCCTCATCAGTATCAGGCCATTCTGGATCATCGTCCATGTTTTGTGCATCAAATTCCGCTTCAGCTTTTCCTGTTTCATTATTACCCTTACCATATTTTCTAGATTCCACATCCTTCTTCAACTTGGCCTGAGAATCTTCACATATGCAGGTGTGTGGGTTCTCATGAAAACCACCCCTGCCTGGCCTCGCTTCATTTGCCTCACCCATAAATCCTCTCTGGTAAGTACGAACATTAGAAGCAAAAGCTTCCCATGTCATGTTCTCTTTGCCTAGGAACAACCGATACAGTTTTTTAGCATTTGGACGAATAGTAGGCTTATGTCCAAAATATCTCCTGCAAAACACAAAACATTTTAATACGAAGCAGGCAGAGGAAAGAAAAGCAATGTAATGGGGAAAGAGAGAGAGAGAGAGAGAGAGAGAGCATACCTCCGTCCGGCCAATATTTTGGCCATATTACCGTTATTATTGGTGACAAAGACATCACTTTCATCACAAACGATGAAGTCAAGTGCAGCCATGCGAGACGAAAAAGAATAAAATGGTTCCAGTTCCTCCTTGGTTGCTATTCTCTCTTTTGAATAGAAGTTGGGAAACAGTGCCTTCAAGGGTGCCAATGTTTCTTCTCCTCCATACACTTCCCCTGATGCAACATAGATGTGAACATCACTGCCATAACCCAATGCTCTCAACATTAGGCCAACTTCTTCAGGAGTAAGTGGACATCTCCCATGCCTCCTTGGCTTATCTGGATTGCTTATCTGCAACTCCATTAAAAAAAAGATCTTACATATACATTCTATAGATCCAGACCAATGGGTAGAAACCAACTTGATACACTTATGTACGCACAAACCTTGCTCATTTTCGAAAATTTAAAAAGAAAAAGTCAGGTTTTAATCCTCTTATTCTAAAATATTTCATTCAGGGTAAGCAATAAGATTACAAAATCTAAATTTCCAAAAGCAATATCACTCGAGCCTTACATGTAAAGTCTTCCACCTCTTTCGTATTGAACCCAGTTCTTTCCTTTCCTTATCTCCCCCACCAAAATAACATCCTGAGAATGCAAGCATATCAGGTTCATACCTGAAACAGTAAACATTTAACTGAATCAAGAAACATTTCACAAGTAACTTTTAAAATTTGCAGAATTATATACATGTAATGGAGACTGTTACTTGCCTAACTAAGAAGGAATTTGAAATGCTGGGTTAGTTTACTCGTGAACATGCACTTGCATGTGTTCTTCTGTAAATGTATAAAAAAATAGGGGAAAACAGGTGCAAATGTACACAGAAATATGATTGTCGGAATGAAGGACGACATGCAATTAATAGCTCAATCTATATATTTAAGAAAGACAGGACAATGCAGGACCAATATTGATTAAAATATGCGAATAATATTTATTTCTCTAATTAAATGGTAGTGCTGATCACAAACGTAAAAAGGAAAAATAAAAATTACCTCAGGTGCAATGCAATATAATGCTTGCTTCTCATCCTCATTCGATGAACCAACTTTTTAGCCATTTTCTGTATTGGATCAGTAAACTTCAAAGCATGGTAGTTAACTCTGCATCTTAATTTTTGCAGATCTGTATTCAATCTGTTTGCAAGTCTGTAGTCAAACTTGTTGAGCTGAACAGCCTGTCACAGAGTAAAAACTAAATGTTGGATACTTGTACATCGATGACCGAAAACGAGCAAAGCCACTTATTAAGGCATTAACTCATTTACTAAACTAGCCAAGCTCAAAGCGAAAACCTAGGCTCATTTAGTAAACGAGCCCAAGCTTGAACCAAATATTTAATTACTTCATTTTCCAATGCAATAATACAGTGTTACGTAAAGTAATATAAAAATGAGCTTTTTGAAAAAAAAAAAAAAAAAAAAAGAAAGATAAAGTCTAGCTTTAAACTCAAAAAATAGGGGTTTTTTAAGCTCGTGCTCAAGCTTTACTGCCTAACATACTGGTAAAAATACCTAGTCGAGCTTCAGTTTTAATAAACCAAGCTGGAACTTGAACGTTAGTTCGTACTGTTGCTCCAGTTCCAATAAAAGAGTAGTAACTCAAGTTTAATCAGCCTAATGCTCAGTTTGTCTCACCTGGTTGCAGCATTAAATGTATCGTAGAATGATAGGAACTCAATTTTGAAGATGGGTTAAATGAGAAATGGGACCTTGGAAATTCAGGATATGACAACAATTCATACTTTTTAGTATATTTCAGAGATATGAATGTAAATACGAGTTCAAACATTTTTATCATTTTTATCACAAAAATGGAAACGTTACGAATTAAGAGTCCTGAAGAAAAAGGACTTTGATTCAATGGGAACCAATAGCAATTGTATAATTGTATAAATGAAAGGTTGGTATTTTACACATATTATCCTCGTGGAAAATAAAATTTCTGATCAAGGTTGATATACATGCACCACTTTTTCAACTATATCAAACTAATAACTGATATTCAAAGTGAATACCGGATATAAAATTAAGCAAAGGAGAAGTAGTGCTGAAACTTAAAGACAATAATTAAAACAAAGTTTCCATGCTCTATAAGAACTTCGAAGCTTAAGAGAACTGAAAACTTACATGCCTTTTCAAAAGAACAGGTAAGACACGAGTCTGATAACATCTTTCACTACACTTCCTTGGAACACGCATAGTAGATGGCTTCCACATTTTACCTCCCTTTTTAGGTAGCTGCTTAATGATTTTAACATCTTTTGAAAGAAAGGATATAAACCATTCAACATCAAATATCTCTGAAAAGTTACTGCAAAAACAAAAAACCAAAAACATTTCATTTTCCAAATAAAGATATTAATTTAAGGATGCACTACCTATGAATGTGATCATGTTAATGTAAGTATAAAATCCAGAATGCATGACTGACCTTGCATCCTTCCAAAAAGACTTCTGGTCCAACTTTGGAACTACAAGACTAGCATTCAGTATACGTGCGGCAACAACAGCATCTGTAATCTGCCAAAAGTACAGAAAGGGTAAGCTTCGAATATATGTAAAGTTAATATCACCACTTTGTAATTAACGAGTACAACAACCAAGATAGGCCAAAAGATAATCACTGAAATAGTATTTCCTGGACTGGATAAAGGTGGCAGCTAACCAATTCTACTAGAAACAACAGACTAAATTGAAGCCAACCAAACTGTGCCACTAACTATACTCTGGGATTAAGAAAACTGAAGATATCAACTAACAAACTAAAATAAGTGTCTCCAGAGTTATCATATATGCCCGAAAGAGGACGATCAGAAATTGATACACCTAAGCATCAATATGCTAATTAAAACCAGCAAACCTCCTAGCCTGTATTAGTCCCTTGTATTTTTACCCTAGTATGCCATCAGTTAAACTGTGAGAGTCCAGCTGGAAATCAAGTATCCTCCCGGACACACTCAACGAACCATGAATGATTGATTGTAATTAGAACGCTGCAGAAGAGTAACAAAAAAGTAAAGAATGTTACCCCAGTTCTTTGTTGATTCAAGCCACCACTGGTTGCAATCGCCAAGTATCTATTAGGAATTGTAATTTCATCAGCATCTGCAATTGTGAAACAAGACAGCAACTCAGGATTATATTAAAAACTCTAGTGCCAATTGTGCACAAAACCAGAACCGTACTTCGAAAAATGTATATAAGTAGAGAAAATGAGAGAAACAGCAATTAGTCAGCAACAATGCATACTTATATGAATCAATACAGAAACACCAGAGACCTTGGGATACTGAAAGTCGAAAGAAAATTGGAATAAAAGAGGAATTTACGCACTTGCAAACTTCTTGGTGGAATTACTGCATCCATAGTAGAATTTGGAATTTCTAGAGCTCCAAATATCACGATCCGATTTCCCACCAGCGCTCTGATTTGTGAAGATTTAGGTAAAGGTCCAAAGCAAGCCTACGAACAAGTCCAAATCCGAAACAAGTAACAAAGTGAAACAGAAAAAAGGAAGAAAAGAAACTAACCGGAACACGAAAGACTTTAATTCCAATCGCATCGTCTACAGCAATATTGAACTAGAAGCCGAAAGGTGGTAGAACAGGCAGTTAGGATAAATCCACTTGCATTAATTGTTAATTGTAAAATAGTAAATGCAAGAGGGAGTACCGAAGAGGAAGAGTGCTGGTGATGTTGTTGATGGAGGTGATTGACATCGACAGGAGAAGGTGCAAGGACCAAGAGAAGAGCGAAAAGGACAAGAAGCACACCGGAGATGGCGGAAATGAGAGGAAGAAGAAAGCGAAAGCGGTGGTAGTACTGGAGGCGGCGGCGCTGAAAATGAAAAGCCATTTTTTTTTTCCAATTTGTTGCTTGGACAATGCTCTGGCACGGGAGAAAGTTTTTTTTTTTTAGGGATTGATTACTAGATGGATGGGTTCCGAATTTCTGGGACAAATGAAATGCAAATGAAGGAGCGCAAACAAACAAGCATGAATGAACAAATGGACCTCCCTCGCATTTGCAGACTGCTGTTGTTGCTACGACTCCAGCAAATTCAAATACAAATACAAAAATGGCATCGTCTTCGAGATACGGATTTATAATTTTAATCTAAATCGCTTCCTTCCGTCCTTCCTTTTTGCTTTCCCTTCTCCTTTCTGTGAGAGAGTGAGAGAGAGAGAGAGAGAGAGAGGGTGTAGAGTTGGAGCCTTGGAGGAGGGGAGTTGTGATTGGGGGTGTAGCAGCCGGCCCGCGTGGTGGTGTGTGGGCTGGCAGCCTGGCACGCAGCGAAGTACTTTCTGTTTCTTTCGCGTTTTCGGTGCTGACACCTGCTCTGGTGCTGTGTTCCCTCCCTCGTCTCCTCTCGTGACTTTACCTTCTATTAAATCCTAATAACAGAATATTGAGCTACAAAAATAGAAAATATTGAAATTAATTTATAAACTTTTCTAACAGTAACATTGCCATATTTTCTACCTAAATCCCTCCATTAAAATCACGGATCAATCTGCTTAAAATCGTTATTTATATTTAAGTTTAAAAATTAAATAATTTGAGAATCTAAATAGTTTCGTTAGTAACTAACGATTTGAATTTGAATTTTCATTTTAAAAATCTGCTAAATTCAAACTCTATCGTTAAGAAATAGATTAAATTTTAAATTTATTATTAATACAAAATAAAAATAATAAAAATAAAATAATACCAAAATATACTTACATAAATACATATACACCTAGATAAAAGTACAATAAATCTTAATATAGTGGTAATGTTTGCAATCAAATCTTCTGCAAGCTTAATATATAAAATTTTGATTATTGATTATTTTGTTGTTTTTTGTATCATTGTTTTTTTAAGAAAAAACTACATAAAAGACCCCAAACTGTAGGGGTCAAAATAGACTCGTATCTAAACTATCAAAATTTTCAAATAACTACTCAATCTTTGTAACCACCCATATTTAACTACCTCCGTCAAATTTTCAATCCATTTGGCTGTTAAAATGTAACATGGGAATTTTTTTGTCCAGTCAGCATCTGATCTTGCAAAAATTAAGGGGTATTTTTGAGATTTCAATAAGATCAATTAACACTCACCTAAAACCAAATTGAAATCCCAGCCCCTCAAATTGGATTCCCACCCCTTTCTTTCGAATCAAATTCACAACCCCCTCCCTCATCCTATTTTTTTTCTTCCTCAACCTTTCTTTATGCAACTTCGAGGATTTAGAGAAAGATGTGATGCCTTGGAGGTCCAAGGAAAATGGATTCGAACTACAAAATGATTCGTCCAAAACACGAAGAAAGGGAAAAAAGATGGAAGCCCAAAAACACTTATATATGAACAGTAGAGCAGTGCGTCTTAGAGAAAGAAAAATAATAGATCTTGACAGTTGTTGAATTGCTCGGGAGTTAAATATGAAGCAATGGTGTTCAAATACAAAGCAATGGTGTTCAAAGGTCCTGACAGGACCCGTCCCCGAAGGACAAAGTTAACCGTGCCCGGTCCTGCTCCCGTCTGACAAGTCAACTGAAAGTCCGAAACTACCCTTCAGCACCTATCAGACAAGGGATATTTGCGCATGTGCCCGCACATACCTCCACCTCTCGAATAGCCTCGATCATCGCGCCACGACCTGAAGGGTCAAAAAAACAGAAAAGGTGTGAGTGGACAAAAATGACCTCTTATCAAAACATTTATCAAAATACATTCTTACCCTCCAGTTTTCACAAACTTTCATGCATATCGTAAAACATGAGTAATAGTATGAAATCATTCAAGTATGTACAGTGGACCGATAAAATCAAAACATATTTTCCCATGGTCCATTAAACTCATGTTCACCAAATCAGTTCATGTTATAAAACATCAAATCCCGGCTCTCAGGCCAAAACATGTGAAAGCATAATCACCTGGCCACAAAGACCAAGAACCCGTACTCAATACCAGTACGTTATCACAAACAACATCAATCAGCACTAATCACCAGTGCACAATAAATATATCAATCCAATCAATCCGCACTACTCACAAGTGCATAAAATATCACAAATCACATCTGCACTACTCACAAGTGCACAATCAATCAAACTGCACTACTCACAAGTGATGCACTACGCGTAGGCCAATATCCAGTCACTCTCTCGGGAACAGACACCTCTGGGCTCAACCCCCTCGGGCTCAGTCACCTCTGGGCGAACACATCCCCAGGCTCAGACCCATCCGAGTGGTACATCCAGGCTCAGTCTCATCCGAGAAGCTGACTACCATAGGATCAACTCCGGATCCTACAATCACATCCCCCAAGCTCCGGTCGTCTGGGTAATCCCCCCAAGCTCCGACCGTCTGGGAATATCACAATCACAATGAAAACCATCTCGGGAATTACATCCCAAAACATTACAATCAAATCTTGTCTTCATACAAAGTCAAGATCATTTCCGACTGGGTCTCAAAGCCCAAAATACCATTTTCACATAAACCGTTAAAATCACATTTTAAATCAATAAAATAATCCGGAAATCATCATTGACTCACCAACAAAGTCAAAATATCATTTTAGAAATCATTTAAACTCCGGGCCTAGCCCAAAACATCATTTGCACGTTCCTCGTAAAACGTGCCCGAAAGACTGATTAAAATAATCATAAAATCACAATAAATCATTAATTTCACAAATTCACAAGTGACTCCAAATCCGAGTCAAAATCACTATTCACTTGGGTTCTCATGCCCAAAATAACATTATCACGCAAATCCATGCGTTGCAACCTCCGTTGCCATTTTCACGTAAATCCACGAAATCGACCCTTGACTCATTCCCGAGTCATCACATCATTTTTCAATCCATGACTCAATAATCCGAGTCCAAACATTATTTTCAATCAATTTCAATCCCGGACTCATAAACCAAGTCCAAACATTATTTTTACCAAATTTCGTAATTTCTCGAAAATCGCCCAAAAAATAATAATATAATAATCATAAAACCGAGAAATTTTCGGATTGAAACATAAATCATGCCCAAGCATATAAAATCATATAATAAGGCATTAAAATCATATATGCATGCATCATGGTTAGAAAACAAAGTCCACTCACACACACCGTCCAAAACGGTTCGTTTCCGAGCTGCACGTTTTTCCGTAAAATTTGGAAATCACAAATTCTGTCCAAAATCATTATAAAGGGTTACTAACATCTCAAAATACATCACATAATTTTCCCCAATTTTTTTGGAATTTAAATACGTATTTTAAACGTAAAACAAAACTTCGGATACGCGGAACATTATCGAAACAATATCCGATTTCCTCGAAATCAACGTCAAAATGTTCGTTACACTGAGAGGATCAAAATTCATGTTGACCTCACCTTGAGACTAGGCCGGACGCGCCCTCACGCGCCGCCGTGAGTGGCTGCGCGTGAAACCCACGCGCCGCCGTGAGTGGCTGCGCGTGAAACCCACGCGCCAGCTACAATGCTGTCTCCCTCACCCGTTTGTCTGGTAAACGGGTCGTTTAACCCGCGATCAGACCCGGCTGGTTTTCTGTCAATTCCACACTGTTTTCATCAATTGAACATTCAGTCAGCTTCGAATTAAGTTCAATTAAAGATCTGTGGACTCAATTACAATCGAACTTACCTCAAACCTCACGATCACAGCTGATCATTCGAAAGACACCCCGAACACTGTTCATCATCAGAAATCCCTCAATTTCACACGATTTCCCTAAATTGATTCATGAAGAAGCTTCAATGAACTCAGGTAAACCTTTTCCCCAACTCAATTGAATCAATTCATGGCTCAAACTCCACGACTCAAACTCGATTCTTCGAAGAAAAGCCGTACACTGTGCAATGATGGCACTTCATCAATCTCCAACGTTTTCCTTCAATTGATCCTTCCAGAAGCATCGTGGGATCCTCAGAAACATAATCCCCAGTTCAATTTCATCAATCGAAGCCTCAAATTCCTCGACTCAAGGTCGAACATTCGAAGATTTCATCCCTTCTGTTCTTGCTTAAATCGACACCAATTCCCTTCGTTCTTGTTGCAGATCGACTCGTATTGATCCCAGAAAGCTAAATGAGGCCTCAATTCCACTCCTCACGGCTCAATTCTTCCAATTCGATTTTCCCCCCAAATTTTCTAAAATCCGAAATTCAATTCCTCAGCTCTCAAACAATCCCTCGTTTTATCCCAGTTGAATCAGTCTCACATAGCTCTCAAACTCCCCTCAAAACTGGTTGTGAAAGGGAGCTCAATTCTCCCAATTTCTGCTGCTCAATGTTCACGGGTAAGAAACAAAGAAGAGAAAATGAAGGAGAAAATTGAAGAAATGATGAAGGAGAAATGATGATGTTGTAATGATGGTGTTTGGAGGGAAACAAGGAGCTGGAAACAAGGGATGGGTGACACTTGTCACTCATCCAGGTGTTCACAGTCACCGAGTACTGTTCATATTAAAATATTATTTTAATCCCGGTTCGTTCGGTTAATCGAGCCCGATTCCGTGACCATAACTTCGTCGTCGAATCTCCGATTTCGGCATACCGCTTGTCTTTGGATTCGCATCGACGAGACCTACGTAACGGGCCTTGGCCCTCGTCCATCGGACCTCCCGATCAAAAAGTCAACATTTGGCCCCTAATATGCCAAATTACCAAAATACCCCCAACTTCCGAACGCCATAACTTTCTCCTCGAATGTCGGAATCGAACGTGCCACCTGTCTATGAACTCGTGACGTCCCGAACTACGTCACAGTCATCGGTCAAAGTCCATTTGACCGCCCGAACTTAAAGGCAACATTTTGCCCATGCTAGGGGCAAAACGATCATTTTGCACAATTCGTCCGATTTCACTCAACTAATCCCCGATTAGTCATTCTAAACCATTATTAATTAATATTCAATCCCGATATTCGGGACGGGTCATTACAGATCCGCTGCCAGTTGACATAACATCTTAAGTACTGCCATTATCAACCTAACTTCCACTTGCCACATTCTCATTGAAACCAATCCTACTATGACTCTGACTCCCAGTCCCCTTCTTCTTCCCCCTACTTCCCAACCCTAAATTCGCATCGCCAATAACGATCTATCTCGACAAGTTACTAGAACCCAAAGATGACCCTTTGTCGCCCTTAAACACGAAAAAGTTCTCTTTGCGACAACAGGCCTAATCGCGTCTTAATCCTATTCAACCCCAACAACGAAACTAGCAATGGGAGACACAGAAGCCGCTGGCTCCGCCACGACCGATGCTAATGCAGATGACTTCTTCGGAGTCGAGCTCGCGCTAGTTAAGGCAAACTTTGACAGCTATTTTACCTGAGTTGTGTCAGGATCCAACCCTCCTCGGTCCAAACACGACTCTAGCACGATATTGTCCGTTTTGGGCCTCCTTGCCCTTGCCCTCACGGTTTTGTTTTCGGGAGCTCACGGTGCAACTTCCCAGGGGGTCACCCATCATGGAATTGCACTAGTCTCAACTCGCTTAATTTTGGGGTTCCAATCCCCCCAAAGCCACTTGAGCTCCCAAAATGCCTCATGCTAGATAGGTGTGTGCCTACACCTTTAAGGCACACCACCATCCTCTCCCAGACCATTCCCTATCGCAGGAATGAGAGATCGTTCACCGTTCCGTTCAGGACACGGGTCTTACAATCCACCCCCCTTAGGGCCCAGCGTCCTAGCTGACACACTTCCCGGTCGGGGTCTGGCTCTGATACCATTCTGTCAGGATCCGACCCTCCTCGGTCCGGACCCGACTCTAACACGATATTATCCGCTTTGGGCCTCCTTGCCCTTGCATTCATGGTTTTGTTTTCGGGAGCTCACAGTGCAACTTCGCAGGGGGTCACCCATCATGGAATTGCACTAGCCTCAACTCGCTTAACTTTGGGGTTCCAATCCCCCCCAAAGCCACTTGCTAGATAGGTGTATGCCTACACCTTTAAGGCACACCACCATCCTCTCCCAGACCATTCTCCCCTTGCAGGAATGTGGGATCGTTCACCGTTCCCTCCAAGACACGGGTCTTACAAGTTGGACCTCTGTGCTCTTTGCATCCTTCTTCTTTGAAGCATCTTTGGCCACGGTTTGGAGACTCGTGCCACCGAAGCCTTCGCCAAACTAGTAGTCGGGCCTTGCGAGTCGTCTATGGATGTGGATTTTGTAATGATCCGTCCCAAGTTTACGGGATTAATTTATTAATTAATTAAGGATATCTTGACTAATCGGGATTTAGTCGAGGGGTTTTAGACAGTCGGTGTAAAATGAATATTTTGCCCGTGGGAATGGGCAAAAATTTAACTTTTGACCCAGGAGGTCAAATGCAAGAGGAACGAGGACCGTTACGTAGATAAAGTCGATACGAGTCCGTAGAGAAGCGGACGTCAAAATCAGACATCGTACGAGGAAGTTACGGGTCACGGAAGGTTCAGGGTACTATTGCATGAATTACGAGACAAGTGGACTTTTGTCTTGAATGGAACCCAGATATTTGTTCAGGCCCAATGGATGGGTGACAAGTTGTAACGACCCATCCCGAGTTTACGAGATTAATTTATTAATTAATTAAGGATTATCGTGACTAATTGGGATTTAGTCGAGTAATTAATGACAGTCGGTGTAAAATGACGATTTTGCCCTTGAGAATGGACAAAAAGTTGACTTTTAACCCGGGAGATCAAATGCAAAAGGAACGAGGGCCGTTACGTAGATCGAGTCGATACAAGTTCGTAGACAGACGACACGTCGAAATCGAACATCGTATTGAAAAGTTAGGGATCACGAAAGGGTCACCGTACTATTACACGAATTAAGAGATAAGTGGACTTTGTCTTGAGTGGGACCCATATATTTGTTCAGTCCCAATGGATGGGTGACAAGTGTCACTCATCCATTGTCCAACCTTTTTCATACATGCACCCACCCCGTTTTCTGTTTCATTCCATCTCACCCGAAACCCAAAACACCAATCTGACCCTTACCTTCATCCTCTGTGCTTCATCTGTGAGAAGAAGAGAGACTGAGGGTGGATGAGAGACCAGGAGACGGCGAGGAACCAGGAAGGACTGTTGTGGACGGCGGAGGAACACCTAGAACCCAGGTAACCCGAAAATCCATTTTCGACCCAAAAAGTGGAAAACTCGAATTGGACGTTTTTTGAAGATTTAGGTCGATTCTAACATGTTTTTAGGGTTTTTACGATCTTGTAGGAGGTGGTTTCGAAGGAAGAGGTGGTCTGAGTTGAGAGAAAACGAAGGAGGAAGATCACGATTACTGTTCATCGATCGAAGGTAACTTTCTAGCTTGTGTTTAGTGATTTCGAACCCATAGATCCTCTCTAAGGACCCAAACGATCGTGTAGGAGTCGGGTCGGGTTGCGAGTCTGCGCGACCCGAAACAGTGTTTCGGGTCTAACCCGTCGAGAGGTAGGGGACGATACTGATGTCATCACCTGTCAAGTTGTTAGTCCAAGTGGCCCAATAGGAAGTCGACATGTGTCATGTCAGTGCCAAGTCAGCACTGACATGACAGTGATGTGGACCAATCAGAGAGTGCCATATTTCATTGACTTGTTAGTGACGTGGACCAACTGCATGTTAACACGTGGCACCTGTCAGCAGTGATGTTAGCGGCCGTTGACTTGACATCAGTGTTAGCATTCGAGGTGGGACTAGTATCATTTTAAAGGTTTAGACGATCCGGATCCAATAGTGGTGGTTTCGATTCGATCGGAGATCGTTAGGTTGGTCAAATTGAGATTTTAGCCTAGAGAAGCGTGTCCGAGACACGCTGTGTAACGATCTATCATGAATTATCAGGATTAATTACGACTTAATGACGGATTAACAAGACTAATCAGGAATTAAACGAGAATTAACGAACGTTCAGGGTGAAATGACGATTTTACCCATAGAATGGGCGAAACGTTGACTTTTCGTTTAGGCAGTCAAATGGACTTTGGTCGATGACTGTGACGTAACTCGGGACGTCACGAGTTCATAGACACGTGAGATGTTCGATTCTGACATTCAAGGAAGAAGTTATGTCGTTCGGAAGTTCGGGGGTATTTTGGTAATTTGGTTGAAAATGGGCCAACAATTGACTTTTGACCCAAGAGGTCAGATGTCCGAGAGTTAAGGACCGTTACGTAGGTCGGGACGATACGAATCCATAGACAGGCGGCACGTCGAATTCGGACGTTTGACGGAGAAGTTACGGTTTACGAAAATTCGAGTGCACTATTGCACGTTTTACGAGACGAGAGCTATTTAACAGCAAGTGGGTCCCAGATATTTTGGACAGGCCGAATGGATGAGTGACAAGTGTCACCCATCCATTGCCCAACCCAAATAATTCATGCATATCCTCCCCTTCCTTTGTGGTCGACCATTTCCCATCCACCAAACCCAAAAACCGATCAAACCTTAGACCCCGATTCAAACCCTTAACCCCCTATGACCATGATTGAGACCCAGAGAGTGATGTGAGGACTTGATGAAGGTGGTGGTCGGCCAAGGCAGTGCCGCCGTGGACGGCAGAGGGGAAACCCGAATAGAGATATCAATTTTGTCCAATTTTCATTTTCTTTGGGTTCAATCATGGAATCTACTTACAGAGGTCTATGCATGATTTTAGAGCCTTCCTCCAGTACAAATTTCGTAGCGTTCGTTTTATGGTTGAAGCTTAAATATTGATAAATTTGATATGCCCCTTGAATATCTCACCCTATTGACTGAAATAAAACAATTAGCATTTACCAAAGAGAAATTATTATAAAATTCACTTCAAAAAACGTGAAAATAAAAAAAAAATTAAAAAGTTCTTCAAAGGAAACTCTGAAGCCTACACTCCTTCAATTCGCACCTGGGGTGATCGGGGTGACGGGCTGTGGGACGAGCTTGGGTGATTGGTGTAAGAGAAGGGGTGGCCCGGTGGGCGGCGCTCAGAGGAAACTCTGAAGGTAGATGTGATTGAGGGCGGCGATCTGAGATGCGACTTCGGCGGGATTGTGCGATCCACGTGAGTTATTGGCGACGGTGAGAGGGGTGGGTTATTGGCGACGGTGGAGGAGAGTGGCCCGTCTTTGGTGCTTGAACGTTTGGGGCTCTGAAACAAGAACTGGGTACTGGGACACGGTAACACAAGGCTCAGCAGTGCACGGCCTAGCCCAACGACGCTTCGTGTTTCTACTTGGGCCTTAGGATCCGCTAACTTTTATAGAGGCCCTAAACCTGTTAAAATCCAAAATAACCGTTCGGTGAAAGTTCACCAATAATAAGAGATGTAAGTGATAGCAACCTAGCTTTTAAAAGTTTGGCAGTGTCCTACGGAAAAAAGTCAAACAATGCAAAATTAAGCTCACATTCACGTTCTTAATTGTGTAATTTTTTAATCTAATTTATTTAAATTATAATTCAATAATATATTCATTTATTTTATCTATGAGCCTTAAACGTGATTGTTATATATTCATTTTTTAAATTGTTACTTGCATACTTTTTACTTTTATTTGTATTATTACGACGTTGTTTGTATACCCTAATCAAAGTCTTTTGTTTATTATTATTTTTTGTATCATTATCACTATGAAGTTTGAACTCTAATTTCAATTTCCTACCTCTTCCTTTTTTATGTTTTTTCTTTATTAATTTATTCATGTCGTTTTTTACAAACAACCACTATTCTTTTCAAACGTCTTCGGTTGTTGAACTTGAAAGGATATTTGATCAAGCCATCACGCAAAATCAAATAATATAACAGAGGTTGATTAACGAGTTTAATATTATCAAATCATGGATATCAACCACTATCTGTTTAATATGACGAAATAATTAATGGACACAGCCTGATAAAATTAGTTAATATATTAGTCTTCATTTGCTGAAGGTAAGGTGAAGGATATATATATATAGGTGAGCTGAAGCTGAAAGTTATGAGCTTAATTAAGATGGGCATCGGAATGGTATTGACGATGGAGGTGGAAATAATGTCCAAGGAGTGCATCAGGCCATCTTCCCCAACTCCTCCACGCTTAAAGAATACTCCTCACAAGTTTTCACTCCTGGACCACTTGATGCCTCCCGTTTATGTTCCCATGGTGTTACTATATCCTCCTATCCCTGCGGAAGCTCCAGCTGCCGCTTCCGCGGATCAAAAGCTGAGATCACAAACTCTGAAACAAGCTCTATCTGAAACCTTGACTCGGTTTTACCCACTCGCCGGAAGAATCAGCAGAGACAATCTTTCCATCGATTGTAACGACGAGGGAGCTTATTTCATCGAGGCCAGTGTTGACTTCTCACTTTCTGAATTTGTGGAGCATCCTCAGGAGCATCTGTTGTTTCTTCCCAAGCTCCTGCCTCCGGTTGCCAGTTCCCTTGAATACGATTTCGCTACTGATTCTGGATCCGGAGGAGGAGAGGTAGTGAGGATACAGTTGACGAACTTTTCTTGCGGCGGTTTTGTGATTGGTGCCCTGGTTTCTCACATGATTGTCGATGGAATTGCCATTAGCACCTTTCTCAAATCTTGGGCTGCTGCCACGTCAGCACATGCTGAGACCGCACTTGCAATGCCCAACTTCGATTCTCCGTCGATCTTCGCCCCCATTCCAAATGGAGCGGTGCACCCAAGAGAAGCAACCATGAGGGGTCTTTACAGGCAATTTGTGAAGCAGGGAAGGTGTGTCACAACCAGATTTGTATTCAACGCCTCGGCTGTAGCCAAACTGAAAGACAAAGCCGCCGCAGCGTCAATCGTGCCGTCTCGGGTTGAGGCTATTTCGGCGTTCATCTGGAAATGCGCAATCGCCGCTTGGAACCCGAAGGGCGCCAAACGACCGCGTCCGAGTTTGATAACCCATGCTGTGAATCTGCGGAGAAGAGCCGTGCCCCCGTTTTCAGAGCTTTGTATGGGGAATTTCGTTTGTTTGGCGCCTGCGATACACGCGCCTCAGGAGGAGGAAGAGGAGGAGTTGGAGTTGTCAAGTCTGGTGAGGAAGATGAGGGAAGCAACAACAAAAATAGATGGTGATGTGGTGAGGCAGCTCCAAGGTGAACAAGGACTCACCACTCTTACTAAGCAATTCCAAGACATGTCGACATCAATATCCTCTGCTGTTGCTGCTGCTGCCGCCATTGATGATGATCATCGTAATAGTATTGGTGGTGGCAAGATGGATTTTATTGGATTTACGAGCATTGCTTACTCAGGGGTGTATGATGCTGATTTTGGATGGGGGAAGCCCATGTGGGTGATTCCAGTTCATGAGATTGATCACCAGCCCTTTTACGTCAATGTGGTCCGCTTAATGGATAGAGGAGAACAGGGCAATGGATCCTTTGAGGCTTGGGTTAGTTTAGGTGAGGAAGAAATAGCTTTGTTAGAGCGCAATGAGGAGCTGCTTTCTTTTGCTTCGCTCAATCCTAGTCCTCTACCTCCTCCTGCTGCTGCTTCTCTTTCAAATTCAACCTCCACACCACCTGCCTAAACTCTAATCAAGTCTGTTTGAAATTTGAAGCTCAGTTGATTTCCTGACTTCCTGCAGCATCAAGAATATTGCTGTTGTCAGTTGTCACTGGAAAAACTTGTCTTTTTCTTTTAAAAAAAAAATTCGGTGAATAAAGTGGAAATTGTGTTTCCAACTAGTACTTGTCTGTGGTATTACCTTTTTTTTTTCTTCTCTAAATGTTGAAAATAATTTCATATTTGAATCTCCATTTTCTTCGCAATTTCATATTTGAACTTCCATTTTCTTCGCAAATAATAAAGAGAGATTATGTCTCTTTAAAATATCAATAACAGTAAACAGTCCTATGAGTTGAAATCTCCCTACGATAATTGTTTTCAATTTAATCGTACGTTTTCTTATTTCTTGTTAATATTGTAAATTCTGAATTTGAATGCTTGCGACTGCCGCTACGTTTTTTAATGAGATGAATCCATGAGTTCAAGAACAATCCATGTGCTATTTTCAGAAAAAAAAAATAAAATAAATAAACCATGTGCATAACGATAGGGAGCATGTTTTTGACTTTGACTTTGAACTTTGAATGGTAATACAGGGCTTTGAAAAATAAAAAATTGCAGCTGAACTCGAGGGGATCATCTTTTTTACTTCGAAGTCTTGAGTAGAGCAGTAATTAGTTGGAAGTTTAAAAAGACATTAATTGATGGAAGAGGGAGGATTTAATAAGACAATAATGTCAAAACTATCACCTGAAACTAAGGGGAGAAGATCTTGAGTAGTGCATTAACTAGTTGGAAGTTTAAAAAAAACATTAATTGATGGAAGAGGGAGGATTTAATAAGACAATAATGTCAGAACTTGAAACTAAGCTCAAAGCGTGAACCGAAAAACAAATATATTAAGATCAAAGCGTCAGCACATAGCTGTGATAATGTGACTATATATTGGAGTGGTAGAAAATTTTAAACATTTGCCTCTTATAGCTGGTGAGATACTACAAGTATTCTGAAGGAGCTAATCGTGGTGCAGAGCAGAATAACTAATTAAATGGAGGTTTATATAACCTCCGAAGAGTGCATTAAACCGTCCTTGCCAACACCTGAACACCTGAGAGCCCACAACCTGTCTCTGTTGGAACAGTATGCTCCTCCCTTCTATATCCCCATTGTCCTTTACTATCGCAATGTTCAACCTGCAGGTTGGAGTTCCATGGCCGATGATAAAAGATCACAACTGCTAAAGAAGTCTCTGTCCAAAACTTTAACCCATTTTTACCCACTTGCAGGAAGGATTAAAGACCATCTTTCAATAGACTGCAACGACCAAGGAGCTTACTATGTTGAGGCTCGCACAGACTCCCATCTGACCCACTTTATCAGAAAACCTAATCTTTCATTAGTCTCAAACTTTCTTCCATCTCCCAGAGCATGGGATGGTCTGACTCCAGGTGCCCCAGTTGCTATGATACAGACAACCTTTTTAGCATGTGGTGGGTTGGTCATTGGTGCCTCGGTTTCACAGATGATCCTGGATGGGGCTTCCCTGAGTGTCTTTCTCAAAACTTGGGGAGGCATGTCCCGTGATATATTTCATCATCATCACCAGGCTGAGGACTGCACTTATGATCAGCAGACTAAATCTGAATCTAATGCTAATCCAATAATAGTATTTGAAGCCGCGTCTGTTTTCCCTCCCAAATTTGAATACTCGAGACAAGCGAACTTTAGCTGTCTGCTGCAGCCCTTCTTCAAAATGGGCCAAAGTGCTACGAGGAGATTTCTGTTTGATGCTCCAGCAATTGCCAGGCTAAAGAGAATTGCTGCTGCTAGTAATATTGTGAGTATTACCAGCAGAGTTGATGATCAAAATCCTACCAGAGTCGAGGTGGTGTCAGCACTCATCTGGAAATGCGCCGCTGCATCCTTTCAAGCCAAATCTGGTCTTGTTGGGAGGCCATGTTTGATCACCCATGCGGTTGATATGCGGCAGAGAGCAGTCCCACAGTTCCCACAATTTTTTATGGGAAATTTATCTTGGTCAGCTCATGCAATTTTGACGGCCGATGATCACAAGAAACACATGGATGGAAATCAGTTCGGCACGAGTATAAAGAGCTTGGTATGCCAACTGAGAAAAGCAAGCCAGAAAATAGATGAAGAATTCGTCAGAAACTTGCAAGGTGCTGAAGGGGTTGAACACCTTGTAAACGTTGTCAAAGATGATGCTCGAGCTTTCTCTGCTGTGGCAAGCTGTGGAGATGGAATAGGATTCACCAGTTGGTGTTGCTTTGATTTCTATCATATCAACTTTGGGTGGGGAAATCCAACATGGATAAGTAGTGTCGGCTCACCTTGCTTTGAATCTATGTTCACAAATATCGTCTTACTTTTGGAAACCAGGTTGGGGGATGGAATTGAAGCTTGGATAACACTGGATGCAAAAGTCATGGCCATATTCGAACAGGACCCCCAACTTCTTGCATTTGCTTCTGTAGATCCAAGTCCTCTGCCCTTCCAATGTTCGTGCATATAATGAGCTAGTGGTGCCGAGACTATTGGAACCAACTGGGTTCTGAAAACTCAATGTCTATTAAGTACAATGCCATTATACTCTCAAAAGAACAAACACTAAAATAAAATGCAGCCATGATAGAAAACCTACCTCTATGTAGCATGTAGAACTACCTGGAAAACTTAGGCACATTAAAAATAACACCTTCTGAGCCCTATAATAAGGCCATTGACTTGTGCAAGGAACTGAGAACCTTTTCTCCTCGGAGAGCCTCATGAACTGCAATCATAAGATGACGGGGGAAACTATGATAAATAAAACATTAGTTTATGTATATACGAAGTGAAAAGGATGCACAATCACAACCCACTCTAAACTTCAACAACAAGAATTAGAAAATCAATAATCTATACTAAGTGGCCTTGTGCAGATCGTCCTTTGGACTAGCTGGATAATGGTGACAATCCTCAGGAAATTCAGAAGCAAGACTAGAAGTGCAATGCTTTACGAATCATGCCTTCTTTTCATGTCCTTAGGTAGATCCTACTACGTCAAGTGGCGCAAACCTAGTTTTTTTCGTGAATAGAATTTTCGCCAATACACAAATTACACCAGTAATACCATACACTAATTAGAAGAACGGTGCTCAGTAAACCATGAGACCTTGTACTGGAAAACACTGACTTCCAAATGAGTCATTGTATCGTAGTCAGGCATGCTTCTTTTAGATGCAGAGCTTGCTGAAGCCACAAAAGAATGTACACAAGGAGCAGAATCAGACTTTCTTACTTGGGCCATTCCCGTAAGTGACAGCTAAAGGATATACGAGTAAGTTAGATACGGGGGAAATGTAGCACGAGTTATCATAGCTTTGTAAACACAAAGCATTCAATTTTTTACTCAAAAGTAAAAATTGAAAGTAAAAATGCAGCATAAGGAGGCAGGGTATGCAGCCTAGCTTGCTCACAGCTTGTACTCAAAAGAAGCGAGGGAAGGCATACAAGCCTTGTACTTAAGGAGAGAAAATAGAATACAGCAGAGAGAGAAAAGCATTGAAAATGAAAGAACGAGGATTCGTAGAATTAGCACCTTCTTGTTGAAATGTCGAATGTTGATCCACTTGAAGAACTCTTCTTTTCCCACAAAAGTGATAGCACCGCTCATTTCTGTTTCCGAAGCTACAGAGCTGTCGAGTAACGCATTCATAACATTAACCAAATTGGAATTGGGAGTCGTACTGGAATGAAATGAAAGAAAGATAAAGAATTGAAGATAAATGCCTTTTTGTCAGGTTGAATTCCAGCTGCCAGAGCTCCCTTGGCATCATTGCGCGACTTAGGGAACGGCTTCATGAATTGAGCTCGCGAACCTCCCATGGCGACTGTACGTTGCAGACAAAAACCCTAAGCCGGTAGGCAAGCGAGGAGGGTGAGGTAAACTGGTGAAGTGTAAACAAGTTTCTATTCTGCGAGAACTAGAAGCATGCCATTGCTGCAATTGCCAACTGATTGGTGGTTCCGAGGCTGGCGAGTGTACATAAGAATCTTATAAGCTTACGTGGCACCTCCACGGTTGATATGGGAAAAGCAAATCGCTGTTCCGCAAGAAGACAGGATAGACACTCCCTTGGATAAAAAAAATAAATAAATAAATAAAAAAGGATAGACACTCCCTTTTGGCTGGCTGTTGGTTCCTCGCCTTCCTTCCCTCTAACCCCCGTCATTAGGTCAGGTCGACCTATCTCGGTTCAAAAATTTTAGGCTTGAGTCAGGTTAGATTGGAGTTTGATTATAAATATGAAAACCTATGTTATTTGTTAGGTTGGATTTGAGCTGGATTTTTATCGGGTTTTATGGGTCGGATCTACTAAGTCCACTTCTACCTACCTAATTATAAAAGTGTGAGTTGAGCTTAAATATTATTATTAAATATTGAGACAAGATAAGGAGGACAACTATTGATTTTAGGGAATTAACTTAACTTTTTGACCACAAAGTCGAGATATGGTAAGGCGGTCATTATAATAAATCTACTTGAATTGCAGTAAGTTCTATAAAGAGTTACCCGAAGGGCTAGCTCCTGAGAGATTCTTTGTGAAGCTATACTACTCTTAACTGTCACTCAGTGTAATAAAGGTATCAGATCCAAAGTGGGTCAAAAAGAGTGAATTTGGTGAATTCACTATATCAAATTGCAATGAACCAAGTAACCTTTTCGGTAAAAATGGAACAGTGGAATATGGAGCTACATATAAAAACATGTACTTCTATAAAAACTAGGTTGAGCTTGGATGGAAGTTTTGGATTTGGACTGAAATAATAGTAATAAGATTTGACTAGATATTAATTCTTAATTTATAATTATTTTATATGTTCAGTTTATGGTACAAGTTTACGTGGACGGGTCGAACTGGATTTACCGGACCTTATTGAGTTTACCTATCAAACTTATCGAATTTATATACCCTAAACTCAAATTTAACTTGTCAACATACGGGCCGGACCAGCTCACAACCCATAGTGGGCTGGGTCGTGCTTTTTGTCCCCGGACCTACTGATAAAATACAGTTTCGGACTTTGGCAGCGCCGCTCCACAATCAATCACTTAATCACATCATCAACATGCTGCTTTTACCAGTGCCACCACCAGGTTCGACTCGCTTCCCCTCCATTCAATTGGCTTCTCCAGTATTCACCTACCACCACTGCCACCAGCATTTGTTTCATTTGTGGCCACTGTCCGCCACCACAGCCGCTGGAGTTGCCAACTCTTCCGAACCTCATCTGCCACCAATTTCATCATCCAGCTCAAGCTCAAGACGACGTAGCTTTGATGACGACGCTGCGGTTTTCCGCTATGACTTCAGCCCCCTCCTCACCTTCCTCGCCAAGTCAATGTCATCTGCGGCCATTGAGGAATCTTCCTCCTCCCCTAGCTCACTCGACCCAGATGAGTTCCAGCTGGCCGAATCCTACAGGGCCGTGCCTGCCCCGCTCTGGCACTCCCTCCTCAAATCTCTTTGCTCCTCTTCCTCCTCCTCCGACATAGGACTTGCCTACGCCGTCGTTTCCTGGCTCCAAAAGCACAACCTCTGCTTCCCTTACGAACTCCTCTACTCCATCCTTATCCACGCCCTCGGCCGCTCCGAGAAACTCTACGAGGCTTTCTTGCTCTCCCAGCGCCAGTCTTTAACTCCGCTCACGTACAACGCTCTAATTGGCGCTTGTGCTCGCAACGGCGACCTCGAGAAAGCCCTCCATTTGATGTCTCGGATGCGCCAAGACGGCTATCGCTCGGACTTCATCAATTACAGCTTGATCATTCAGTCACTCACCCGTTCCAACAAGATTGATTCCCCACTTATGCTCAAGCTGTACAGGGAGATTGAGTCTGAAAGCATTGAGATTGATGGGCAGCTGTTCAACGACATCATTGCTGGTTTCGCAAAAGCCGGTGAGCCAACCCAAGCAATGCATCTTCTGGCCATGGTCCAGGCCACTGGGTTGAGCCCCAAAACCGCCACTCTGGTTGCTGTCATCTCCTCCTTAGGGAATTCCGGCAGGGTGGTTGAGGCCGAAGCCATCTTTGAGGAAATGAAAGAAGGAGGATTGCAGCCCAGGACCAGGGCTTACAATGCCTTGCTTAAAGGATATGTGAAAGCGGCTCAGTTGAAAGACGCTGAATCCATCGTCTCCCAGATGGAGAAGAGCGGCATTTCACCCGATGAGCACACTTACAGCCTACTCATCGATGCCTATGCCAATGCCGGTAGGTGGGAAAGCGCAAGAATTGTGCTGAACGAGATGGAAGCTAGCAATGTGCAGCCAAATTCGTATGTTTTCAGTAGGATTTTAGCGTGCTACCGTGACAGAGGGGAGTGGCAAAAGTCTTTCCAAGTTTTGCGGCAGATGAAGAGCAGTGGGGTAAGACCTGATAGGCATTTTTACAATGTGATGATTGACACTTTTGGAAAGTCCAACTGTCTTGATCATGCAATGGCTACTTTTGAAAGGATGCTATCTGAGGGAATTCACCCAGACACTGTCACCTGGAACACTCTTATAGATTGTCATTGCAAGTCAGGGCACCATGTAAGGGCTGAGGAGTTGTTTGAGGAAATGCAGCAAACTGGGTGCTCCCCTTGCACCACCACCTATAACATTATGATCAACTCTTTTGGGGAGCAGCAAAGATGGGATGAGGTGAAGAGCTTCTTGGGGAAGATGCAGGCTCAGGGACTACTGCCCAACATAGTTACCTATACCACGCTTGTTGACATTTACGGCAAGTCCGGGAGATTTAATGATGCAATAGAGTGCTTGGAGATTATGAAGTCTTCAGGCTTGAAGCCACCGCCGACTATGTACAATGCCTTAATTAATGCCTATGCACAAAGAGTAAGTTGTCTTCTCTACCTTATTTAAGTTCATTATGCTCACTTTTCGCACCTGTCCTCATTGGTATGTGAGGTTCGAAAACTTTTCTTAATATACCATGAATATTCTTCTTCCTAAGTTAGTTGTTTTTATGTGGATTGCTGAGTACCGATTGATGGGGAAGAATTACTAGTACACAAGAAGACTTACAAGGAGCTCTAGGTAGATATGCTTATTAGTTGCCAACCAGATAGCTATTCTTCTCACATCAGATTACCAGTAACTTTATCTTTCTATTGGGATATCTGAGAGCAAATTGGATACTTGTTACCATGAGTGTGATGGTTGAGCCTTCATCTGATCTCCCACGTGAATGTTTGACAGGGTTTGTCTGAGCAAGCACTGAATGCATTAAGAGTGATGAGAGCAGATGGTTTGAAACCCAGTCTCTTAGCTCTCAATTCATTGATCAATGCATTTGGCGAAGACAGGAGGGATGCTGAGGCCTTTTCGGTGTTGCAGTACATGAAGGAAAATGTACGTTTTTTATAATGTTGTCACAGTTATTGGTATAACTAAAATTGATGTTGCCAATTAATTACAAGTCCACTTGTTTTCTTATAAAAACTGCAGGACCTGAAACCAGATGTAGTTACATATACTACACTTATGAAAACCCTTATCCGTGTAGAAAAGTTTTGTAAGGTATGAAGTTTTGCATCATTATGATGTCCTTTTGCTTACTAGATATGGTGTCTGTATTGTGTATGTTACCGTTTCACTTCTGTGTATATGTGTGTAAATATATTAGATTATGAGCTCCAGCATTTGCTTGATGTTTGATACATGTATTTGAATATATATAAGTTGTTCGCATGGTTTGGTTTCAGGTTCCAGAGGTGTATGAGGAAATGATTATGTCTAGATGCACTCCAGATAGGAAAGCTAGGGCAATGTTGCGGTCTGCTCTCAAGTACATGAAACATTCACTCAGATAGATCATGAATCATATGATTTCAGTCATACATAGCGCCAAAGTTGCCAGTGTTCTAAACACCTATTCTTTTTATCTAGTCATGCCTAATATGAAAGGTTAGAACAAAACCCCATATATACAGTTTCTTTCTTTAATAAGCATGATTTAAGTTTTTGATTGTCAGTTTTCTGGAAATGTGTTTCACACAAATGTTAGCAGCATTCCAGTGGTCGTAGCGAATCACCTTTTTCCCCTCTCCTTTTTTATTTCATTCTGCGATCTGAATGATTTTGCAGGAACGATCATTTACAGAACACTTGGCTTGGCCAAGCAAGGGAAATCAAATTCAAGAGCAACCATGTGTCCAAAACTATAGTTTTGGAGCAATGACACTGAACACAAAAACGGGAACAATGACAAACACAAGAACAGTTGGAGAACACCACCCCGCTCCGGCCCTCGCGTTGTAATTGTGTTGCATAAGCAATCAGATAAAATATGATTTGTTGCTTGTATCTTGTAAAATCTTGCCCATTTATTCTGTTTAAATTTTATCATGAAGGGCAATGTAATTATAAATTGTATTATTGAATGTTCAATTGTTTTTCATGGAAGAGCAATTTTAAATTATGCCCAGCATTCTGTTTGTGTGGAGAGAGATGCATTCAAGCTCGTTTAGTGCTGTAATACATCCCAAGATCAAAATTCATTCTCCCACACATCTTCAAATCTTATCAATCTAAGCAAAAATAAGTTGATGCTTCACTTGAAAGAATATTATGGGTTTTACAGAGTAAGCAATTACACGACATAGCTTACGACCAAAAACAAAAACCAATTACCCTATATTATGTGTTAGAAAATTGTTCCTATTGTGTGTACGTGTACAAATAAAAAATCTCAGACCTGTTTTCCTCGAAAATTTGTCAAGCACCCACCATTACCACCTAGTCACCTACCTATATTCTTATTTTGCCTTCCTTTCCCGTGACAATTAGGAACGGGCAACTAAAAAATTTCACTTTCACATATTAGGGACCTCAACTTTTTGCTGCTCATGGTGTTTTACAATCAGTACTCGAAATAAATTACCAAGCTGTTGGATCAATCCAGTGTGGCACGAAGCTAAGGATGCTGAGTTGTTTCTTAATATCAGACAGCAATAGCAGAAACGATTGGTCTGGCACACTTGCTTTTTGAGATTCTCGAACAAAACATGAACAGTAACAGAACTGAAGACAACAAGAAGAGCCTGAAATATGTTCTTATCTCCTGCATTCCTAGTTCAAGCACCTCCATCTTCTTTCCATATCTACTACTCCTCTCGACTAAGTACCCATCAAGATACTCATCTATCGATACCCAATTGTCTAAGGTAGCCACAGAAGAAGCCTTTGTATAATTTTCACCAAGCTGGTTTGGTCCCAATTTAAAAATAGTGAATAATGCAGCAGCCCATTCATTGAGAACTCCCTGAAAGCGTATAAGATTTACGATATTAAACAAGTAAACTCCCTATCATTACTGTTGGTTCCATATATTCTGAAACTTAAAAGATGAAACAAAGAAGTAACATACATTGAAGGTAACAAAGTCAGTGGGGTTGAACATTCTAAAGCAATCTCTTGATGAGGCTCCTTCATCTCCATATATCTGAGTCACCATGAAAAAGGATGCAGATCTGTCTGAGTCAATTTTTCTTTGAGAATGAAAGTTGAAGTAAAAGATGGGATATTGTGACAAACCTCAAAGGTGAAAGCCATTGGCACCCTTACAATGTCAAACATATAATCTGTTGCTGTCCCATGTGCCAGATACCTAGAATTAAGCAGTATTAAACTTAATGAAGAAAATTAGTATAATGCATTCAAATAACCAAAATAAAATAAACCACTTAAAATCTCAGACCCAAAAGGGCTTAGCCATGCAGTCCAACACATTTATAAGCCATTTTAAATGTTTATCATCTCCCAGACTATCCACTCAAGGTTTATTCATGCTAACCTTCACTACCATCCTTTTTGTACTAAAACATGGATAGCTATTAATTATGATGTTCACACTCTAAAACATGGATAGCTATTATGATGTTCACACTCTAGCATCCGTTGTCTTTGCTTGACCTAAGATGATTAGCAGTACAGCTGGTCATGGATAACAATATTCTTTCTCAAATCAATTTTTTTAGGAAACAAAAAACTAATATAAGGGCTACAAGCACGGCCAGCAGGCCAAACCCAAGCATAAAGCTTTAAAATTTCAGCCAAAAAGCTATTAGGCTGGAGGCACATTCCTTTACACACCCAAAAGAAAAATCCCTTTTGACATTATAATCACTGATAATGACCTAATGACAATAATGATAACAATAAAAAAATGAGCACTAAAAATGGTTGTTAATACTAACCCAACAGAACCTCCACCAGAACCAGTCATGCAACGCTTTTGGCAATGCAAATTGTTGAGTTCTTCAAGCAATGACTTCATCTGATGTGAGGAAACACCATCAGGAGTTGTGTTCTTATGGTCATACGGCATAAATAGAGCCTGAAAAAACCAGAGCTACGTAAGAAATTTGCCATAGGTACAGCACACAAATCCTAAATTGACATGAAACAAAAATTAAGGATCACTGTGACACAGCAAAACTCAACGGTAATGATAAAAAGAATAAAAAACTCTATAGAGTAGGTAACAAAATGAAGCCTGACATTACAAAAATTTGGCAAACATAAATTCTTTAATTAGAAACTTCAAAAATGGTAAAAATTTGTTTGAACTACCTCCATCCCAGAATGTATGTTAATCCATATGTGCGGATCAAATGACATCGCAACTTTCCGCATTATCTGAGTTTCAGGCTCACTGAAAGGACCAGTTCCAGGATTTTCCTCATAAGGATCGTAATCCTGTGATGAACAAAAAACATAAAAGCAAAAAAGTGTTAAGTACGCAAAACAAGAAATGACATGACAGCTAAATATTTCATTTCAAGAGAGGAAACCAAAAAAACAATGAATGAGACTACAACCCCATCTGATAGAGAGGTATATATCAAGTGCACTGCTATATGCAATATGATCTCAGGTGATGACATCTTCACCAATACAAGAAACAAGCAACATGATAAATGCAGCACAGCATGAATAAGATAATAGGACTAGAATAAAATGAACAAGCATCATTAACCTTCTCCTTTTTGCCCCAATCTACACTCCAATTGCGGTTGAGATCAACTCCTCTCCCTGTCACAAGGTGCAAAATTAAACATTAACCATCTTATAAGAAGTCATACCTGTACACAAACAGATGCATATATACATGCTAGAAGAATTATTACAGGCTATGTAAGTGCAGAGAGTTGGTGTACGAAGCGGATTAAAGGTATAGAAAAATGGAAATAGTGTATAAACCCTATATGTTGATTGACAGAGTAATCTATTTAGAACAGTGAACGCACAAATGATACATTGTCAATCCACAAAATCAACTGCTTTACCATTTCTCCTTTCACATAGGTCTCCTGCTTCAACAATTCTGCGGCCATTTGAGTTTTCCATTGGAACCACCTGACAGAAAATTAGATATCAGAATTCAAACATACCAAGTTCTTGAAGCATCTCCAAGGAAATAGTTAAGAATGAGAAAGGAAAAATATTTCAAGCTCCGGAGCATCAGGTTCAAATGAACAGAGCTATAAATGAAGCAAATATTCTGAAGAGTAATATAAGCTGATGGATCCATGACCAACATCGAAAAAGCTCAACTAAAAAGTTACCAACGGGAAAGTTTGACCTCAATTACTCACACTAGAGAAACTGGCCACATATATATTCCTTGCAGTTCCTGGAGAAATGCGGATAGATTGAAGTGAAAGCCAGAAATTTGCAGTAGATGAGGGTAAGAGAAGGAGGTGAGTATCTATTGTTTTCAAGTTCTAGTGTCGCCCAACTATTGCTACCTCGTGTCTTAGCATGCTGCTTAGATGAATGAATCAACATGCAAAAGTGCTTGCATAAACAATACCATTTTTGATAGGTTTTAAATTTCCATTAATAGATCAAAAATGTCTGGGGGATATTGTATAATGAAACAAACTATTTAAGTTTTCAAGGATCTTCGTCCACCAGAAGTTAATATCGGCTCCAAGCGGCTGTCAGGTCACCACCGATTAGGCACCTGCTTTTGACTCAAATACAGAGCCCAATAAACAATATGATTTTGTAAAAGAATACTGCATCTACATTAATAATTGTGAAAGAATAAGTCTTTCTGCACATCGCCAAAAAGTTACCTTTATCAAGAGTTTGTCAAGGGCACGGTCTAAGGAGGCTGGGTCAAGGTTGGGTAGAAACTGTTCTTTACTCAAGATGGAAAGAATTCGCAAAGCAAGCTCAGATGTAATGAGCTCCCTTCCATGCTGCCCAAAACTCTGAGAGACAAGGAATCATCTGTCAAAAACACCAGCCATTACCAATCTGAGATTATCTATACACTAAATATGAGATGATAAATGTCAACAAATCCTAAGGACTATACCACAGCTAACCCACAATGCAAAATCTACTTAAAAGCAATCCGACGCATACTAAGAACTTACAAGAAGGATCCGAAACTTTGGACTGTCATCAGTCTCTTGCCTTCGCTGGCGGTATGTAACTACAGCTATCTCAGCAGAGTAGCCCTTGTTTCGAGATTTAAATGTATCGAACTGTCATTAACATCAAAATTTTAGGAGAGAACATAATTTCAGATAAATTATAGACCGACAAAAGGAAACCTACACTGAGCTTGTCTGGATGACGATAGACCAAAGCTTTAATTTCTTCCATCAAATCCCCACTGCAGACCAACAAAAGGAAAACTGACTGTTATATATGATGTGGGAAGTGTTAAATTAACTGAGAAATTCATAACCAGTTCGTAAGACAAATTATTGCAAGATCAGTGGACAGACAAGATTCAGGCATTCAATTCCCTAAATTTTCTGAGCAACCAAACATAGAGTGAGTCACTAAATAGATAAACAAAAAACCTAGATTCAATGAAATCAATGAATTATATATACTACACAACTTCAGGCGAGCGAGATTAGCAATGCAAAGGACATGGTAAAAAATGTTGGATAAAGAGAGTAGACGTCACCTGGAATGGTAGAGATCACGGTTAATGGGCGTGAAAGAAGAGTGCGTGAGATTAGTATTTCCATAGACGACTAAAAAACCTTGCAACCAAGCGAAGAAACAGAAACTAATGGAGATGGGAGAGGAGAGAAAAAGAAGATGGTGAGCCATGCCAGACGGACCAAAACCAAGAAGAAAAAGAAGAAGAAGAAGAAGAAGAAGAAAGAAAAAATTGATCTCTTATGGTTTGTTTGTTGATTTCTTTTCTTTGGGTTCTCATTATTATTCCATCCTGAGTGGGAAACAGGGAAGGAGAAAGGTTGCCCTTTGTCAGTTCGTCCAGATTCGTCCAACTTCCACGTTCAACGGTCTTGATAGCTCCGCTTGTTAATTCATATATATATATATATATATTTTTTATTTTTTTTCCAAATGGAACACCACCTGTAATGGATTTCTACAAATTCTTTAAATTCATTTGCATCATCTATTAGTTTCTTCTTCTAATTTTTAATTACATTGGTGACATTAGTTTCTTCTTCTAATTTTTATAATTTCTAAATGTAACTTTTATGTTGAAGTGTTTATGAAAAATAATTGCATTTAATTGGATATATTCATATTTTATAAGCGATTGTGAAATTTTTAGTACATAATATTGATAATTTGTATGATTGATTTTATAAAATATCATGTAAAGATTAATCTTGCTAAAAATCAATTAAATTGAAAATTATTTAATAATTCATACTTATCAAAACAATTAATAATTTTTGTAATGTTAAATATTAGATCAATATTAGTTGTAGAGTTGCACCATGCCACAATATCGTTTAATGTTTTTTTTATTGTTTTTAAATGGTAGAAATTAAAAAAAAAACAAATAAACAAAGAAAATCGCTCAATCATCAATAATTAAAACCAAAGGTTTCCATATGTCAAAGACTTAAACAAAAAATTTCGAAGAAAAAATTCGTTTCGCAAAATGAACGCAAAGTTTAATTAATCGAGAAGTTGGTGTCAAGTGGAAATAAAATAGGGGTAATTTAGGAAAACAACTATATAAACAATGGACAAAAAAAAGCAAAAATTATAAATTCTTAACATGAAGGACAATAAATAAACTTCACTGTTCATACACTGTTTCATGAACAATGCGGATCTCCACGGGCTTTATATATAAAAATTTATAGTTGATGCATAATCCAAACTTATATTGGGAAGCAACTCATAAAATAGGAAAAGTAACGTCTTACGTACGTATATTTCAAATTTGTTTCCATTCCTTACAAAAATGAGCAATATGATAGAATATAGTCATGGAAGGAGTAGTAAAGGAGATGGGTCAAATGAAGCGAGTTTTTGGAGTTGGAGATTGGATTGAAGCAGAGCCATGTGATGTTGGTCCAGGGTGACCCATGCTTCAATTCCGTCGCCCGATCTGGTGTCCACCATAATGATGAGATTTAAGAACACTGAATTGCCGGTGGAAGCAATGCTGGTGACCCAGATTGGCTTTCCCCACCCAAAATCGCCGTCTTCATAGAACCCAAAATTACACCAACTGCTAAACCCATAATAATCAGACGACAGTAGCTGATCTTAACTCCTTAAGAGACTCCATCATAACACACTTACGCTCCTCATCACTACCCCATCTCATTTTCTTGACAAACTCGCCATCAATTTTTGAAAATGCATTCCTCAACTCGCCCACCAACCCTTTCAGTGCAGCTGATGGTGCCACTTCCTGCTCTTCATCATCTAGCAGCATTGCGGTAGGGCGCCACGTGGCAGCCGCAATCCAAAGGAGGTTTCCAGTAGAATCATTAGGGATCCTTAATCTTGAGCGGAGATTGACGAGGTGGGTGAGCACTGAAGGCCTTTGGAAGCCATGTATTTGCTTGGAGGCAGCCATGGCGCATTGCCATATGAAACCTGAAACCACTTCAACACGTGTGGGCTTGTCGTTGGCCACGCTGATGACCTCGTGCTTGAGGGCCGCTATGGCTGAGGCATCAAAAACAAATCTTTTTGTTACACATGACGACTTGGGGTATTTTATCAACAAGGAACCCCACATCTCCGTTGATGAATCTCTCAGCCAAAAATCATCTTTTGCTGGGAAAAGACTACTCGCAGCAAATAAGTTGGGTTTTATTAATAATGTTGAAATATTTGAAGCTGCTTGAGGTTGTTGAAGTAGTAGTGCTTGATCGTCTGAATCTGATGACGATGAATGTGAATTATTATCTGAATTATCTGATGATGATGATGATAAGGCAGAGGATGATCTTGACAATGATAACGATAATGAAGAGCCGAGGTTGACAGTACTGCCGCGCAAATTACGAGCATTGGCAGTCCAAGCTTTGAGGAAGGTGGACAAAGCAGCGCCGTCGAGCATCTTGTGTGAGACGCAAATGCCGATGGCGATGCCGCCACATTTGAACACATTCACTTGAATATTGGTTACACTTGGTGACTTTGCATTATTGGTAACATCACAAGGGAGGAATTTATGCAACACCAAAAGGTCAGGTCGGCTAAGAAATTCATCAAGAGTAGAGTACTTAACTCGGGCTTCCACGTAATCGGCGCCTTTGTCATTGCACTGAATGGAAACCTCATCATTGATCTCTCCGGCAAGTGGGTAAAACCCACTTAATGTCTGTGCCAAAGATGTCTTTAGCAGATCTAACTGCCACCTAATCGCCGTCATTTCATCAGCTGCTGCCGTAACGTCCTCATCGTCATCGATAACTCTGCTGCTAAGTTGATGGTGATAAAAGAGGATAATTGGAGCATAGGGAGCTGGTATGAGCTGATCCAAAAGAGAAAGCTTAAAAACTCTCAGGTGTGAAGGTGTCGGGGAGGATGGTTTTATTTTCTGTTCCGAAATTATTTCTACTTGCACCATTTTCATATGATAATGATTTGCTTTTGTACGTAATAATTAAGTTGACACTTTATATATATATATATATGTGTATATAGTGATCGGGCCGGGTAGGTATCTTTGTGCAAGAGGTGCAGCTGCAGATTTGTTTTGTCATATATTGAGCATATCAGCATCAGAGGCCTGCAGTAATCGGGTCCTTTTCTAGCTATAGCTACTCTTTTTCAATTTACTCTTTGTGATCCATCCATGCTTGCACATATATCTTCAAAATACTAGGGACTGAGGAAAGATGCTCGTATACATATCGATATTGTCGATCCCATCACCATCACTCGCCTTTAAAAATAAAACAATTACTTAAGAGTTGACGTACGGCTAATACAAAGGTCCCATAGATACCTACTTAGATTTTCACTATGATCAAAACTGCTATTTGGTCATCAGTAGTGAACAATTTTGCTCGTAGTTTCTTTAAAACGCACATTTGATATGCTCAACACGACACACACAAAAAGTTTGCAAACCATATTCAAGCAACATGTTATTCTTTGTATTTGTGTATTTATTAATTAGTTACGTAAGACCCCAAGTATTATTATTATTATTATATGATACTAAAGTCACTGCCGTTCGGCTTGATCTTATTCCTGACTATGGACTGTATGTACGTAAGAAACTAGAAGCTAAAAAAAAATTTAAAAGCAAGCAGAAAAACGAAAAATAAGGTAAAATTGTCATCTCCAGGCTTATTCTGAATCACCCTATGAAACGATCTCCAGGATTATTCTGAATCACCCTTCATGCACATACAGTATTACAACTAACATTAACACCTGAGTATGTATTTATAAGGGTATTTATAAGTGTATTCGAAAGCAAGTGAATCCCAATTTCTACCAAAAACGAATTCCTATTTCCACCCAATAAAATAAAATCCCAATACAAGAAGGAATACCGTACATCAGTGATTAATTACGAGCCACGTAGATGAACATTACACAAAAACTGACACTTTTATATGTGACGGCTAATAATGTACACAGGGCTTTATTATGATGGAATGAAATGACATGATTATGGGTACTACTGAATATAGGTCTGGCCAGTGATATCAAGGTCTCAGGCGCCGGTGGAAGGTGGGGGCATATGCTTTGGTGGCTCGGCGCTCTGGCTGTCGCTCGCCGGTGGCTTTGCCTTGGATTTGTCTGTTTCTGCCGCAGGCTCTAGTTCTTTACCGTACATTCCACCTATTGAAATTCAAGGGCGCTTGCGACCAGCTAGCAAATTCAGGTACGGTTCTTCAACTCAACCAACCACAAATCACATACTAGGTGATAAAAAATTGAATCGGGATTAGCTCGTGATTAGAATAGGATCTTTGGTAGTTTAGGAATCAATTTTATTAACGGATGAAAATGATGATGATTGGATGACGAGTGCAATCACTCAACTCTGATGCACTTTACCTATTTGTTGAAATGCCCTCCCACGTTTTCAGCATATTTTCTTGTGAATTTCATTTGTTTTCATTGAATTGATTAATTTGCTGATTTTGGAGTATACATTCATGCACCTCGTACACACACACTCCACGCATGTTAGATGCACTCACACACTACATCCAATGCTTGGCTGCCACATACTTAGTTAGTTACAAGAATTCTTGCTCACCAAAAAAACCTCACCTCTCTCTATTCTGTTAGAGCTGTACTTTCCAGCTCACTCATAACACTTCACACCCAATCACCGTCTAGAATAGGTGTCTTGCTATCAAGAGTTACCACCTCAGGTTACACGTGGACAACTTAGTCACCAACAGCCCCTCCTAAACTGTTCACATGAACCACTCCAAGTAATCCTCGTAGGTAGTTGAATCTAGCCTTAGACAAGGACTTGGTAAAGATATCTGCAACCTGGTCTTCAGATTTGCAGAAGTGTAGGGTTACTACATAATTTTGAATTGCCTCCCTGATACAGTGCACCTTCCTGTTAATATGCTTTATTTTTTGATGGAAAACAAAGTTCTTTGTCATAACAATGACTGATTGGTTATCACACATTAACATTGTAGGTTCTAGTTGTTCTTCCCCAAAGTCCTCCAGTACAAATCTTAACCACACAGCCTGAGTTATTGCCTCACATGCACTCACATACTCAGCTTCAGCTGTAGACAGTGCAATGCTTGTTTGCTTCACTGATGCCCAAGAAAACAAACCACTTCCAAAACTAAATGCATAACCTGATGTACTCTTGTTGTCATCAGTTGATCCTCCCTAATCACTGTAACAGAACCCAAGAAGCACTGTTGTTTTTCCTTTCTTGTATTCCAGGCCATAGTTCAGTGACCAGTGCACATATCTCAGCACCCTTTTAGTTGTTCCAAGATGTTTCTTGGTAGTCTTGTGCATATACATGGCTAAGAGACTTGAGACATACATAATATCAGGCCTCGTTGCAGTGAGATACAGCAGACTCCCCACAATTTTCCTGTATAATTGCTCATCAACTGCTCCACTCCCTTATTCCTGTTGTAACTTGTCATTACTTGCAAGGGGTGTTCATGTTGACTTGCAATTCTTCAAACCAAACTTTTCTAGCAATGTTTCAGCATATCTCCTTTGATGAATATAGATATTAGAGTTTGATTATAGTATCCTCATTCGAAGGAAGTGAGGTAACAAATTTAAGTCTGTCATTTCATACCTCCTCATCATCTCCATTTTAAAATCCTTCATCATTGCTTCACTATTACCAGTATAGATGATATCGTCTACATAGATGGAGACAATCAAGGTTCGCTCATCTTGATTCACTCTCAAATACAATGTTGCTTCACTTGAGCTTTTCTGGAATCCACAGCTCAATAGGTAGGGGACAATTTCTCCATACCAGGCCCTTGGTGCCTGTTTCAGACCATACAAGGCCTTGTGCAACTTGTAAACCTTTTCTTCATGTCCCTTAACCTCAAAGCCTTCAGGTTGATGAACATAAACCTCTTCCTTTAGAACACCATTCAGAAAAGTTGACTTTACATCAAGCTGATACAACTTCCATTGCTTTGTGCAGCTAAAGCAATCAGGGTCCTAATTGTATCTAGCCTTGCCACTGGAGCAAAGGTTTCATTGAAATCGATTCTAGGTTTCTGAGCATAACCTTTGGCCACCAATCTTGCTTTTTGCATTGACCCATCTAAGTTCAATTTAGTTTTATAGACCCACTTAACACCAATTACAGGTTTCTTAAGTGGTCTATCAACCAACTCCCATGTCTCATTCTTCTCTATCATTTATAGCTCAGCTTTCATGGCTTTTTGCCAAGCCTTGTCTCTAGCAAAATCTAGATAGGTCTTAGGTTTTATGATACTCATGTGACATCTTGCATACACATCACTTATGTCTCTAAACTTAGGCTAAGGCACATCAGAGGAAGAAGGATCACATTGATCCTGAGCAGCTGGTTCCTCCCCAGCAGATTCATCTGATGTTTCACTTTGAACTTGAAGCTGCCCCTGATCATGTCCAAGTTCAAAGTCATGGTTAAACACAACAGATCCTCCTTCACTTGTTTTAGACTTATTCCAGTTCCACGTTACTCCTTCATCCACACTTCTAGATACCACAATCTTGTTAGTTTGCAGGTTGTAGAGCATGTACCCCTTTTCAAAGCTCTCATAACCCATGAATACACACTTTGTTCCTTTCACATCCAGCTTCTGTCTCAGCTAGTCAGAAATATGTGAGTAACATATGCATCCAAACACCTTGAGATGCTTGACACCAGGTTTTCTTCCAGTAAATTGCTCAAATGGTGTATTACCATATAGGGACCTTGTTGGACATCTGTTTAGGAGATAGCAAGCAATATTTACAACTTCACCCCATAATTTATTTGGCACATCCTTCTCCTGCATCATTGATCTAGCCATTTCCACAAGTGTTCTATTTTTTCTTTCTACCACATCATTTTGTTGTGGTGAGTATGCAACATTAATTTGTCTTCTTATGCATGTCTCATCATAGAAATCCTGAAAGTCCTGTGACAAATACTCTCCACCTCTGTCACTCCTAGTTTCTTAACCTTATACCCACTATGCAACTCAATCATCTTCTTAAACTTCTTGAAAACACTAAGTACTCCAGACTTTTGTGTGAGGAAATACAACCAGCATATTCTAGTGTAATCATCTATGAAGGTAAGGAAGTATATGTTACCTCCATTGGTTGTTTCTTGCATTGGTCCATACACATCAGTGTGAATCAGTTCAAGTGGTAAGGATGCTCTCTAAATTGGTTCCTTATCAAATTGTTCCATATGAAGCTTTCCTGCTACACAGCCTTCACACACATCAGCTTTTCCTTGTAGCATAGGCAGTCCTACTACCATGTCCCATTGTTGTAGTAACTTCAAACTTTTGAAGTTTAAATGGCCAAATCTCTTGTGCCATAACTCAGAGTCTTCACTCACTGTTGTCATCATGGCTACTGGACTGACAGATTCAAATGACAAGGGAAAACATATGCACCTTGTCATTGGAACCTTGGCTACCTTTTCTGAGTCAGTGCTTTATCCTCAAAAATATCTACTGTATGATCCCCAAACACTAGGAAGTAACCATGTTCAATCATATGCCCTACACTGAGCAGATTTTCATCTAATCCTGGTAGTAACATTACCTCTTTGATATGTCTCTCTCCTTGTTTAGTCTGTATAACCAATGTTCCTTTCCCAACTGCCTGAACAAGGTTCCCATCACCTATCTTTACCTTTTCCTTGATAGACTTGTCAATATTTATCAACAATGACTCATGTCCTGTCATATGGTTGCCGCAAGCACTGTCAAGGTACCATTTGTTGTTATCCTTGACTGCTGCAGCATTACAAGCATAGAACAAATTAAGAGTAGCATTAGAAACTTCTTGTGCTATATTCCCAGTTGTTTTCATTGTGCAATCCTTTGACATGTGCCCAAACTTTTGACAATTATAGCACTTCACTCCTCTTTTGTACCAACAGTTTCCATAGTGATGCCTCTCACATTTCTTGCACAGTGATTTGTTTTCAAGGTACTCTCTCTTGGTAGAGCCAGAACCAGAACTCTAATTAGGGTTCTGCTTCCCTATATTAGATTTTTTATTCCAATTCTTTTTCCCTTGAACTACTTTTTGGATTTCCACCGATCTGTGCTCTGATGTGACTTGTTTGACACAGTGAGGCTTGCAAAGGCTTTTTCTATTCCTTCATATGTGTGCATTTCCAACCGTTGATCAAAGGCTCTAATGGATGCCATGACACTCTACATTTACAGTGTCTATATCCCTTGTTTCCTCAATGATGGATACTATAGAATCAAATGGTTTAGTTAGGCTAATTAGGATTTTTTGTGCCTAAGTTTTTTCTATGATATCCTCTCCATATGTTCTCATGTTATTCACAATAGCATAGAGTATAGATAGATAGAAAGATAGAGACTCATTGTCTTTCATTTTAGCATACTCAAAATCTCTTATAAGAGATTACAGATCGTACCTTAGAGTCACCTCTGTATTCCCTTTGCAGAATATCCTAAGCTGCTTTAGCTTGAACCTCATTTTGGATCCTAGGAAAGATCTCATCGGTTACAATATTTTGGATCATGTTGAGTGCTTTGGCATCTTTGACACGATCAACATGAGTTGGTCGATTCATTGCTTGAGCAACAACTCCTTCAGCTTCATTCGTTCTTGAGGGTTCAGGTAAACCTTTTTCAACGTACTCCCATAAGTCACATGCAAACAGTACCATTCTCATCTTCACTCTCCAGAAGTGGTAGTTGCTCCTATTGAAGATTGGGGTCTTCATATCTCCTTCATGTCCAACCATCGCAATGTAGAACTCAGGTCACATCGCAGCAACATGTTCTCAGTTCTTATTCAATGTATACGCCCCATATAGCAGATCAAAACTGCTCTGATACCATATTGAAATTCAGAGGCGCTTGCGATTAGCCAGCAAATTCAAGTATGGTTCTTCAACTCAACAACCACAAATCACACACTAGCTAATAAAAATTGAATCAGGATTAGCTCGTGACTATAATAGGATCTTTGGTAGTTTAGGAATCTATTTTGTTGATTAATGAATGAAAATGAAGATGATTGGATGATGATTGCAATCACTCAACTCTGATGCACTCTACCTGTTTGCTGAAATGCCCTCACACGGTTTCAACAAATTTTCTCTCTGAATTTCATATGTTTTCATTGAATTGATTAATTTGCTGATTTTGGAGTATACATTCATGCACCTCAATCATACACACACATACACACTCCACACATGTTAGATGCACTCACACACTACATCCAATGCTTGACTGCCACATACTTAGTTAGTTACAAGAATTCTTGCTCGCCAAGAAAACCTCCTCTCTATTCTATTAAAGCTATACTTTCCAGCTCAATCATTCACACTTCACACCCAATCACCTTCAAGAATAGGTGCCTTGCTCTCAAGAGTTACCACCTCAGATTACACGTGGATAAATTAGTCACCAACACCACCACTGTAGGCTTCATATGTTAGTGATTTCATTTCATCACCAACATCCTCCCTCTCTTTCCGCTTTACCTCCTCCCTAGTCTGCTTCTCCCTCTCTTGTTCCATTATTTGTTGTTCCATATTTATTCATTAATAATAAATTCGATCTCCACACATATATACACCATCGCTGATATTATACATATACTAAAGTAAAGTCAGTTTGATACTATTCATAGAGCAATGTTTTGACGCTTCTACTCTTTATTTTATTTCCTTTGTTATAGACAATATAATTACCGATTTGCCCCTCATTGTTTCATTTCCCTTCTCCTTTCTTCTCGTATCTTCTTCGATGTAGAGAGAGCGAGAAAGCGAGATTCCACCGCCTCCTTTTTTTTTTCTTTCTCTTTTTCTTCCTCCTTACGTATTTATCTAGATAATCATAATGATGGAAAAAATATAAAATCAAATATAATGTCAATATTAATGATTGAGAGAATTTTATGGCTATATATATGTTATTCATTTTCCAATATAATGATATGGGCAATTAACTCATAGGTCATCATTAATATATAAGTTTATTTAAAAACTTGCATATAGAAAAATTAAACTCATATGTCATTTACAATTTAAAATAGACTATAATTTTTATATAAATTACAACTAATGACACCCAATTATAAACTAATCCAACAACAATGTAAAAAGTACGTATCAAAACCTATCATGATTTTAACATTTCTTTTTATTTTTTAATTATAAGGTTATATTAAGGATTATGAAAATATTACTCCTATTTATAATTTTTTTTCACTTGATCTTTTTAAAAGTAATATGAGTATCTAATATAATTTAAAGTAAGATAATTAAAAACAATAATTCTTCAAGTGAGAAAGCGAGACTTCATTTTTTATTTTATAAAAAAAATTCAATTGTAACTATATACAATATATATATATATATAATATTTATTATATGCATAATATATTAAAGGGTCCAAGAGATCAAAGAAATCAAACACTAAGGGGCATATGGGGCATAGAGGACAAAAAAAGACAATGTTATTTTTAATTTTTTAAAAAAATTCTCAATAACTCACTCATTTTCTTTATTGAGATATAAAAGGGTAAATATGGAATTTATTACTTACAAATTTTGTTTATGGACTTTTGAATAATTTTTTTTTGAGATAATATCTTATTTTATTTAATATATAAGTATTAAATTTTTTAAATAAAAGTTAAAGTTATTAAGAGTGTAACAATAATTTATTCTAATAATATTTCCATAGATAGTAAAAAAATATACAAATAATTTCATCCCCTATTTTAATGTTAATCACCCAATTTAACGATATTTTTATAAAAAGTATGGATGAAATTGCCGATATTTTCCCAGCACAAAACTAGCCCTTAGTTATATATATCTAAAGAATTGAACAGGCCAGCTTGTCGAAACCCCGCGGTAGCGACAGTGGCATTGTCCCACATGATGCAAATACACCACTGCTAACAGCTCATCTCGATCAGCTGATGATAATGATGATCCAATCCATCTCCAATTATTGATCCATTATTTTATATACAACAAATTAATATTTTATTGATCCATTTCCAAATACTAACCTCATTTATTTTATCCGTAAATAACATTATACCAAGATAATATATGAGTCCTATAAAAAAATAAACACTATGTGGAAAGGCCGTGTCCTTCGAACTAAGGGCACAAATAATAAGTCTAAAGACCAATGCAACAGTGCAGCCATATTTAACATGTTGGTACCTTTTGTAGCCGTTAGTACTATTGATCAAATGACACTAATATAATTTTGTTTGTCAATATATTAATAAAGCGCTTATATATAGGGCATATGGTGTTAAAATGTTAGGTATTAATATATATGGATACACTAATTAATTAGAGAAAAAAAATTGAATTTGAAACGATAGTAACATAAATTAAATAATATTATTATTTCTCGTCATTTAAATATGAAATAGAATATCACCAAATTATATTATATATTATTGGAATTTACTCTTGTTTTGATATGATTATTGATCGATCATCATCCGTCCCCATTCCTCTGGTGTTGGTGCATGTGGCGCCTCTCCCTCCCAATCCCTCCTCTCTCTTTTTGTTTTCATTTCCTTTATATATCGATCATCCATGCAATACACAATGCAACGTCTTGATCTAGGTCTCATAATCTGTGGATCGACTAAAAAAAATATTGCAGGCAGGTATATAGTTACATATAAATCATGGTAGGCGTTTTCCGGCGGTCCCTTTCTTTCCCTAACAAAATAAACCCAAATACTCCCTCCTCAAAAGTCCGACCACCCAAATTGTCCCGTCACACCAGATCCATCAGTCTCCCAATCACCAGATCCCATCCCTTCATTTCCCTCCTCAAACACCACATCGCTCTCCTTCAATCCTTCAAATATTCCTTCTCATCATCTTCCACCACCGCACCCTCCTGCTTCTCCTCTTGGCTTTGCCAAGGCCTCACCCGCCTCAAAGACTTGCACCACTGCCTTGACCACGCCCTCCGCCTTCCCCAAACCCAAGACGCCCTTCGCCGCCACAAGTCCAACTCATCCGCCACCACCTGCTGCTGGCTCGACAACCTCGTAGACCAGTTCCTCCGATTTGCCGACGTCTACGGAATCTTCAGGTCCTCTATTTTGGCCCTGAAGCATGACCACTCCGCGGCTCAGGTCGCTATGAGGAAGAAAAACGACTCTCAAATGGCATTGTACGTGAAGGCTAGAAAGAGAATGGCCAGGGAAATGATCAAGCTCGTCAGCGCAGTTCGTTGTATTGGACGGCCAGCTGGACCCGCAGCCACCGTACCGTTAGAGTATGTCGCCGATGTTAGTTATTTTAACGTTGATCATGAGCTGGCAGGTGCTCTGAGCGAGGCTGTTCAAGTTACCGTAACGGTGTCTCTTGCTCTTTTTAACGGGATTGCTGCAGCGCTCTCATTCGGCGGGCCAAAACAATATTCCACGCCCGCCATCTCACTGTCCACGTGGAAGATTGGAATGCTATTAGTCAGAAGTACTAAATGGACTTATAATGATCAAATTGTTGATGATGAGAAAGTAGCCGTTGATAATAATAATAATAATATTATTATTGGAGTTGAGAGCTTGCGAAATTTAAGAAAGAAAGGAGATGAAGAGGTCAAAATAACATTGAAGAAAATGCAGGAATTGGAGGCCTCCATCGCTGAGATCGAAGCTTGCTCTGAAACTGTTTTCAGGAGTTTGATCAACGCAAGGGTTTCGCTGCTCAACACTCTCACGCCACTCATCTAATTAGTTCTATAATTGTTTCGGGATTAATTAATTTCTCTATATTTTACGTGTAGTAATTTTTTATCTTTATTATTTTAAAATTAAGAAGCTCAGAAAAATTCAATATCTTTTATTTTTTTTAATAGTTAAAGGATATAACAATAAAATTAAATATTAAATTTATAATTAAAAAATAATAATTAGTTAAAGGGTAGTATTTAATGCTCTTATTTTTATTTTATTTTTTAACAAAAACAATTGACACTTATGTATAGTATTACTTATAATGTATTATTTGAATTTAAAATTGCTAGGAATATGATCATATGCATATATATATATATATTATATATCCCAAATTCAAAATCTATCTCATTTCTTCATTATAGAAAAGAACAAAATATATAAATCTTTATTTTAAAGTTTAAGAGAACATTAAATAATAAAAAAAAAGGGGACATTTCTGGCTCCCGATAATAATTATCCATATATATAATATGATCACAAAGGCAATAGTAATGCGCATAGCATGGGGCTGGCATGGGCACTAATTATTAATAAGTTGGTGTTAAACAAGTCTTTTTTTACTGGTAAATTATACAAGTCATTAGACGGGTTAATTAATAATTAATTGTGGTTTTTCTTTTTATAAAATCACTTAGCAACGGACAAGCTTCGTAATTATCAAGGTATATATGCCTCTTCTTGTTAACTATACCATGTTCTTCTACGTAATTATCAAGGATGCTGGACGTCAAGTGGTTGATATTATCCTTCAAGGATCGAAATTTTTTGTTTCCGAGCGCGAATCCATAAAAATTTATCAACTATTAACGAGTAGCCCTAATGTGGGTGGGTTTAGTCAAGGAGAAGCAGAAATAGTACTTCAAGCTCCATTGCGTACGTTTCCAAGGTCTTTTACTCTTCTTGGCATCTATTATTTTGGCACAAATATTATTGGCTCTTACAAAGAAATAATTTGCAAAGGTTCAATTGTCCGAAGTGAATTTCTAGATCTGCAAATTTATTATATTTTTTATTCTACCGCGTATATATATATATATGATCGAACACATGCATGTACGAATGTATGCAACATTATATAAACATTTACTGGATGGACGTACTCTATGCAAGCACACAGATCCACCGTCATTGACAGCTGATTTTAGCTTGAAGATGATTAGTATTAGTGGTCCCTAATACGTTGTTGTAGCAGCTAATCTAATTGCCTAGTGATAATTAGTGATGGATTGTGATGAATTATGATCACGTGGGAAGAAGCAACAAGAGGAAAGGCAGTACCAATAATATTATTGCATGCATTTTCAAAAGCCTAATCATAGGGCATTAAAGTTGACAACCAGATCGAAATGATTCATCATCGCGCGACCTACCTAACTACCTCCATTCCTTTTCCTTTTGCCGGGTCCACGACATATACTGTCAATTGCTAGTTAACGATACGGGAGCAAAAGAGAATTTTAGCTAGGATTTGACATTTCCTTCTTTTTTCTGATTGAAAGAGTATTATTGGCTGATAATTGCGAAAAATACCAAGTATGTGGCTTCAAAATTTGAGGGAGCATTATTAAAATTTCATTGATATGCCATATAAAAATTAGATAGAATAATATGGTACAAAATTGATGTTTGATATCATTCAAATTAATTAACTACCGAATAAATTAATACGGTTGAGTACTTTTATGTGGTCCATATTTATAAAATAATACTCTTGAAATTATTTATATTAAATAGTCAGATAATTGCCAATCTTTAAAAGTAGTAGTAATAATAATAATTTTAAAAAGTGCAGTATAAAATAGAATTAGAATAAAAAATAAACAATAAAGAATAATAAAATAAATAATTAATATTTATGATATATATATATTTCTTATTAATTAGTATAATATAATACGACAAATATAATATAGCTAGTCGACATTTTAATCCGGTAGAATACTAAATACCCGACTAATTAAATAGTCAGTCTATCTGATGGTAATTAGTCTATCTGGTAGATAGATTAGTCTATCCGACTGAAATGATTAGTACATTACCGCGTACTAAATGAGACCCCAAAAACCAATTAATTCGGGGAAAATTCAATAAGGACTCCACCTCTTACAAAAATATATTAAGTAGCTACATTCAATTTGTGTTTGTTTATTATCTCCAAATTAATTATTTTACTTAGGAATATTGTAGTTTTGTTTTTTTAAACTAAATCAAAAGTAACTGACTATTTACTAAAAATACTTTATTTAACAGGTCTCTATGCATGTAACTATATTTAAGTGGTTGCATATATAGAGAGTATTTGAAAGAGAATTTTAAATCAATTTATTATGGTATACCTCATGAGTAATTTTTAACCCGTAATCGAAATTAACATTATTTGTTAGAATCAAAATTATGGAACAATCATAATTAGGAAATCAGGATATGTAACCAATGCAATATTATTATTACAAGAGACATGTATATGGACCCCATATATATGGCCATACACAATACAACTTTACGAGTATGCAACACAGGGACCATGTCTTCGACCTTTTTGAAAGTCTCACTTGGTCGTCTCCGTCTTTCACAGAATCCCACTTCCAACGCCAAGCAAAGCAGAAGAAAAGTGACAAACACAAAACAATACGCCCAAAGTTGATTGACGTGGAATTCCACCACCGACCAGTACCCATCACCCTGCCTCTGCAATTCTGCATGCACCTTAATTTATATATCAAGATCGATCGGTATCCTCACCGTCAAAATATACATATACGTACACACTATGACGCACACGTTAGATTTAACTGACTTTTTTTTCTACGTGGATCATGAATCTTCTTCTCCTATCTCCTATATATGGACATGAATTATATATACTTTGAAGCAATATTTGTTCCTCGGTTCGGTCCATGAGCTACGACCCGCGATCCGGAATACCAGATTCTAAATGGAGCACGGTACTGATTCAATTCGTGAAATTGAGCGACGAACGAGTGTGTAACAAGAATTCTTGAATTCCTTGGGGATTTTTTATTGGTGCTGAGCTAACTATAGTGCAAAGTCGTATCTCTTTGGTTAATAAGATCCAAAAGGTTTATAGATCCCAGGGGATGTAGATCCATAATAGACATATAGAAATTATTGTACGTCAAATAACATCAAAAGTGTTGGTTTCAGAAGATGGAATGTCTAATGTTTTTTCACCCGGATAACTGGTTGGATTGTTGTAGGCTGAACGAACGGGGCGTGCTTTGGAAGAATCCATTTGTTACCGAGCCGTATTATTAGGAATAACGAAAGCATCTCTAAATACTCAAAGTTTCATATCCGAAGCGAGTTTTCAAGAAACTGATATAGTTTTAGCAAAAGCCGCTCTCCGAGGTCGTATCGAAGAAAGAAGACGTACTCTACATCTTGCTCTGTTATTTTTCGTCTTCGTCTCTGTTCGTCTGTCAATTGTGTCAAACTGCAAGGTTGCTGCTGTTGGGAGATTGGGAGCCGTATGAAGAATTTTATTAAGAAAGTAGATCCAAGAACAAAAGGGTTGGAATCGTTGGATTGGTAGAAGCAGAAACGGGTCGGTTTGGTACGGTTGGGTACGAAAGATACGATAATTTTTTGAATTGATAGAAAATCATACCGAGTTTTACGGTGCATATCTCAGTAGTTTCATTAAAATTTTGTTGAAGATTTCAATCTAAATTAAGAAAAAAAAGTGTCATACACATGTGAGTTACAAATACACCGAATTTTCCAATATTAGATCCACAATTACATTCGGTGATTTTTCAAACAAAATAAAAACTGGATCGTTATCCATCCCAAAAAAAGAAGAAGAGGACTTCGCATCACTAATTCAAAACTGCTATTAGTACCATTAATTGCCGTTATTATTATTATTTTGAAAATAATAATTGCTTTGTTTTGCTTACTAGAAATTCCACTTCCACATGCTTGACACAACGGTTACTTTCCATAATTTGTCATTAATTGGACATCATAATTTTTTATTTGAACTTTTAATTACCCTTTTTTTCTTTCCCTTTCTGCAGAAACCTTTTGCATATATATGAATTGCAGTACTATCAACTTTGATTTGAAGTTGAACGAAACATTACGCATGAAAGACGACCTTTTTGAGCCTGTCAAGTCAAACGTATCATAATTATGGAAAAAGGAATGCCTCCCTTTAAATTCCAGTTTCAAGTGAACATCAGAAATTTACAAAACATCCCGCGCACACAAGTGTAGTCTGTGTAGATGATAGCAATAAGAAAATAAAAACGCAGTTAAGATGAGATAAACATAAAAATAAGGGGTAACAATGCAAAAATCTGAAAAGACAAAAAAAAAAAAGGTAGAGACGTTACTTATATTTGCCTGCTTATCCCGCCAGCTTTTCCCTCACCCACAAATCACAATTAAGGAAACAAAATAAATACCATATTAAGCCACCTACGCTTAGGCCTAGCTACTTAAGTCTTAAGCCCGTCTCTATGTGTGTTTGAATTGTGCGTTGTGAATTGTGGAGATGGGCTGCGCCGCCTCAAAGTTGGAGGAGCTTCCGGCGGTGGCTTTATGCCGTGACCGGTGCAAGTACCTGGAGGAAGCTCTCGGCCAAACCCAAGCCCTGGCAGATGCCCACAGAGCCTACTTGGCTTCCCTCAGGACACTTGGCCCCGTTCTCCACCGTTTCTTCGATATGAATATTCATGTCAGTGGACATGGACAACAACCGCCGCTTCCAACAGAATCAGAAACATCGGAATCCGAATCCGAAGAATGTTGTTGTACTAGTTCCAACTCCGCCTCGCACATCCAATTCCCTTCCGACTCCGAATCGCCTGAATCCGAGGACAAGGGCCCTCATAAAGTATCGGAAGAAAAGCCAAGTCACCCACTGTCTGGTGGTGAATATCTAATGGCAAGCGAAGGGTCGGCCTTCATGAATTCAAGCGGCGGCTTGGCTTCCAAAAGCCCTCCTCCGCCACCGCCTCCGATGAGTTCCACTTGGGATTTCCTTAATCTCTTTGATGCCTACGAGAGGGAGAGATATCTAGCCCCCCTTTATCGTTTGGAGCCTGAAGATGTTGCTGCCGCCGAAAAAATTAAACCCAAAGATGATCATATTGGAGATGAGAAGGGGCATAGTAGGCCGATGGAGAAGCATTTGCATACAGAGACATCTCTTCCGTCTGTCACCGTCAAACAGAACAAACAGAGCAAACAGAGTAAACAGAGGAAACAGAGGAAACAAGGTGTGGGTTGCCCTGTCCCTGCACAAGCAGAGGCATTGCGAGAGCTTCACCTTCTCTTTGCAAGAGCGTCTGAGTCTGGAAATCAAGTTTTGAAGTCATTGCAGTCTCATCATCACACAAATTCTCTTCATCAGGGTATATAATTCATGCATTTCAAATTGTTACAATTTTTCCAGTTTACCTTAATTTTACAAGATGAAACCTTTCCTACTGATTCCTATATTTTTTTTTTGTTCATTTTTTTTTTCTTTTGTTATTCGTCGGATTGATTTGACTGACTATCTAGCAACTGATTCGAAAGAAGATAAAATAAATAGTAACAATGCAACTAATTTGAGGATTCGTGTTGGTGACTCTGCAGAGTATGGGTTTGACGAGCATGAAGGCTTGGTGATGAGTTCACAGAAGAGCCTGCCTTACACTCTGCAGACTCTCTTGTTGTGGGAAAAGAAACTTTACGACGAAGTCAAGGTGCGAATCATTTACGCATGTTTTTTGTGGTGATGCATCATATATCTATTTATACAATTAATTTTCTTGCTTGTGAATGTAAATTATGTAATTAGGCCGAGGAAAGATTGCGGATAGCGTATGAGAAGAAGAGTAGAATGATCCTGAAATATTTGGAACACAACAAGGGAAGTAATGTTGAATCTCCCAAAGTGGAGTCCCTTGGCACAGCACTCTGCAATCTGAAAACAAAAATAAAGATTTCGATCCAGATTGTTGACAGGATATCAATTACGATCAACAAGCTGAGGGACGAGGAGTTGTGGGCGCAGATTGTTGAATTCATTCACAGGTATATTATATATGTCTCTCTACAAGTAATCTAATGTTCAATTTGTGTTTAATTTGAATAATGAGTGTAGAATTACAAATGGATTTAGGTTACTTGGAATGTGGGAAGTTATGGTAGAATGTCACAAGAGTCAGTACAAAACGTTTGCAGAAGGTGGCATATCGAATAGTGGGATGAAGCTGAAGGGCGCGCATCATGTTGAAACAGCAATTGAACTCAAGTTGGAGCTTCAAAACTGGAGAGTATGCTTCTCCAACTGGATTGTGACCCAAAAGAGGTATGTAAAAGCATTGAATGGTTGGCTTGTGAGGTGTCTTCTTCTAAACGAACCATCACTTCAGCAAGAGGCGGAGGAGGAGAAGAAGGAGAAGGAGAAGGAGAAGGAGAAGGAGAAGGAGAAGGAAGTTGGTGGTGTGGGGGTGCCGCCAGTTTTCGCGATATGTAATGAGTGGTGTGAAGCTGTAGATAGAGCCTCGGAGAAGGAAGTTATTGAAGCCATTGGAGGGTTTTACACTAGCATACACCTCCTTTTAATGGAACACTTGCAGTACCATCAGCAACTCCACATTGTCGATAGTGATGGCGCAGAAACACTGAGATTATCGGGAACTGAAAACAAAGATGATGATGTAGCAAAGAAAGTAGGGAATTTGGACGTGGAGCAGCGAAACGTATTGCAAAAGATGATGATGATGCGAGGCGGCAGATCAGGAAAAAAGAACAATAATACTAATAATGTGAATGTGAATGTGAATGCTTTGGGTATGAGGCGTGCGGGAGAAGAAGAGATTAATGTAGTATGGGATCTGAAGCAGACATTAATGGCCTTAGACAAATTCACTGCAAACTCACAAGAAGCATACAAACAGCTTCATGCACACACTATGTTCTTCGTCACCGATGATAAATCAGCAGCAGCAGCAGCAGATAGCTTCTGAATCTGATTCTGACTGGCCTGATAGCTTCTGAATCTGAATCTGACTGGCCTTCCTTTTCTTTGTTTAAATCCCCTTAAATCTTAATCATATAATTTAATTTGTTATTGGTTTCTATTTTGAATGCAAGTGTTCTGTAATCTGTGGCTGTGAAGTGGAACTCATTATGTAATGATTTCAATTCAAGACTAGTTTCTAATATTATGAGTAATTTTACTTGGGAAAATTCCTAGCATTGATCATGGATGTGTTCTTTTTTATCAAATATTTTAAATTTAATTTGATTTGATTTAACAAAAAAAATTATTTTAAATTTAAGAGTAAATTAACAATTTTTATTTTTATTAAAAATCTTTAATGCTGTATATTAAATAAAATAAGACCTTATCTCAATTTTTTTTATTCAAAAGTCCATAAACAGAATTTGTAAGCAATAAATTCCACATTTACCATTTTATATCTCAATAAAGAGGATGAATAAATTATTGAGAATTCTTTTAAACAATTAAAAATAACATTGTCTTTTTTTTTGTTCTCTTTGCCCCATGTGCCCCTTAGCGTTTGATTTATTTGGCCTCTTGGACCCTTTATTATATTATGCTTATTAAACCCTAAACTATAAAAAATTAACCAAATTATTGCTTTTAAACTATAAAAAAATTAATCAAATTATTGCTTTTGATTATCTTACTTTAAGTTAGATTAGATACTCATATTACTTTTAACATGAGCAAGTAAAAACAAAATTATAAATAGGGGTAATGTTTTTATAATTCTCAATATAATCTTATAATAAAAAATAAAAATCAAAAGTAATATTGAAATTATGATAGATTTTGGTAAGTGCTTTTTAGGTTGTTGGTGGACTAATTTACAATTGAATGACATTAGTTGTAATTTTTGGAGTCTCGACATTAAAATAGGGGGAAAAAATATAACCCTATTTAATCCGCGAGGATCCTGACATAAAAAAGGGAGGGAAGAAAAATCCTCTTTTTATTTCCATGATATATATCATATAAGTATTAGTTTTATATAAATATTATTGAGTGCTAAAGTTTTTTTTTAATAAAATTTCCTTCAAATTTTTCAAATTTTACATTAAAATTCCAACATTTTTTTATTGACTATGAAATATATCGATATTTGTGTGAGAGATTTTTATCCTTACTACTCTCTTCCCTGCTGTCTAAATGTCCGATACTCACCGCCTATCCATTTTTTATTTATTTAAATTGATAATCTGAAAGCAAAATGAAAATATAAATTTTGAGATAAATTACGTCATAAATATATCAAATAAATCGTAATGATTCATATCATTTGGCGGGTAGGAAGCTAATTTAGATGATTGGAGGAAAGCAATTCAAGCAACGCACGAAGCAGTGAGAAGGAAAAGAAGGCTGGAGCTCAGCAATCAACATCACTCTCCTTCCTTACAACATCATTGACAAGCTTACATCTTTTCCCCTCTCTCCATTCTTTCTATTCTCAAGCTTATTACATAACTTCCTCTGATCCTCTGTCTCTCCCCCCTGGCCTGATTCTTTCCCTCTCTATTTAGTATTACACATCTAGATGCATGATTTAAGCTAAGAGCTGCCGGAGGAGAGCACCCAACTCAGTGACCGAGTTATGGGGTGCTGCGAGTTGTCGTTTATACAAAGGCGTCGACACCAGCACCACGGCAATACCACCTTCAGTAACGCCGCCTTTAACACCCTTTTCATTAACGCTCCTGAGGTGTACAACAGAATAGAGGCCGGCAGAGACGTGCGGGGATTCACGGAGTTCTCGCTCGCCGACTTGAAAAGTGCCACCAATAACTTCAGCTCCGACTTCATCGTCTCCGAGAGCGGAGAGAAAGCCTCCAATGTCGTCTACA